>JAVIWC010003974.1:0-499706 GCA_031894815.1 Creontiades dilutus
TTTTAGTTCTTATGAACTTTCAATAATTGACTTTGCTCTCGATTCTAAAAGGAAACGATACAATAGTCAAAAACCCAAGTCATGCAATGTGACCCGAGCGAAATTTCAACCTCAGAGATTTGTATTTATTGTTCAATAATTGACTCAAATTAAAAAACCTTGTTATGATGATTTTATCAAAAGAGTGCTCTATTTTTATTAAAACTATTGAGAAATCCCCCTAAGGTTTGTGGAATTTGCGAAACAAATTAGACCTGGACCATCTTTACTCCTCATGTAGTCGGAGATTTTCTACAAAACCTAGACAACCGAATCGTAAGACATTTGCTCCTGTGTTTCAAATGGCTTATTTTTACGTTGAAACTCGAACGACGTAAGTTTAACAAATCTGTGATTTGAACATATGACTCTACTGTTCTTGAGTGAAGCTCCTTAAAACTATGGAAATGTACTGGTAAGTAATGCACGCATTACAGGGGTCGGATATTTATAGTGTCACACTTATAAAAACTTATAAATATTTCTGATTTCCTTGTCCTACTTAACTAAAAGAACGCACTTGGTAGGCTCAAGTAGAAACATTAGGTATGAGAACGAACTATTTATTTAGATCGCAACTGTACATTTGATCGAACTTTAACTTGCAATTTTTAATCAAGTTTAGAGCCTGCCGATAAACAGTTTTAGATCGCGTTTATGAACAGATGAACGGGGATCATTTCGAATACGGTTTTGATATAAACGACGACGCAACAAGTAGAACTGTAATGGCGAAGAATGGAGAATGTCCAACCAGCAAAAAGGCGGGGACGTGTTTTAGTACCATCCACCAAGAACAATCAACTTGAACAAAAAAGCACGAAAATCGACTGAGAATCGGCACTGAAAATCGTACACCCATTTTTTTACGAGTAGGTGTCGAATAATAAGCTGGTGACACGTCTGAACTAACAAGGGGCCGAACTGACCGTTTTTAAACCATTTCTGAGGCATTTTAGAAGGCCGTTTCCCGGCATTCTGGATCAGGTTGCCGTTCAAAGCTTCTTCCTAAACTACGAGACCACACTACCAAATTTGGTTGAAAAATCCAACATCCATCCAGGATTTGCCAATAATCTCGGTATCTTGATCAATAAACCCTAAGAATTGAACTATTTAAAGATTAAACTAAAACAAATCGAAATCTCAAAAACTGTTGACGTAAAAGAGTAGTTGTAGTTTGATTCAAGTAAAAATTAGTTCTGTGAATCGGATGAGACCAGTAAGAGGCTGTGCGATCATCCGTTCGTTCGTCATACAAAGAATTGGTCTGGTAGACGGTCGGGCTGCAGAGCCTCAACGTTTAAATGCAGGACCGCGTGGCTAGGGACAGCTCGTTGATGCAATACTGTACAACTCCGTCTCCCAAGCTTCAATTCAGTAGAGGGTAACAGCTGGATTTTTACGAGTGTTTCATGAGTGAACTTGGCGAGCATTCTACCTAGATTAACAGCCAATTTGAGATAGTCTAGTAATCCGCGTAAAAGCGTTGTCGAGTACAGAAATGAAAAACTTCTTTGTAATAATTTGCAGCGTTTTTATTGGATTTTTTTTTTTTTCATTATTTCAGATAATGAATCTATGTAATTGAAAAAGACAAAAAAATTGTTATGCCCTCTAAAATTTGATGTTTCTGGTTTTAAGAAAGTCCAATACTATCTGTAGAACAACCCAAAATTTAATTTCAACGTGTTTTGAGATGAAAATCCGTAGAAATTCGATTTATGGGAGTAATCTCAATTACGTTACGCGTACATATTGATTCGCCTTCCTCCAGTCTGGCTCATTTCTTTTTCTTTAAGTTATGACCCTAGGGAAGGAGCGGTAAAAATTATGATTCGCCCACATGGGGTTACAGTTAATTTTTCAAGTTACTAATGCGCTTCCGAAAACACCCGTAATATCAGATAAAAGTTTTAAGTCTATAAGTCTCCCGAAAGCCATTTAACGTGTTGCTTCCGAGTCTACTAAAGTAGCGGAAGCATTGTTTTCACTTTCGGAATGTGAAAATTTTTTTGTCTCCAAAATCAAAAATTCCACTCGCATTTTGCGTTTTAGACCTTTCTGAACAATTTTGGTTCCGTGTCTGTCTGTGTGTCTGTCTGTCTGTCTGTCAGCAAATCCTTGTTACGGGCAAAACTACACGAAGTTATTGTCCGATTTTGATGAAATTTTCAGGGATTGTGCGGGTTGGGGTGTAGATGGTCCCCTATAGGTTTCATGACCCCCGGATCAATAGTAGCCTCTGCGCATGCGCAAACGTGAAATCCTTGTTACGCGCATAACTCCGGGAGTTCTTGACCAATTTCGATGAAATTTTCAGGGATTGTTTGGTTTGATGTGTAGATGGTCCCCTATGAGTTTCATGATCCCCGGATCAATAGAAGTCTCTGCGCATGCGCAAACGAAATCCTTGTTACGCGCATAACCAATTTTGATGAAATTTTCAGGGATTGTTCGGGAGTTCCCCTCAGGGATTGTTCGGGTTGACCAATGACCCCCGGATCAATAGTAGCGCACACGTGAAATCCTTGTTACGCGCATAACTCCGGGAGTTCTTGACCAATTTTGATCAGGGATTGTTCGGGTTGCGGGTGTAGATGGTCCCCTATAGGTTTCATGACCCCCGGATCAATAGTAGCCTCTGCGCATGCGCAAACGTGAAATCTTTGTTACTCGCATAACTTTGGGAGTTCTTGACCAATTTCGATGAAATTTTCAGGGATTGTGCGGGTTAGGGTATAGATGGTCCCCTATGAGTTTCATGACCCCCGGATCAATAGCAGCCTCTGCGCATGCACAAACGTGAAATCCTTGCCACAAGCATAACACCGGGAGTTCTTGACCGATTTCGATGAAATTTTCAGGGATTGTTCGGACTTATTAGGTATACTTTATAGTTTGTTCAATAGTTGAACATGCCTACCTTTATTTTCTCAAGTTACGCTCCTGCATAACAATAAATTTACCCTAATTCAACATTTACTTCGCCTAATTGAACGAAGTTCTTTAGTCAATAATAATTTTCAATGATCTATACAGTCATCTTATGGATACGAGGAAGCTATGTGCCACACCCACTTTTTGCGTTTTCAATTTACCCAGTTTACCTGTTAATAATCATGATAATCAGTATTCCTCTGCTAATCCACCTGCATGATAATCAGTGACACGATAAGTGATTATTTTCACGTATATGTACGAAATCCCGCTAGAATACGCTCGAAACCACCATTGCCCTCTTCACAGGGAAGTCTCCTGAAGGCGATGACGGTTTCGAGCGCATTCTAGCGGCATTTCGTCTATCCACGTCGTACAGTAAACTAAAAATCCACTAAAATAAACTCTGCTGGGAAAGTGAAAAGGAACATTACATTCCACTATAATATACTCTTCTGGGGAAGTAAAAAGGGACATTACTTTCCACTAAATAAACTCTGCTGAGAAGAGTATAAATGGACATTACTTTCCACTATAATAAACTCTGCTGGGAACGTAAAAAAATACATTACTTTCCACTTAAAAAACTCCACTGGGAATTAGTTTCCACCATAATGAACTCCACTGGGAAAGTAAAAAAAGACATTACTTTCCACTATAAAACTCCGCTGGGAAAGTAAAAAAGGGAATTACTTTCCACCATAATGAACTCCACTGGGAAAGTAAAAAAAGACATTACTTTCCACTATAAAACTCCGTTGGGAAAGTAAAAAAGGGAATTACTTTCCACCATAATGAACTCCACTGGGAAAGTAAAAAAAGACATTACTTTCCACTATAAAACTCCGCTGGGAAAGTAAAAAAGGGAATTACTTTCCACAATAATGAACTCCGCTGGGAAAGTAAAAAAAGACATTACTTTCCACTATAAAACTCAGCTGGGAAAGTAAAAAAGGGAATTACTTTCCACAATAATGAACTCCACTGGGAAAGTAAAAAAAGACATTACTTTCCACTATAAAACTCCGCTGGGAAAGTAAAAAAGGGAATTACTTTCCACCATAATGAACTCCGCTGGGAAAGTAAAAAAAAATGGACATTACTTTCCACTATAAAACTCCGCTGGGAAAGTATAAAAGGGAATTACTTTCCATTATAATGAGCTCCGCTGGGAAAGTAAAAAAAGACATTACTTTCCACTATATAACTCCACTGGGAAAGTAAAAAAGGGAATTAGTTTCCACCATAATGAACTCCACTGGGAAAGTAAAAAAAGACATTACTTTCCACTATAAAACTCCGCTGGGAAAGTAAAAAAGGGAATTACTTTCCATTATAATGAGCTCCGCTGGGAAAGTAAAAAAATACATTACTTTCCACTATATAACTCCACTGGGAAAGTAAAAAAGGGAATTACTTTCCACCATAATGAACTCCACTGGGAAAGTAAAAAAAGACATTACTTTCCACTATAAAACTCCGCTGGGAAAGTAAAAAAGGGAATTAGTTTCCACCATAATGAACTCCACTGGGAAAGTAAAAAAAGACATTACTTTCCACTATAAAACTCCGCTGGGAAAGTAAAAAAGGGAATTACTTTCCATTATAATGAGCTCCGCTGGGAAAGTAAAAAAAGGAATTACTTTCCACCTAATGAACTCCTCTGCTAAAGTAGAAAAAGACATTACTTTCCACTATAAAACTCTGCTGGGAAAGTAAAAAAAGGGAATTACTTTCCACCATAATGAACTCCACTGGGAAAGTAAAAAATGACATAACTATCCACTAAAAAACTCCGTGAGGAAAGAAAAAAGGGAATTACTTTCCACTATAATGAACTCCGCTGGGAAAGTAAAAAAAGACATTACTTTCCACTATAAAACTCCGCTGGGAAAGTAAAAAAGGGACATTACTTTCCACTATAATGAACTCCGCTGGGAAAGTAAAAAAAATAAATTACTTACCACTATAAAACTCCCCTGGGAAAGTAAAAAAGGGAATTACTTTCCACCATAATGAACTCCACCGGGAAAGTAAAAAAAGACATTACTTTCCACTATAAAACTCCGCTGGGAAAGTAAAAAAGGGAATTAGTTTCCACCATAATGAACTCCACTGGGAAAGTAAAAAAAGACATTACTTTCCACTATAAAACTCCGCTGGGAAAGTAAAAAGGGAATTACTTTCCACTATGAACTCCGCTGGGAAAACTTTCTATAAAACTGGGAAAGTAAAAAAAGACATTACTTTCCACTATAAAACTCCGCTGGGAAAGTAAAAAAGGGAATTACTTTCCACTATAATGAACTCCGCTGGGAAAGTAAAAAAAGACATTACTTTCCACTATAAAACTCCGCTGGGAAAGTAAAAATGGGAATTAGTTTCCACCATAATGAACTCCACTGGGAAAGTAAAAAAAGACATTACTTTCCACTATAAAACTCCGCTGGGAAAGTAAAAAAGGGAATTACTTTCCACAATAATAAACTCCGCTGGGAAAGTAAAAAAATACATTACTTTCCACTATAAAACTCAGCTGTGAAAGTAAAAATGGACATTACTTTCCACTATAATAAACTCAGCTGGGAAAGTAAAAAGAAAAATTGCTCTCTCAACAAGTTATGAGCGCATTCTAGCGGTATTTAGTTCAACCAACATTACGACGTGGTTAGACAAATTGAAGCTAGAATGCGCTCAAAAACTGTTGGTAAAGTAGAATGAACATTACTTTCCATTATATTACTCTGCTGGGAAAGTAAAAAGAAATTACTCTCTCAACTGCTGGGAAAGTAAAAAACATTACTACGTCTCAACAGGTTGTGAGCGCATTCTTGGGGTAGAATGAATTTAGTTTAACCAACATTACTACGTGGTTCAACAAATTGTTCAACAAATTGCCGCTAGAACGCGCTCATAACCTGTTGGGAGTAATAACTTGTTCAGTTATTTCTTTTTACTTTCCCAGCAGAGTTTATTATAATGGAAAGTAATGTTCATTAATACTTTCCTAACGATTCTCCAGTGCATTCTAGCGGCAATTTGTCTAACCACGTCGTAATGTTGGTTGGACTAAATCCCGCTAGAACGCGCTCATAACTTGTTGAAAGTTATTCTTTTTACTTTCCCAGCAGAGTTCATTATAATGGAAAGTAGTGTTCATTTATACTTTCCTAACGGTTTTCCAGTGCATTCTAGCGGCGATTTGTCTAACCACGTCGTAATGTTGGTTGAACTAAATGACGCTAGAACGCGCTCATAACTTGTTGAGTTATTTTCTTTTTACTTTCCCAGCAGAGTCTATTATAATGGAAAGTAACGTTCTTTTATACTTTCCTAACGGTTTTCCAGTGCATTCTAGCGGCGATTCGTCTAACCACGTCGTGATGTTGGTTGAACTAAATGACGCTAGAACGCGCTCATAACTTGTTGAGTTATTTTCTTTTTACTTTCCCAGCAGAGTTTATTCTAATGGAAAGTAATGTTCATTAATACTTTCCCAGCAGAGTTTTATAGTGGAAAGTAATGTCTTTTTTTACTTTCCCAGCGGAGTTTATTATAATGGAAAGTAATGTTCATTTGTACTTTCCCAGCAGAGTTTATTATAATGGAAAGTAATGTCCTTTTTTACTTTCCCAGCAGAGCTTATTATAATGGAAAGTAATGTCCATTTTTACTTTCACAGCAGAGCTTATTATAATGGAAAGTAATGTCCAGTTTTTACTTTCCCAGCAGAGTTTATTATAATGGAAAGTAATGTCCATTTTTACTTTCCCAGCAGAGTTTATTATAATGGAAAGTAATGTCCATTTTTACTTTCCCAGCAGAGTTTATTATAATGGAAAGTAATGTCCATTTTTACTTTCCCAGCGGAGCTTATTATAATGGAAAGTAATGTCCATTTTTACTTTCCCAGCAGAGTTTATTATAATGGAAAGTAATGTCCATTTTTACTTTCCATTAGTGGAAAGTAATGTCTTTTTTTTCCCAGCAGATTATAATGGAAAGTAATGTCCTTTTTTTACTTTCCCAGCAGAGTTTATTATAATGGAAAGTAATGTCCATTTTCACTTTCCCAGCAGAGTTTATTATAATGGAAAGTAATGAGTATTTTTGCTTTCCCTGCAGAGTTCATTATAGTGGAAAGTAATGTCTATTTTTACTTTCACAGCAGAGTTTTATAGTGGAAAGTAATGTCTTTTTTTACTTTCCCAGCGGAGTTCATTATGGTGGAAAGTAATTCCCTTTTTTTACTTTCCCAGCAGAGTTTATCATAATGGAAAGTAATGTCCATTTTCACTTTCCCAGCAGAGTTTATTATAATGGAAAGTAATGAGTATTTTTGCTTTCCCAGCAGAGTTCATTATAGTGGAAAGTAATGTCTATTTTTACTTTCACAGCAGAGTTTTATAGTGGAAAGTAATGTCTTTTTTTACTTTCCCAGCGGAGTTCATTATGGTGGAAAGTAATTCCCTTTTTTTACTTTCCTAGCAGAGTTTATTATAATGGAAAGTAATGAGTATATTTGCTTTCCTAGCAGAGTTTATTATAGTGGAAAGTAATTCCCTTTTTTTACTTTCCCAGCAGAGTTCATTATTGGAAAGTAATGTCTATTTTTTTACTTTCCCAGTGGAGTTATTAAGTGGAAAGTAATGTCCTTTTTTTACTTTCCCAGCAGAGTTTATTATAATGGAAAGTAATTCCTTTTTTTACTTTCCCAGCAGAGTTTATTATAATGGAAAGTAATGTCTTTTTTTACTTTCCCAGCAGAGTTTATTATAATGGAAAGTAATGAGTATTTTTACTTTCACATTATAGTGGAAAGTAATGTCTATTTTTACTTTCACAGCAGAGTTTTATAGTGGAAAGTAATGTCTTTTTTTACTTTCCCAGCGGAGTTCATTATGGTGGAAAGTAATTCCCTTTTTTTACTTTCCCAGCAGAGTTTATCATAATGGAAAGTAATGTCCATTTTTACTTTCCCAGCAGAGTTTATTATAATGGAAAGTAATGAGTATTTTTGCTTTCCCAGCAGAGTTCATTATAGTGGAAAGTAATGTCTATTTTTACTTTCACAGCAGAGTTTTATAGTGGAAAGTAATGTCTTTTTTTACTTTCCCAGCGGAGTTCATTATGGTGGAAAGTAATTCCCTTTTTTTACTTTCCCAGCAGAGTTTATGATAATGGAAAGTAATGTCCATTTTCATTTTCCCAGCAGAGTTTATTATAATGGAAAGTAATGAGTATTTTTGCTTTCCCAGCAGAGTTCATTATAGTGGAAAGTAATGTCTTTTTTTACTTTCCCAGCAGAGTTTTATAGTGGAAAGTAATGTATTTTTTTACTTTCCCAGCGGAGCTCATTATAATGGAAAGTAATGAGTATTTTTGCTTTCCCAGCAGAGTTCATTATGGTGGAAAGTAATTCCTTTTTTTACTTTCCCAGCAGAGTTATACGATGGAAAGTAATTCTTTTTTTACTTTCCCAGCAGTGTTAATTATGATGGAAAGTAATTCCTTTTTTTACTTTCACCAGCAGAGTTTTTATAATGGAAAGTAATGTATTTTTACTTTCCCAGCAGGTTCATTATAGTGGAAAGTAATGTCCTATTTTTACTTTCCCAGCAGAGTTTATTATAGTGGAAAGTAATGTCCATTTTTACTTTCCCAGCAGAGTTCATTATAGTGGAAAGTAATGAGTATTTTTACTTTCCCAGCAGAGTTTATTATAATGGAAAGTAATGTCCATTTTTACTTTCCCAGCAGAGTTTATTATAGTGGAAAGTAATGTATTTTTTTACTTTCCCAGCGGAGTTCATTATAGTGGAAAGTAATGTTTATTTTTACTTTCACAGCAAAGTTTTATAGTGGAAAGTAAAGTCTTTTTTTACTTTCCCAGCGGAGTTCATTATGGTGGAAAGTAATGTCCTTTTTTTTTACTTTCCCAGCAGAGTTTATTATAATGGAAAGTAATGTCCATTTTTTTCCCAGCAGAGTTTATTATAATGGAAAGTAATGAAAGTATTTTTGCTTTCCCCTGCAGAGTTCATTATAGTGGAAAGTAATGTCTATTTTTACTTTCACAGCAGAGTTTTATAGTGGAAAGTAATGTCTTTTTTTACTTTCCCAGCGGAGTTCATTATGGTGGAAAGTAATTCCCTTTTTTACTTTCCCAGCAGAGTTATACGATGGAAAGTAATTCCTTTTTTTTTTACTTTCCCAGCAGAGTTTATCATAATGGAAAGTAATGTCCATTTTCCCTTTCCCAGCAGAGTTTATTATAATGGAAAGTAATGAGTATTTTTGCTTTCCCAGCAGAGTTCATTATAGTGGAAAGTAATGTCTATTTTTACTTTCACAGCAGAGTTTTATAGTGGAAAGTAATGTCTTTTTTTACTTTCCCAGCGGAGTTCATTATGGTGGAAAGTAATTCCCTTTTTTTACTTTCCCAGCAGAGTTTATCATAATGGAAAGTAATGTCCATTTTCACTTTCCCAGCAGAGTTTATTATAATGGAAAGTAATGAGTATTTTTGCTTTCCCAGCAGAGTTCATTGTAGTGGAAAGTAATGTCCATTTTTACTTTCACAGCAGAGTTTTATAGTGGAAAGTAATGTCTTTTTTTTACTTTCCCAGTGGAGTTCATTATGGAGGAAAGTAATTCCCTTTTTTTACTTTCCCAGCATAGTTTATTATAATGGAAAGTAATTTCCATTTTTACTTTCCCAGCAGAGTTTTTGAGCGCATTCTAGCGGCAATTTGTCTAAATCAAAATTCAAATCATCCATTTCGCAAATTGTTAGCGCTCAAAACCTGTTGAGCTGGAAATTGTTGAAAAAAGCAGGTCAACAAACCATGTACAACTTGATTTAAGAGAAAATTTCATGGAAAGAAAATTTTAAAAAATTCAACGTTTTTTTTAACGGTACTATTCTAATTTAATTTATTCAGCAGATTAATGAAGTTATGGCCACTTCAATGAAGTACGGTCGAAAATGAGAAACATTTGTTATTGAATCGATCCCTGTAGTTTCATCGTTTTTATAATGAACAGCCTGTATATTCTGACTTGCGTGAAAAGGTTTAGCCACCAGTACCTGAGCTCTTACATCGTATACATCAAAAATAAATTATACCAAAACAATATTGCATCGCCTCTTCGTAACAACCATTTAGTGCTAACAGATTTACTCAAAGAGTATGTTTAGTTCCTTTTACTATGAGCTTTGGCTAACATGGAACCTATGTTTCTTCCGGATTTCCTGTGGTTATTGACCACTCGGTTTGTATCGGTCGTTTTGATTTTCGCAAAATCGAGGCCAACTCGCTTCGCAATTGAGCCCATTTGATCCTCCTTGATCATATCAATCAGTGACAGTCCTTTTTTGAAATTCAAGCAGCTGGCCATGGCTTTCAACGTGGCGTCAACTTCTAGGGCCAACTGCGCCGAAATCGTTCGCAATTTCACTTTCTCCGCTTGAACCATCTTCACTTGATCGAGCTCTTTGATGGAAATCTCGCTCATCTTCTTAGCGAACATTACAATCGACTTATCCCGTGTTTCACATTTGCTTGTGTTCTTCTCAGTTTCGATGCAGCTCCACATTTTATCGATAATGCGAATAGCTTCTGCCAAAATCACGAAAATATCATTGGTGTAGTACAGAAACTGTTTGGGCGTCGTGATCTGCATATCAAGGATTATCTGCCTCATCTCGGCCAACGATTTCTTTTTAGACCTGAAACCAGGGATGGATTTTCTACATTCGGAACAATCTCCCTTCTTGTACACGAAACCACCTGAAATCAATTAAATGAGTTAGTCCAGCCTTTCCTCGCTACTATTGAATGATATTGAGACTTCAGTCTTTTGATAGAGGGAAAACAATTTGATAATAACAAAAAATACAACTTTAATTATAATACAACCAGAAGAATATGAGCACCTGCCAGGCGGAATGTTGGGACATTTTCAGTTTGAGTTGGGGCAGGAATTTACAATCTGAGGCAGGAACAATCTGAGAGCTCCAAGAAAACCAAACATGAAGCACAGTTGGTTCTTTGTGTGAGCATCTACTCAAATATGGGGAAGGCTCGAGAACTGAAGGTTCAGTGCACGGGATCGGATATTGTATTATTTTGTATTTATCGTGTTTTTGTTTCCAGGTTGTTTTAAATGAGGAGCTTAAACAAGAAATAGACAAGTTGAAATTTGTATTTGGCGAAGAAAAGTGCCGGTGTTTCCCCTGGAGACCTTTGTGCACTCTCAGTGTTTTGGTGGTGTAAGCCCCCCTTACCTAGGGATCCTGGGGTCACCTGAACTCCTTTAGCAATTAAAGAGATGTTTGAGATTCTAACTGATAGCTGACCTATCCTGGCCAAGATCCCTGTAGGGGAACCACAAGGAATCCACTAACTTGCAGCAGGGAAGTCAGGGTAAAGCAATGAGAACTCACCGTTCTTGAAACGCACATAGGATGAGATACTACCGCACATCTACAATTCAACCTAAGAGCAAAACAACAAAGACAGAAAAATAAGGACCTCTTAAAAACTAGGAGACACAGTTTACCCCCCTGTTCGGGTGCAACTACTGAATAGTAATGTAGTATTAGTTCCCTTCTCAAGGGATAGTTCACAATTACAAAAGGGCCGTGAGGCGGCTTTGACGGTCCAGTGTGCTTGATAGTTGTACAGTAAACTAAGCATTCACAGATCCTGAGGGGATATAATTAAGTGCCTGGCTGGCAAGCTTAACTCCAATGCAGCAGGGTAGATACAAGATTCTTAGTACATTACCATAACGGGAGTGCACAAGTTCTAGTTGTTCTTTACACAGGAAATGTGGTCGCTTTAATGGGGAGGAATAAGAGCCATTAACTCTGGAGAACTTCACGACTTCTACAGTGTGTTCCAACGCTACTAACTGAACACACTTCAAGTTCACAAGAGATTTCTCAGACAGTTCACCCCTGATCATAAAAGATCCCCAACTCTGGTAACAAATGGACGACTTCTCACAAGTTTAAAAAGGTCTCGAACATTCCATTCCTGGAAATGGAAACCACCAGAAACTGCATCAAAGTGACCAACTCCCCCAACTCATGGCCGCTTACTTGCCAGAAGACCCGATGGATCCAAAATCAAGCAGGGAGGCTTACAGTGGAGCTGCCACGGCCAAGAACATTCTATATGAGTATATTGTCACAGAGCTGCTGGAAGGGAGTCTTGCCGACTCAGCACTTCCTGCTGAGCCAGGAGCTTGACCCTCCAGGGGAGTTCAGTTCAGTTCTCCACGTGTGCGGCCCAACAACCAAGCGCCCCGGTCGGTCCGATTCCTATTCCCGTTTTTCCTTTTGCTTCCGAGTCTACCAAGGTAGCAGAAGCATTGTTTTCACTTTCGGAATGTGAAAATTTTTTTTGTCTCCAAAATCAAAAATTCCACTCGCATTTTGCGTTTTAGACCTTTCTGAACAATTTTGGTTCCGTGTCTGTCTGTGTGTCTGTCTGTCTGTCAGCAAATCCTTGTTACGGGCAAAACTACACGAAGTTATAGTCCGATTTTGATAACATTTTCAGGGATTGTGCGGGTTGGGTGTAGATGGTCCCCTATAGGTTTCATGACCCCCGAATCAATAGTATCCTCTGCGCATGCGCAAACGTGAAATCCTTATTACGCACATAACTCCGGGAGTTCTTGACCAATTTCGATGAAATTTTCAGGGATTGTTCGGTTTGATGTGTAGATGATCCCCTATAAGTTTCATGGTCCCCGGATCAATAGTAGCCTCTGCGCATCTGCAAACGTGAAATCCTTGTTACATGCATAACTCCGGGAGTTCATGACTGATTTTGATGAAATTTTCAGGGATTGTTCGGACTGATGTAAAGATGGTCCTCGTGAGTAATAGAGAGAAAATAAAGTTTTAGCCTCGAGCTTCGATCGAACCATAATGAACCATCATTGAACGATGTATACATTTTATGTCAATTTTTATTATTAGGTATATTTTATAGTTTGTTCAGTAGTTGAACATGCCTACCTTTATTTTCTCAAGTTATGCTCCTGCATAACAATAAATTTACCCTAATTCAATATTTACATCGCCTAATTGAACGAACTTCTTTAGTCAATAATAATTGTCAATGATCTATACAGTCATGTTATGGATACGAGGAAGCTATGTGCCACACCCACTTGGCAGACGTTTTTTTTGTTTTGACTTGTTATAGGTAGATGATAGCTAGATAGGAGACTTGTTATTAGATAATTTCTTGAATTATCCACATTAATATTCTCAGTTTTCCTGTTTTCCAATTTTTCTAGGTATCCAGCTTTCTCCACAACTCCAGATTTCACTTTTGAACTACTGAAACTTTTCGGTTTCCATTATTTTATCCTGCAAGAGAAGTGAAGATAGTGCCGCCGTTCCTCACTCTGACAATTTATTTTTTCAACCTGCTTTTAGTTACATGTTGTTACTTTTGGAACGTTTCATACCTCGTGATTGTGCCTACCAATATAATAATTAGTAATCAACATTAATTGAAGATAAAGTTGTTTAGATAGGTAAGGGTACCTTACCCAATGTATAACTAATTACCATTTTTACGATCACTGAATGTTATGCAAATTTTATCTAATCAATTAGTTTCAATAAATGAGAAAAACTTGTTACCTACGTCAGTTCATCACAAAATCATCCTGACAAATCTTTTTTTCTTTTTTTTTTCTTTCTTTTTTTCGATTACTAATCCCACTCATACTTGAGTGGTATGTACCAAATGATTTACTTTTAGAAAGAGATGAAGATTGACTCTAGCCCAACGACTAAAATAACGATTTGCAGCAACACAACTGTGAAAAATAGCCATTAATTAGGAGTTGTGTAGTTTTATTTGCCAGAAAAATTCTTTCAGGGCTGTTAATATTGGTTTCTAGGGAGAAATTTGGTAAACGATACCAAACATCAGGGGGTTTGGAGTTTTCAACCCACGGTGCACCGTCTGAATCTTTTTCCCAACCTACTGGACCAAAGATGGATCCGAAATGTGCCAGTTATGTCGGGCATCTTGATCGGTCCAATCTAAGGGGGAATATTAAGGAGCGAACTATTAAAAAATCGAAATCTTAAAGTATTTTGCCGTAATAGGGTAGTTTTGCCTCCGAGTCTACCAAAGGGCAGCTTTGTTTTCACTTTCGTAAGACAAAAATTCATTTTCCCCCCTAGATCAAAATTTTCTTTTGCATATTACTTTTTTCACCATTCTGGACAACTTTCGTTTCGTCCGAGTGTGTCTCTATCCGTTTGTCCACAGATCCTTAGATTAAGCCTAGTTCTTACAGTTTTCTTTGATTTTGAAAAATGTCCAGGGGTCTCACATCGATTTCAACTCGATTACATAATTATCATGAATGCTATAGAATTTGATATCAAACCCGCACTGCATGACGGCTCACCCATTTGAACGCGTTGATGTATGCCAGAATATATTCCGAGGCAGCCCTGTCCCATGAATCGTTTTTGAATAACGAAGCTTGATCCAAACCTAACTAGGTAGACATTTTTCATTTTGATTAATACAGTCTAATCTTCTTGAATTTCATTAGGCATAGCGAAATGACAGTGGCCGGCCCCGAACCAACAAGCTTTACCTTGTCCGGTACATTCGGGAGTGAATAAATGTGATGAATATGGATAGTTCCACCTCCCTGTTTCTTAAAAACTGCTAACCGTGGTCATGAACCTTAAGCTTTCTACTTTGACGGGTATCCTTTGGGTGTTGTAGGCATACCGCCTTAGCCCTTAGAGTGAGGTGCTAGCAAATTCCTTCATCTGCTTGATAGACGTTATGGAGGCCGCTTTCAAGCTACTCAAGCAATTAGCAATGTTGCTTGGCCTGAAGCCCAAATCCCTCTCACCATCCCCGTATTAAAAAATGGGAATTCTCTTTAAATGCTACCCATAACAAGTACTATGTACCCCTGTGAGGTGATTGCGTGAGGTGATATGCGAATGATTGGGGGGCCATAGGATAATCAATATCACTTGGGTGGTGGAATGTATAGTTGCCCCTTCCATTGAGCTGAATGCGGTGATGCTCTCCACGCTCAGAGGATGATCCAGACACTTGAAAACGTCTGACACATCTCCCAAGGCGAAGATTCAAGAATCGGGAAGGTCCAACTAACCGTATCTATCAAACCCCTGCCCTGCTTATTTCTAGCAAACCCCTCCCCCCTATTCTTGAAACTGCTAACCCGAGCATAAATCTGAAGATGTCATCTTACTTCCTGAAACCCGTTAGGGTTCGCAGATTGCCCCCAGCGCATTTGCTGGGCGTTAGCCTGGTGTAGTTCAACGATCAACGTAGTCAGTCTGTCTCCTACTCCCGTCGTTTCGCCATTATAATGGAATGCGGTCTTGGGTATAGCACTAGCTATAGTGATGAAGGCTCCATTAAAACCATCGCAGTAGCTTTTCCTCCTTCGGAATTACTTACTGCCAAAGCAAATCTAATGGCTAGTCTCTGGCAGATTTACAACGAAGAGGCTCTGCTTGAAGTTTATTGTGTTGTGCTCCCTTGCCCATGCTTTTCACCTGGTGTCTCAGGCCCCTTCATCGGTGCACCCACGGTTTGTAGAAGAAGGCCCCTTCTTCTACTAACCGTGGGTGCACCGGTCAAGCCCAGGGATTGGGGATTGTCTTTTTCTCACCTAGTATTCCATCTCAACGCTGCCTATCCCAGTTCTTAGGGCCTCTAGCTCGAAGCTAACGTTGATTTTATCAGGTAACAGTCAATAATTGATATTTGTCGAAGTTAATGTCGGTGACATGATATATCCTATATCCTAAAATGACAAATTAATCATAAAAGGCTGAAAACTTATTTAATTCGTTGATAGGGACGTCACCGGGTACGTCACCATTCGATTCTGCTTAAAAAAATAAGTAAACCTCCTTCCAAATTCTTCTAATCATATAGGCTTTTTTTAAAAAAAAAAAAAAAACCTCAACTGGGTCTATAAACCTTCTGTTTTGCATTCAAGTACCTAGTCGACCTAGTTAAGTACACCGAAGTTGGGAAGTTAGAGCGTTTGCGCATTTTTAAGGGTGCAGACAGAAAACAAAGGACAGACCCAACAAAGGGCGGGTGCGGACTCATCAACAAAGGTAATTTTCTAGATTTGACCAAAATTAACTTTTCGGGCTCATTTTCCTCTCTCAAGTTCCTTTCAAGTGTTGTTAAAGATTAAGAAGACAGAAAAAGTGACGCTACATCCAATATTGTACTTAGTTTGGTTTTACTCTTCTTATTAAGGGAGTTTTGGCCTTGTTAATGACCAAAAGCCAAAACACATGGTTTTTTTAAACTGAAAAAAGACAGATTTTATTTAGTAAAAAGGAACTCTAGGAAGCACTTTTATCCGCAAATTAGTTGTAGAATACGTGGGTGAATTTCGACGGGTATAACGTGGGACACCTTTTGGTCGTACAGAAGGCGAGTATTGTAGGTGTTTTATTTATTTTTAACGTAATACAACGAATACAATATTTAATACAACCAAACAAGTAGAAATTATGGAGCTTTAGTTGGTGGGTCCTTATCATTAAGACAAGTGTTAACCAATAATTATCTGCGGGGGAAGGCAGCTCTTCATCCTCAGCCTTATTTCGTTATCTATCCTATCCGATGATCAATTACTAACTGCAGATGGAAATTAATCTCGCCAGAATTGCTCACCGTAGTGCATACCTGCAGAAGTAAACTTTGTTGATAACCAGCGATAATCTTGTTATTCCACGTTGTCAGAAACTCGAAAATAAAAAGAACGGGACTGGTAGGGTCTGTTGGTAGTATTTCGACTGCGTTGAACCATATTAGGGCCATGATCCTATCGTTAACACAGTCAATTCAACGGTCCTTCAAGAATTTGTACTACAAATTCAAGTAATACGTATGTTTCCAATACGGCTTGTACTTGAAGTATCTTTTTGGCTAATTCATGTTGTATCCCATTCAGATTCACGTCTTTAGGAACCTTTCGAATGCCGGTACGCCTCTGAAACTACCAGTTTGAAAATTTTTATCAACTCAAGGGTTAGTTGCTTTGCTGTACATACTTTGATGTACATTGGCTTATGTAATTACTTCACGTCATCCTATATGTTATCTTCATAAATAAATACGAATATGTGAATCCCTACTGAATTTTCAAATTTAGTTAAAAAATACTTGACCCTTTCCCTCTATTAAGGATCCTAAACATTTATTCCTACATTATTATATGGAAACCAATGATAATGATCGAAAGAGAATCAAAGCCGTTAGGAAAATGGCTATATTCAACATAATTGTTGTACTTGTACATCACAGCTTTATTCAGTTTCATTCACAATCGTACAACTCATGACATTGAAAAACCACAATAATTCTGGTAATCGGTTATACAATAATTTATTATTGTACCTTTGCCGCTGAAGAACTTCAAACATACTGAAAGTGTATTTACAAGGTTACAAACTCTCAATTATTATATCATTTATGCTGTAATATAATTTTCAGGATATAAAATATTGCTCAACGATTAGATTGTTCAGCCATTTTTTTGTCTACCGTTTCAACGTAGGATATGTTTATATAACCTTATAACTTTGAGCCAAATTTGAACCTTTCTACCTTAGTTGAATGATTCAGTTTACTTCAGTTTAGGCGTTTGAGTCTTACTAGGCGACTCACGGATCAATGTCCGCTTGGTAACAAAAAGATGAAAGTTGGGTAGACTGCGAGTCAAGAGAACCTGTGTGCTGTTAAAAATTACCAGATTGTGGTCAACATTTTTATATCAATTAATTAATAACTAACAAAATACATGACGCTACAACAACAATTGGCATATTACATTAAACAAATAACTAAAATCAATTAACAACCGTGCATAATAAACCAATAAAATAAGTGTTATTATTATTTCTATTTTATTTTATTTAAATGTTAGTTTTTAGGAGGTTAAATCGATTTTTTTAGTATTTCGCATCAGCTTATATAAGCTTATATAATTTTATGTATTTTAATATATTTTAATATATTTTATATAATCTTACATAAGCTTATATAATTTTAGTATCATTATCTTTCAACAGTTTGAAGTCGAGTTTATTATAAATTTTGCTGTATATAGATTGTATATAGATAAATTAATCCCTGAGTAATAAGTATTATAATTATAATTTGTCTTTTTTTCTAAGAAGCTGAAGTAATGTTTCCAAAGTAGTTGCCTACATTATTATTGATCAAAGTTTCATCAAGAATGTGCAGGATGCCATTGCTCGCATGTGGTGTTGTTGATGTTAGGACAATTAGGAACAGCAGCTCATTTATCTAGAAATGTGTAAACAAATCAGTGTTGATTAAACGACCTCTATGAGCTCATTATTAATGTTACAATTCAGCTTATAAGGAAATTAAACCCGTACAATTTTCATTTGAGTTGGACCAAAATCTACCTACTTATTGTTTTGGAGGTTTCCTATGGTTAAGCATCCAAATTAATGCAATCATTAGCAACTACACAGTCGCTTTCGTCTTTCCTTTGATGAAGCTAACTCTGAGGAAGTTCTCGCTCGGTGGATACGCTCCGTCTTCGGTTTCGTAAAGCGCTAAGGAATTGATTTCGTCAGTGATCCGATCAACAACTTCTTCTTCTGTCGCCGATGTAATGACCCGAATCACGGCTTCGCAGCAAAAATACTGAACAGAAGATAGTAAAGTCACAGTTAAAAAGGCGATAAAGTGAAAGTAGAACAAGAAAGCTCTAAGGTGCTAAATTATGGCGTACACAGTCAATGAACTAGCGAAATTAATCAATGAAAAATAGATTTTAACTAAATTATACCCAGCTTCATGAACAAAGTTTTGTACTTTTCACGATATTTATACTTTTATAAAACCTATTTTTACATAAAGTAAACTATATATTCAGTATGATTTGGTGTTCTATGCTACCCTGTCTACTGATTTTTTAATTTGCTCCCAAAATGCGATTTTCATTTCCAAAGTGACCACTTGGTAAGTTGCTGTTGGCTCAATGGTCACCTCTGTACCAAAACCTAAAATCTGCCAAAATTGGAATTCGCTTTCTAGGAGAACAATTACTTCTATTTTGGCAGCTGTTAATGTCAACGCGTGATCTTCCATCCTCCTTGAGATGTAACCAACTTGATCCAGTTTGGTGTGCGCCAATTCTGTACTTCTAACCAGGATCACTACTGCAACATCATGTGTATATCCAATAAGATAGGAATGTTGAGGCATTTTCCAGAGCTTTGAACCCAGTACTGATCCCTAGATGGTTCCTGGTCTTCTTCTAGCTGGATCAGCATTTCGTTTTCTCTTTGTCTGCTTTTCCGTGATTTAACCCGTAGTTGATTACAGGTCTTCTTGAATTTTGCTGTGTTTAGGACTTAAACCTTCGTTCTAGCAATTGGGGTTTAGGAGTTGACAAGTTTTGTTTTCTTTTGGTCATCGATGCAAGGATCTACATTGTTTGGTTGACTATCTTCTTTGCATTAACGTTATTCTCAACATTCAGTTGTCTCTCAGCAATATCCTTCCTGTAAGGCTTTTACTATTCCATTGCAGTCCTTTCCAACCGATAATTTTCCTACTGGTTGTAACATTTTTGATTCACTGGTTGAAATTAAAACTTATGTACCGGTGACTTGCAGTGTAATCTGCGACGACCCGTCAATTATGAATTTTTCCGCCAGTGCTTCATGATGCAAAGGATTTGTCTGGTATAGTTCCCCTTTGTTCAAGACGATATAATGTTGGAATACTGCCTCTATTTGGTAGTATTAACCCTGCTTTTGCCGCCTTTTCCAGGATGAGCCTCCCTCTACTGCCTGAGCATGCCCTTGCATTGAAATCGCCCGCCATTATTCCTATCCTCATCTACTGCTTGAACAGCATCAGTCAGAGTTGGATCAGCTCCAGGTGATCGTAGCAGTCTCAATTAACATCGTAATAAGCGGATATACCTATAGCATTTATTATGTTAATGAGTGAATAATAGTGGAAGAAGAAAAACAAACAACCCACCAACCAAACTCACCTCCTCCAACCCGCTCTGTTGAATCTTCATTTCAGAATCGTATTCGAAGAGGTAGCACGGCCTTTTCATTTTATAAGTCGATGGAGTTCTATGTAATATTCCTTGAAGTCGCTTCCTCAACAAATCCAAGCTGCACACAACAGCCTGTTTTTCGTGAAGTGACAGTTTCGATTCCGAAATTATTGATCCGACCATTTCATTCCAACTACATGATTCTTTCAATTTGGATTTAATCTAGAAATAATTATTAAAAAGCAGATTAAAAAAACGTACCTTTTTCTTATACTCTGTATATACATGTTATATGTGTAACATGTATTATATTTTATATTCGATATTTGTGTGTGTACCTATGTCTTATGTTATTTCGGTTTATTGGATATATCCAATAAACTGAAATAACATAAGACATATATATATTCACCCATCCACCCACTCCCCCCATTCACTACCATCCACCCGAAAAGGGAATATGAACAATTTTGGGTGATCCACAGAGTTTGACATAAAAAGAAAAATAAGTAGTCAACCATATGGTCAACATGAGGCGAGAGTCACAATTACAATTAATTGTTAATCCGAGCTGCATTGTTCTGTCAGTCTCTTAGTGCATATTTCCCAGTATGATTTTTGTCATCCATATTTTGTTGGAGATACGTGCAAAGGATATATACTTTATTTGGACATTATGCTTATTATAAATACTGAATGTAAATTTGGCTTGCCCGTATGTTTATAAATAAATAAATACGTACAAGGGTGCTCAATGCAACTTCGTAAGGATCATTCGGGCTATTGGATTCTGATTAGATTTGGATAGGGTAAGTGAAGGATTTCTGAGACAAAAATCGACTTGGATCGGCACCCGTATAAAATTCACAAATAGGCAATTGTAATGACAAGAATAGCTTTAAAAATCTGGTGAACGTTCGAAGTAACTTATGTATAATATTGCTTCCGAGTCTACCAAGGTAGCAGAAGCATTGTTTTCACTTGCGGAATGTGAAAATTTTTTTGTCCCGAAAATCAAAAATTCCACTCGCATTTCGCGTTTTAGACCCTTCTGAACAATTTTGGTTCCGTGTCTGTCTGTCTGTCAGCAAATCCTTGTTACAGGCAAAACTACACGAAGTTATAGTCCGATTTTGATGAAATTTTCAGGGATTGTGCGGGTCGGGGTGTAAATGGTTCCCTATAGGTTTCATGACCCCCGGATCAATAGTAGCCTCTGCGTATGCGCAAACGAAATCCTTGTAACGCGCATAACTCCGGCAGTTCTTGACCAATTTCGATGACATTTTCAGGGATTGTTTGGTTTGATGTGTAGATGGCCCCCTATGAGTTTCATGACCCCCGGATCAATAGTAGCCTCTGCGCATCCGCAAACGTGTAATCCTTGTTACACGCATAACTCCGGGAGTTCTTGACTGATTTCGATGAAATTTTCGGGGATTTTTCTCTAGTTATGCTCTTGCATAACAAAAATATACCCTAATTCAATATTTACTTCGCCTAATTGAACGAAGTTCTTTAGTCAATAATAATTTTCAATGATCTATACAGTCATGTTATGGATACAAGGAAGCTATGTGCCACACCCACTTGTTTTTGGTCTTACACTAAACTTCAATTTACAAGTACTTTAACGATTGATGAAGCAAGTACCTTATACGGAATGCTGATATATGTACTAATCAAGGAAAGAGGATCCCTCATGAGTTCCGACGCCATGTTCTTTAATTTCGAAGGGCTCGCATCTATTAGTATCAAGCGAACTGTCTTTCCGAGAGACTCGAGCTTGGCGGCAACCTCCAACGCCAAAATCCCACCCCAGCCCTCGGCAACGAGCGTGAACATGTTTTGAGGCATTGATAACATCTGACTAGACAGTTCCACAGCTATTTGGCCTAAATCATCTGTCTTGGGGATCCTCACTTCCAAGGCAGGGTAGAAAAGCTTGCAAGTGATACGGCGGATTTTTTGTAACCGGAGTCCAGGGAATACGAATAGAGGGCTGAGGTCCTCGTCAAGGGCCTGAAAAAACGGATTGGTTTGTAGTCATGAATAAAAGGAAAATTAATAAAAAAGACAAAGAAAAAGCAAAAAAAATAAATTATTATATTTTTCCCATTCACTCTCTGAAATTTGAGTAATTTGTACACTTGCAGACACATTGATTGTCAGGCGACTTTAATGGAGAACATTTCATTGAAAATGGGCTCGTTTTTATCGAAATTCGATCACATTTTGACGAACTTTCGTTAGGAAAATTTAAAAAAAATTGCTTTCCTAATGAATGGTGCATTGAAGAAGTATTGGGTTCGAATTCTAGTGTTTTCAGATCTGTTTTCTTTCCAAGGGGTTTCGTTACATTGCTTACTGAGAGCATGCGCTAAGAGATTCCACGTTCCAAAGAAGGACTTCGGCTACTATTCATAACAAATACGAAAGATAAACAGATAACAAATATTATAAATTCGCTACTGTTGGCTCAAAAGTTAACATTCAAGCAAATACATTGTTGACATAGATCAGATTTGTTATGAGCATCGTTTGAAACAGAACAGCGATCCAAGCGAGTAAGATTGATCTTCCAAGTATAGATACTCTCTTGGTATGTGAATAAACCCTCCTGAACCCAGTCTATCTTCAATGGAATAAGCCTAGAGCATACAGTTATCAATAAATCGTTATTCCTGAAAGCAGCACCGTTCAATGAATAGAAAAAATCTTGAGACCAGTTATTCTTTTTACCAGAATGTGAGTGTAATAGTTTCTAATGATTACAACTTTCTTTTCTACCTCTCTGCATGAGGTAAAAAAATACCTAGAAGAATTTAAACTCTTAAGAACGGAAAATATATGAAATGATCAGAATTGATTTAAAAAAAAACGTAATATCGGTGTTTTCAATCAATAAATACAAGCGTATTTTGAAAAGACAATGATTCTCAATCTAAATGAAAATGTTCTGCATTAGATATCGTTGTACAGGAAAATGACAAATTGAAGCAGCAGTGTGGTTGCCATAAAGTTAAATTTTTAACATATTGACGTCGGTTAACTATGCTTACCTTTCTTGGGGACAGTGTAGGTATTTCCTTGAAGGACGGTTTGGACGTACTGAGAAGCAGAAGTTGATGAAGTTCGCTGAAGGTACAGGGAATTTGATGTCTTTCCACCACCTGGGACGCAGAAGGTTTGACTGATCCAGACTTCATAGTTACGACAGGATTCTCGTCCGCCTGTCTGATAAGATCGTCCAAGTAGTCCAGAGCAAGTTTTGAATCTCCGTCATCTTCACTGACGCGGATGCAAAGGGAGAAAAGCCCTTTCCTGTTTCTTTTCTCGCAAGTTCTCTCTCCCCCTCGCCCTATACAAACCAAACCGCAATTTTCATATCCCATCTTTTCAATTCCGCTGTTGATATTTTCCACCAAATTTTGATTTCCGGCCGTCAATATGAAAACCCCTCCAATATTACCACAGCTATCCACGTTTTCGAAAAATTTATTCACTGATGCTTGCGATATCAAACAATCAGCAGACATTAAAGTCATTTTCAAAGTACTATGTTTTTCCTGTAAAGATTGTAATCTCAATGAGCAGGCCCCATTCACGTCACTATTCCTTAGAGCAAAAATAATTTTGCGAGCACCTTTATCACAAATCCAGCTCGCTAGCTCTACCCAAACCGTAGACATTCTCTCGTGGTCGTAAATAATAACAAAGCTTTTGTCGGAAGAGCAATTCAGTAAACTACTGCTCTTTGAGATAGATTTCCCATCTAAATTGACAACCACTTTCAAATTGCTGGATTGCAAATACTCGCCTGCATCAATATTAGTTGAATCTTCGGCGATTGACGTTTTTTGGAATGGAAAAACCTGGCCACATTTTATAGCTTTACTTACAAAATTTTTTATTTCCGATTTAATATCTTTTGGGAGGGTCATCATTGACTCCACGGTGATTCCTTTGGCTACAACTTCATTCAAAAATACCAACATTCCCATTTTCGTTTTGTTAATGAGAGGTGCCATACTGACTTGAATGTACACTCCAAGGGCACCTACGCAGTCGGCGCAAGGTTTGATCATATTTTCATCTTTGAACGTGTTCACAACTTTATACACGCCCCGTCCTAGAGTTTTACGCAAAAGTTCAATGTGAAATGAGGATGTACTATAATACAAGATATTTTCACCCTGGAGTTCAGGAAACAATCTTAATATTTGCTTTTTCTCCTCTTCGTCATAAGCAGTTACGTAAACCGTCATATTTTCTTTCAGAGCTATGGAAATCAAAGCTTGAGAAAGCGGTAACATTCCCCTATTAATAAGAATGCTATTGTCAATAACATCCGCATTATTGTATCTAAATATGTACATTGCTAGGGAATATAACAAAGGTACAGTGGCTGCCTCCGAGGGAGTCCAGTGCGGAGGTATTTCCCATTTAAAAACGTCGTCTTCCACAAATGATTTTGTCAAAGGATCATAATTTCCCAGACCCATTACTTTGGAATTCGCATAATCAAAGACCCCGAGTTCGTCTTTATCCAACGATCCAGTGACGTCCCTCAGATTCAAACCCAAAGCTGTAGTTACGCCTGTGGAAGGCGTTACATCTGACAGTGAATACAAAGGCCCTCTACGATTAAACGCTAAAACATCCCCTGTCGATTTAATGGAAAACGTCCTGATGGTTCCTGTTGAGTTATTCCATACAATGTTGACTTTCATATCTTTCAAATCGCATTCTAACTGATCTATTGGGATATTTCCTAGCTGAAAGCGGAGCAAATCTTGGTGAGGTAAATTGTAAGTTTGCTCAACTATAGCCAAGATCATCGACTGTGACTCAACATGACCAATTAAGTAGACGAATTCTGTAACCCCTTTGCGAGTTACATTTCTTTCACTTGCTTGTATTAGTTTTCCTTCTAAAAGAGTAAGATAATTCTCCCCAATATAAACTTTTTCAACTTTTTTCTCACAGTTACCTCTCTGGAATGAAATCAGTGAAAACCTTTCAAAACTTGATGTAAAATTGAATATTTCATGGCCTCTGGTCCGATCCGGACAACCAGTTTTCGAACTCAAAATGAACGCTCTAGAGGCAACGGATATAATTTTGTCCATCACTTTCAATGACAAAGGTTTGACAGAAACAATCCATACAATTTCGTCTCGTAGCGATGCTAAATCTTGTTCGATCAAAATATTTTCCGAAGATGTTGTACTTAACTGTATTTGATTATGAATTTTAGAAAGTGCTGTCAATGCATCGTGGAAAAAATTTTTGCCGATGGAAACAACTTTTATTTTAGTCCAGGAGTCCATCGGTATCAGAGCATTTTCAATTATCAATTGGTAACAAATGGTGATCGCAGACTGTCCTGAGCCGACTTCACCGAAGTCATGTGGAACATAACGATGAACTTCAAAAATGGTCTCACCTGATCGAATATTGCTATCTAGAACTGTTGTTTCTGCCAAACATATGGTGATTCCGGCGCAGAACAGAGATCGTGAGTTGTTATCATAATATATTTCGATATCCCTTTTGCTGAGACCTTGGAATGCTCCAAAATCAACAACCATCAATTCAATTCCTTCTACCAAATGGAGGGTATTCAATAATTTGGTGTAAAAAAAACCAATGAGAGTTAGCAAACCGTTGAGAAACTCTACCAAGCTTCCGTTCCAACAAACAATAGCACTAAGCCAGTTTTTGCCTAGAATCACTTTTCTGATGACGTCAAATTTACTTTCCAAACTGAGCCCATGAGATTCCATGAACTCATTCACATCATTTCCATTTAATTCAAGCGATGTATGATCCTCTAAATTCGATTTTTGGTTTTTATGCTCATGAGCCTTTGAAGGATCAACAACTGATAACTTCCCCGAAGACACTAACGTACCATCATTACCATGAATGACGCAAAAACGCCCTGTACCCTGTTGCAACTGCAAGTTGATGTCACAGCTCCCAGTATCAAGTGGAACTTTTGCTTTGTTGTAAAAACGTACTCCTTCGAATTCCACCTTCACATTACTTTTGCTTTTCACTTTCATGAAACGCTTGGCCAGTTTTACTAAATAAAAACTATTGGGAAGGATCACATTTCCTTTTATTTTATGACAGGACAATGGGGCAAATTTGTCTTGTCGAAGATCGATGTATATGTCTTTCCAACTACTCTCGTCATCGTGGCGGCGGTTAACCTCCAATTTGAAGTTTTCGGTGTTTTGCCATCCGGCGAAAGGTGATAGAGCCGGTGTTCCACGAGAGACCGGAAACTCTACAGGTGGGTAAAGATTTTCAATGTTCAACGATACTCCACTGATGTACAATTTCCCCAAGGCACCCAAAAGATACATAAGGTTGTCTTCGTCAAATCGACTAGTGAGCGGAACATGAGTAGCGAATGGGTGTGATCTTTTTATGATAGCTTGAAGCAATCCATGAGGAGCGATTTCAATTATTATAGCATTACGAGGTATTTTTGCAGCTGCTTCTTCAAACAACACAGCGCTTAATAGATTGTTTGTATAATACTCTGCTGAGCTGTATTTGGCAAGGTCTGAATCCCATTGCGTTTCTGGGTTAGACGAACTCAACCATTTTGATGACCTGAGAGTGCGATCTGGAATAATCTGAAAATAAAATTAATAGAATATCATATAATAATAGTTGAACCAGCTGCAATCTACACGAGATTCAAATCATTATAATTTTCGTAGAAAATCAAATGATGCTCTGAATGAAACGAAAGTCCGTGGGTGGTCGATGCTATGTAACTGGCTGAAAGCATCATGGTGTTAATATTCGGTTTAGGTATTGTTTTCAATAATGACCCTTGTAATGTGGGAGGTGATGGCATGGTACAGTAATCATACCCCTTACTGTCATCCTTTCCCCTGATGCGATTAATGCCCAACCATCAGAGGATATCTCAGGCGTACGAAGGCGCCTGGTTTATATCTAGAAGCTTTGGTTTCCAGAATTCAGAAGCGGGACTTTAAAAAAAGCTGATTTGGTAGGTTCATGTTCAAGAAACTTCAGCGTCAAACCCTTACAGGAACCTAAGAAATGAGGCATCAAAAGGCCTTGTCAGTTTCAACAGCGGACAACTCCTTGTTTCCCCAGACTCCGCTTGGCTCCTCACCCTGCGTTATCTGATTAGCTACTAACTTTTCCTTCTTTTGCCCATATATTATGCGCGATTTCCTCAATTAACTCTTATATCCCGCTTATTCTGTGATTGGGGCAGTTTTCCATTGTTTTAAATCATGAATGGGAGCATCGCTGAACAGAAGGAGAGTCCGAGAAAAAGACCAGAAAACGAGAGACTTTGGAAGAGAGATGTCCCAAAAGAAGAAATGTTCTCGTTCACTGGGTTCATTCCATCCAGGAACCTTTTTCGTTGTAAGCTTAAGAAAAATAATACCCAATATCACAAAACCGAAATTGAAGATCCGAAACATTTTTATAATTCAACCTATTAAAAAATATTGTTTAATCTTGCGGTCATTCTATCCTTTCTAATTTGGAGTCGAAGTAATTTATTTTGATAAAAGAGTTCATCTATACTGAAAATTGTGATTGATGGTTGAAGTTATCGCTTTAATGTTTTGGGTTACCAATCTCAGATGCCCCCTTCATGTATGTTCCTTTTAGGATTTCGAATAGTTTGAACCACTCCCTCCTATGATTTTCAATGTTCCGGACTTTTCCTTTTCTGACCATATTTTTATGGTAATGGATAGAAAAGATTAACGTTGCTCTAATCTGCTAATAATATGACACTTATAAGGAATTGCAGATTACATGGTACGCTATGAGGAGCCGAAACTAACTTTGCCCTCTCCTGTAAAATATGGACTAGAGGAGTCATCCGCTTTTGATTCTGAACGCCTCATATACCGTTCATAATACCTTTATTGTTGGAATGGATATTCTGTTCATAGATGGGATTCACCTATCTAGTCCCGTCCCAAAATAAAAATCTACACTCCTGGACTACCTGTGGTACTACAAAATGTACAATCGTTGAGCTGATTTGAGAAGGATCCCTCTTTCAAGATAGATATAGCCGTTATTCTGCAATATATGTGACATTACATCACTAATAAATTAGGTACACATACATACGGGCTTCAAATAGTTGAGAAGCAATGGTCCAGCTGGCTTGATGTACCTGCTATGATAAGCGATGTTTGCGACGTTGACAAGTTTTGCGAAATGGCCTTTACTCTTTAGTTGTTTTATGTAAGCTTCCATGTCTTCATTTGGACCAGAAAGTGTACAGCTGGTATTTGAATTATGGCAAGCTACATCCACGGATGCGGGTATCTGATCTTTGATCTCTGTGTATCCCAGCCCAACTGCTGCCATCGTACCTGCCATAGGAAACAATTTAACTTACACTAGCAACCAGTATTTCAAGTTTTGTTAACATTAATTCCAAATCATTTGAATAATTATGTGAAAAAATAAGAACACAAATATGAAATGCAGTTTAGGGTTGTGACATGATTCCTTGAATTACTGAAGGATTATTTGGTTTATTTGGCAGTTGAATGGACTGGAGCCCAATTACTTCAGAAACAGACATCAGTAAATTGTTAAATTATTGTCAATAATGATAACTTTTCTCCAAAATTATGGAAAGACTGAATTGATCTTAAATGACAATTATGATGAGGACAAGTAGCTATGGAGAGGGCGAATGTTATCAGATGAATGTCTGTTCGGAGCCGAAACCAGCCTTCCAGTCCCATTCGGAGGCTTTTGAAGTCGGCGCGAATTGCCAGCGAATCGCTGCGTTTCCCGCTTCTGATTCCTCCCTCCTTTCCCCTTCATATTGCCATCTCTTGTGCTGGAATCTCACTTCAGATCTTAACGCGTACATGGCCGGACCTTTGTTTCCTCACTTCCCCTTTATGCTATATTGTTGTGCATTTTCTAAAGGCATAAGTTTTTTTTTTCACCGGATCATCTTTTCGGATGCGCGAGAGTATCTTTTTCGGCGAAGAGGATTTTGCTACATCGACGGGGCCCCCCTCAACTCTGGCGACATCGAACACGTGAGTCAGCGTACTTTCCTTTACCTGATACCTATATAGCTTCACGTTAACGCCTACGCTCGCACTCACTCCCTATCTGCAGGAGAGAAGCTCCTACGGCAAAATTGGCAATTACAAGTACGTACGAAAATTTCTTATCTCATTCAAATATTGGGCTTACGATAAATTCAAGGTTTTTGAAGCGGTAGTGCGCGCAATTTTATGCCACTCATCGCAAGTATGGATGTATGTTATGAGCCATCTTGTCTATTCCGCAATTCGTTTTTTTGTAAAACTAATTTTTCCTTTACCAAGATGAACACCAAGCTATGTACGAGTACTCGTATTATACCTCGGAACCCAGTTAGAGCCTCTGTATTTGTATACTCTTAAAATGCATTATAATTATATTCTGAAAGTCCTGAAGTTACCGAGTAATCGTCTCCCTAACTATTTGGCCAGTAACTGTTTAGAACTCAAGGTGTATTGGGCAACAGAGTGGGAAGGGATACATAAAAAGTACGGCACGCATCAGCTAATTCCATTCGAGAATTTGAATAGGTGGAAAGAGCGTATTAAGGAAAATGTAAAAATAATTGGTAAGCAGATGTCCATGATAATGAAAGGCAAGCGCTCAACTCTCAAAAACATCACCAATATTTGGCTCTTCGATTGGAGACAGACGTGATACCTCTTAGTCAGTTCAAGGATTTTCAGTTTGAAAAATGGCTTCTAAAAGCGAGAGGTGACCTGTTACCCCTAAAATATAGACCCTATAACTCTGAAAACCAAGAGTGCGACATATGTAGTAGTAGGGAAGTAGAAAACAGCTATCACTTCATCGGGAGGTGCTCGGCTTTATGTGAGGTCAGGAGAAGGCATTTGGGTAAGGTGGATTTCTACTGGCATGAATACCTAAAACTGCTATAGAAGGGTGACCCAAGGCTGATAAGATATTGTAGAATTGCTTGGGCCCTGAGGTATAGAACCATAATTGAGTATGGACTTAATAGCGCATAACTTAAATATTGTTCAGATGTATCTGAAATAGTTTTGGATCATTACCTCTTGAAAACCACATGGCCGCAGGTAACGGTGACCTTACTCGCCGCCTTTGCTTCATTGTCATGAATCCCGTTTTTACGTGAAGGTGTTTAAAGCTTTAATGGCCTCCTAACTTCCCAAGCTGCTTTGTGCTGTGGGTTTTTCCCAAGCCCTGTTTCTGGCAAATGGTCAGCCACCTGAAGTTTCCTCCTAGCACCCTGGGGTTTGCCCTGTATGATTTCGAAATTTTCTTCACTTCCCCTCCAAACAAAATTTTCCCGTTTTTTGGTTAAAAGAATCCGGAGTCAGTTCTCTCCTTCGTTTCTAGCTTGCTCTTACACCCTTGTTAACTCGACTAACTTCATATCATAGCTATCAAAGTGACTTCACTTACCTAACTAAGTAGTGGCAAAGCAGCATATTTTGTGATATTGTTGACTAACCGCGAAACCTCAACTTCGGCAGAAGCGCCCTAAGATTTTATTCTACAACAATTTTATTTTATTGATTCACTATATCGACGCATACGAATTGAATGATATATTTCCATACTCGTTCATTGAGCATGTACGCATTGATTTGAATATAGCCTCCATCAGTTGATTGCACAACCGTTTATATCTTCCCTGGGTTCACCTCAACAAATATTGTAGGTAACATTATTTATATTGTGGGTAACTTTATAGCTACACACCAAAACGTAGCATGTCCTGTAATTTAATGATAGTTATAATAATAATATAACATAATTTGTATCAGATGATATTTGCCATCGGTGTCTCATCAGTTTTTTAATAATATTTGTTGGTTTATGGAAGTCCCAGTATCATTGTAGTAACATGTGTGTGGAAGAATCATTTATTTATTGTGTATAAGGTTAATACATCGGACGGCCCTGTGGGCCACGATTATCGCATGTTTCATTGTTATATCTTTTATAAAAATGTATACTTAAGGTTAAGACCTACCTCTGATTAAAGTTGCGTCCAGAGAAGCCTTTCCTCTAGCATAAGCTGACAAAATCATCTGTTCAAGAGTTAGACAACCATCAGCATAGCCACAACCGAGCTCCCCAACCGAATGTCCGATCATCCCGTCAGGCTCGATGCCAATTTCTTTCAACAGATCTACAAGACCGATCTGCACCGCTGCGATGGCCACAAAACAGTTCAAAATTGAATCGAATATCTGGAAGTTGTCAAAAAATACTTTATAACACTTGTGTTTGATTAATGACATGTACTCCAACTCTTGCACTGTGATTGACAGAAGGGTATGGAGAAAAATTGATTATTCCGCACAACCCTTGCTTTGGCAGATTTTCAAATTGTTTTCTGTACATCGTTTTTCATTGTGAAATGTTCTAAATTTAATTTAGAAAATGTGCTGGAAATATCATCACCTTGGGATTTTCGTTAGTTAGGATGTTCATTAGGTCAATTCCCAGCGGGGAGAGCGTCTCTTGGCATCGGTAGACAGCTCTGGCGAACACAGGGAGTTGGAGTAACGCTTTCCCCATCGTTGGCCACTGTGAGCCCATTCCAGAGAATACAAACCAGATGGGTTTTCGTTCCATTTCAAGGGAGGAGGAGTAACTTTCTATCTATTGCAACAACATATTTTTTCGTCAGAAGAAATGTTTTTCTGTTACTGTTGATATATAACGAATTAATGGATAAAATAACTGTTGAGTTTTGGAAATACCTGGTTGTTAGTATTTTTACTCCCTTTCAAAACCGTATAGCCTCTGAAAAGGTGTCCCTTCAAACCATCTCTATTTAAACTGTTGATCAAAGAGTAGAACTCCTCGTCGAAAGGTGAGTCTTCTAATCGAATGAGGCTTAATTGGAGGTTCGTTTTATTACGATCCGAAAGGAGAACCAATCTGGGTATGGGAGACTGTAGTTCTTCGTACTTGAGCAGTTTCGGTTTAGTTTTCTGATGTCGTCTGATGATTATGTGAGACAGAGTCCCTCCTGAGATACCAATGTCATTCACCGCTAGAAGATCTCCTTCGAGTTCTGTCGGTTCTGTTACAACCTGAAGGGAAAAATAATACGTAATAATAATAAAAGAAAGAAAAATCAATTTCTTTCAAGGTGGATTTCAATCCTTTGTATTATTCAATGCCTTATTTGCTCCATCATATCATGCAGTTAATCTTGCTGTCTCAGTGGTGCTCAATTTCATGTGTTAGCACAATAAGTCGAAACTCAAGAGTGCGTCAGCTGAGCAGTGCTGCTTCATACCTTGTCATTTTATTCTAGATGATACAACGTACCTTCATTTCCAATGTCAACCTAGTAAGTCGATTAGAAAATATTTCACCTTAACCGTAAGTATCTTCATAACTGGTGTCATGTCCTATCCGTAAAAAACGTGTCGTGAAATTGTATGTCTTGTCCCTACGGGAAGCTCAGTAATGCCTAAGTCACTGAAATAGTTATCGACACTGTACTGAAAGCTCTCGCGAGCTGACAGCTTCAATATTCACTTCTCTAAATAGTAAGTAAAGTAAAGTGAAGTAAACAAGGAATTTCACCCTGGATTTTCGTCCGACTACTCGGTGTCGCGGACGTCGCCAGCCGTTCTCCAGAGAGGATCGGAACTAGGTCTGACGATTTCGCTCGTGGCTTCCCATTGCCTCACGCCCCTGGGTTGGGAGCGTTATGGATTCACGTGATATCGAGATCAGAGGTGAACTGTCTAACGACAGGACAGGTATACAACACTTGATAGAATTTTGGCCCTAATCACTGGTGCCAGCCAGATTCGAACTGGGGCAATCAGTACTCCCACTGTTAGTAAACAGCTAGAGGACTGACGCCCCAGCTCGCTCGGACAACCTGTCCCCTCACTTCTCTAAATATGTTTGCGGTAATGTAAGCTTATAAAATTAGGAACTGCATAAAACTCCATGCTTTGGGATTTATTGGGATGCTTTGGGAAATTAGGCTACACACGACTTTTTTGGCTAAACCTCAAGAATCCCCGTTTTCTCTTCATCTAATTCAATCGAAAACTTCATTTCTCTTCAACATTTAAATGTCAAGCTTGTTGGTACTAGAACGTTTTACGGCCATAACATGTCCAAACTACGTAGCCTTCATACAAAAGGCTTTTGTTATCTGGGTTGCTATCGTACACAAATTGTTTACAAACACATCTACTAAATTCGATGGCTACAAAAATATGTTATTTACCTTCATTTTCCCCGATACCAAAGCCGGAACATCAGGGTTTGGCAAGTTAAACCTCAAGTTTGGTGGAATGACCCCACGGTCAGCAGCAATGAGAGCCTTGGCGAGAGATACCAGATTCGAGGACCCCTCAGTGTGTCCCAAATTGCTTTTAATCGAACCAATCAGAAGTGGTTTCTTTGAATCTTTCAGAAATAATTCGGCTACCGTATTCAATTCTTTGGCGTCAACGGTTTTTGATGCGACCCCAGCACCTACACAAACCAAAAAAATAAAACTAAGCTATCTTTTGACAAATACGATTTTGCGAATAGTAAATAACCCAAAACCTAATGAGGGACAGTTTTGCTTTGACCACGATAGGTCTTATGTACCGCGCAAACAACTTGAATTTCACTTAGCGGAGATGTAAGCCTATCACTTCGTTACATGTGCAGGAGCATTTCTTCACTTCCTTCCTGCAATTGTTTAGGAAATAAAGCAAATGGAAATAATCTGTACTTTGCTCAGCACAAGACAAAAACGAAAGTGATGATGAGGAGGTGTAGTAATTCAGTGTAGAGCTAAGCGTTTGACACCTAATGAAATGTTTATGACTGAATTATTCAGATTTCAAATGAAGAACGCCTTTTAAGTTTGATTAGCCAAGACTTGATATCCTTTAATTTTGTTGACATTAATAATCAATATCGAAAGATAAATATAGCGGTACACGCAATGACTTAAGTGTATGTAACGATAATCGGATAAAGTATGTTCAGAATTCGAAGTAACCGTTCTACACCAGCCATTGAAGAATGAATCTGCAAAATAAATTATTTTGACTAGGGTGTCCAACCCAAAAAGCTTAACAGAGAGTTTTGGTTGCCTCCATTTGATTATGTGGATGGCACCAACTAAGCATATAAGTACTGTTAGTAGTTTTAATTTTCTTGACCTTCGTAGTAGGCTATATCCCTGGGATCAACTCCTGCCTTCTCGTAGGTAACTTTCAAAAATTGTTTGAAACAATCTGAGCTGAAATCGGGAAATCTTTGGTTTCTCAATCCTTGATGGAGAGTGCTAACGCCCAGTATTGTGCCGTACGACCTCCTAGCGGTGTCGGCTCGTTGAAGGAACATGGAGACGCAGGCCTCCGACCGAGCGTAGCCGCTGGCATCTGCGCTGAAGCTCCGCGTGGCTCCATCTTCACTCAACTTCCCCATCGCTGTAACAATCAGAGCTTCAATAGTTCAAACTCAACAATTTGGTTATAAGCAACAAATCATTTTGGAAAACTAGAACGTATAACAGTGGTCACAGAGATCTCATGCAAAGCCAAAGGAAGCCCTTTACAAACCAATAGCACCAAAAATCAGGTGATGTAACTATTCAATATGTATAATTACTCCGCCCCTGGGCCGCGAATCAGAACTTTTTAGTGAAATCGTGTTTGCTCACACATAGTTGGTGGCTTCAGAAGTGGAATGGCTTGAATTGAATTAGGTGCTTTCCGAAACGAAGAATTTTAGTGGGGTGGACAATGAGCAACGATCGGTTGCACGTGAAAAGCAATAGGAATAGGTTCCGTGGAATCCATTTCGATACAATTTTTCGGATGGCTTCAGGATGGTAAAAGGATGGCTTCATCATCAACATTAACAGTCGTTTCACACATAAACCATTAGGCAGGGGAGCCCACAGGGGGGGAGGGGCAATGACTCAGACTGCGTCATTGAAGTTCTTTGGGGAGGGGGGGGGTTCCAAAAAACATTTTGGGGGGTAAAATTGATTGAAACAGTGTTTAACATGACAACATTCAAAAATATATTTCATCGCTAGATAGAACGTAAAAAACAATGAGCCTAGTAATTAATTTAAATATGGTTTGTTTTTTATCTGAAATGTATAAATGACAATGACAGTGCTCGAATATTGTCCGTTTTGTATATTGCCGACTGGGTTCGAATTTTTTCAACGACTATATAAATCTTCTTTTAGTTTTCGATAAAATATGGGGTGCTTACGAGTATTGTTTAGATTTTTGTTTTGGAGAGGCTGGTTCTACGTTCGGGAGGGGGGGGGGGGGTTGCGTCATGTAGCCTGTGGGGGCTGGGCACCCCTGCGTAAGGTAATCGTTACTTAGCTTACATATTTTAGCTGAAGCAATTACTTTCCCAACAGCCTCCTTCGTTTCCCTTTGCTCCTGTTTCCTAATTGACAAGGTTCATGCTAGAACTTTGTTTTAGTTCGTACCTCATAAACTAGGACAATTAAATCATCTGGTTTACAAAAATTGAATTACCGTTTCAATAAATCGAGTATATTATCGACCGACTAGTTAAGCACGCACCAACGCCTATTTTGACATAATAAATCTCATGACTCACGTTTTCCCCACCCCTACTTGAGACACCCAACTACCTATTACAGGTCATACATCAAGCACAGGAAAGAGTAATGAAGAAGCCAAACTACCTGAACCTACTTTACTCCATCTCAATCGTTTTCGGTCGTTGGTTTTTACGTGTATTAACTTGGTCTTGTTAACTGCCCATCAAGCTTTCTAAGTAAGCCCCTGGTCACTCTTGTCTCTGTCCCCATTTTTAATTCAAAAATTTATTAATAACCTCTTCGTTCACAAAGTGTAGGAGATTTTCAGGCGTTTCCAAGGTAATATCAGAGGGTGTTAGGGCACCCTTCCCGAAATGCCGGAATCTAGTTGATGCAACAAGGACCATGTGTTCTTGTTTCCGCCTTTCACAGCTTACTGTCCTACTTTTCGTGATGTATAGAACTCATTATAATACCAGTGTTAACAAAATTAAGAGAGGTAAACAAACAAACAAGATCAAACTTTAACCTACTTTTTTTTCAATAACCCAAGTCCAATGAGAAAAAGCTTACCTTTCGTTGTATAGACAATTATAATACCAGTGTTAACGAAATTACGAGTAGTAAACAAACAAACAAGATCTAACTTTAACCTACTTTATTTCAATAACCCAAGTCCAATGAGAAAAGGCTAAGTTTTGAGCTTTTTCTCGCTAATTCCCAAATAAAACGGTAGTGAGATGGTTTACAGTTCAAACCATCTTTTGGGGCGGAGTAACCGTGTTCAAATAAAAAAGTGATTATTAGATCGGATTATTTGTAAAATTATACCTTGGTAATGTACAGAAACTTGAGGTCTGAATATTAAAGAACTGGAACCTATTATGGCCGCATCAGCCCCGCCGGTAGAGATGAGGTCGTATGCACACTGAATTGCTTGAGCTCCACCGCACCATGTTGCATCCAATACGTTACTTGGCCCTTTTAAATTCAAGAAAAAAGATATCCTGGAATAAAATTGATGGTTTTAATTACCAATATCGTCATTCGTAAGTACAGAGAGTGTACGTGCTGGATTGAAGGTCGTTAGAATGCCCTTCATTGATGGGGACTAGGAAACAAAAGCAATGAGATAATTTGGTGTTGGGTTAAACAACTGGTAAATATATCTAACTGCATGAGGAAAAGATATTAGTAAATCGTACAATAAACAACAATCATTGAACAGGAAAACAACTTGAAAATACGGAATTCTTTGCCTTTGATAACTAATGATAGATATATTGACCAAATCAGTCACTCATATTATTGTATGGTACAGAAACTTTCTATTAGTAAAGGAGGTTTAAATTTGTTTCTTCTTTACAAATGCGAATCTCCACACTTCGTTTATTCGTTTCACATCTTTTTTGGGTCGAATTTGTTCCGATCTCCAATTTAACAGGTCCATATTGGCTAATTTATGAGCGTTAGCGTCTAAATAAAGCTAATGATTTGTCTACATCCAAGGAGAGAAGTCAGCTGGGTCCAACAGTAACTTCCAGAGTTAAAGCGGCTATGTAGGCCTGTTTACACTTAAAAAACAATGGATAATGAATTATGTTAATGATAATTTGGATTGGGAATCGAGACTTCTCAAACCGGCTTTTTTCAGGGATCTCTCTACTACGAACGAGCCAACCGCAATACCTTAGGTTCAAGAATTCATTATTCCTTGAAAAAAATAAAACAAATACCTCAATGAATACAGGTCAATAACATGTCGTAAAGATAAAAAATCAATTGGTTGTGTGCATATGTTGACAACGTGGGAGCATTTAAAAACCGCCACGCGAGTAATATTCGCGTTAAGCGTTAAATTGTAAAAAAACAAACACTCATAAATGAGAGGAAAAGAAAGTTGGAAATTTCTCACATTTACGTGACGTTAGAGAGCTCTATCTCGTAATTTGATGTTCTAGCAACAAAGTGAACTCAGATTCGGATTCTGCACACCTAAAAACATGGAATACCGAACCAAACTGTGGAAAGAAAACATTTAAGATTCAGAAAGTGGGATGCCTGAGGAATCTCACATCCCTACTGTGAGCCACCATCCGCAGTTCTCCGAAACTACTGGGAAAAAAAGAAATTTGGCTCAAACATCCAGCATCGAACCAGGATTTGCCAGTAATCGCTGCATCTTCATCCATATTGTTGTGGATCACCCTTTCTAAGACCGTTATTTGTGGAAAAACAACTCGAATATCGCCACACCGAGCATTATGCACGTGCTGAAATGTGTGCAGTGCGCACCAACTTCATTTTTCTAGCAGGAACCCTCATTTTTTATTGCAGGTTCGGATTCTACGCTCGATTTCATAAAAATTCGACCCCGTAAACCCCTTTGATCAGGCACAACCCTATCAGCGAGCAAGCAATGCTACCAAGCTATCAAATTTTGAAAACGTGAATGTTATCAACGCCAGGGACAAGATCGTTATCGACGTTCGGCAAGAGATTGTCCTGACGAAAGACGCTCACGATAAGATCGAGACAATGCGTTGAGCCTTTTGACACTTCACTTCATCTTCACGCTCCGACAAACTTCCTTCTGTATTATATTACCAACCCTTCAACTCCCAGTAAATCAACTAATAATTATTACTCTACGGACGCCATTGTCTATTCTGAAAAATAGACAGACGGTGAAATTAATTGAACCCTTTTTCTTAATGTTCCACCCTCTCTTATTCAGAATAGGTAGTTCTATTCACTATAGTCATTTTAAACGTCTGACTTCAGATGTTCCACAAAACCTAAGTGGGACAGATTTTAGTGTACCTACGATGCAGTGTCTCTTTGTAGTACAGTCTAGTTATGGTATTTCCTTTCGGTTTGTGTTTTTTAACATACCTATTGGCTTGCATTGCTCGGGAATTGGCGATGATGCCGTAGGTACCGAGATTAGCGTTCTGCGTCAAGTACTCATCCTCAGTCTCTGACGTGAAGGAGGTCATGAAAACGGCCGTGTTGGAGCCACTGATTTCACTGGGGTTAATGCCAGCGTCGCAGACGGCTCGAAACGCCTGCATAATAGACAGCCGGGTGTTGGGGTCCGTGATCTCAGCCAGCTTTCGTGGGACCCCGAAGAGACCGATGTCAAACTCATCCGGATTCTTTATTTTCCCCAATGAAGACGGCACTCCCATTTCACCTGATCCAATGAACATACATTTCACTTTCTTTATACTGAAGCCATATTAGACATAAAATTTATCTCATTTGATGAGAAGGCGAGTTCTAAAAACAGCTAATAGCAATCCAATCGAAGTTCTTGAAATTTTCAGGTAGCTCATTTAAATATGGGCTTAATGCATTGCCTTTGAATTCTATCTCACCATGAGTTCCATTATGGCTTCTGCGTCTGTTCAAATACAATATTCATTGTCAAAGTTCCAAACCTATTCGTCCTAATTTGGTAATAGATACAGTGATTACTCGAGTATTACGCGGGAAATATTACATCAAAGTTAAATCTCTAAAATTATCCCAAGAATTTTTGAAGAATCGTCATGTTCTATTCTTTTCTTAATTTAATAACAACTATTGCTTTTTTCCGTTAAATTGTTGAACAACAACCATTATAACTGGCAAAACCTTTAAAACAACTCATATAAAATGCAACTTTTTGCCCATCAGCTCAAAATCGGCCGAATCTGCTCATAATTGTTGGGCTTTGTTACGATGATTGACTGTTAACATCGTCGAGATGAAAGCAACGGTCGCTAAGCATACAAGACCACAAAATTCGTTGTCAGAGGCACAAAATGAAACTTTTGTCCTTTTGATGCCATTTTACAGAAAAAATTTACTTTATTTATTTATTATCATTATTATTATTTTTTTTTTTTTTAATTATTCTTTCATTCTTGCACCACTCTTTCGTGGGGTCATTAGTTAGTCAGTCTAATGGAAGGGAAAATGTAAGAATCAACATGTGGACATAGATATCCTTTTTATATTCTCATACTCCTACACGAAAATACAACGAGGGATAGTAGTAAATAATCAACGCACAGAAGACTCTCGTAATTATAGCTTTTCCAAGTCGAATTGAGAATTTTCCAAGTCGAATTGAGAATTTTCCAAACCAAATTGAGATTTTTCCAAAACAATTTGAGAATTTTCCTAACCAATTTGAGAATTTTCCAATCTTTGAGAATTTTCCAATCTAAGAAACATTCACTACTAAACAAAAAAATCTGTGTTTAGCTGGTCAACAAAAACAGAAATGCGGAGTGGCCTTGATTTTTTCTGTTCTTAACAATACCGTAATTTTTATGAAGTATTCTTCGTTCATTTTGCCTTTTTGATTTCAATGTTAATTAGTTCATAAAGAGCTATTCTTTCATTTTGCCTCACTAATTTTGTTTTCAATAAAAGTCTTGGATTGCCTTAAAAAATTGTCAATTCGGTTTGGGAAACTTCCTCTTTCTGTTTAGTAGTGAATGTTTCTTAGATTGGAAAATTCTCAAATTGATTTGGAAAATTCTCAAATTGTTTTGGAAAAATCTCAATTTGGTTTGGAAAATTCTCAATTTGACTTGGAAAAGCTATATAAAACAGTGGTTTGTGATAGCTGTATAAGCTACAGGTGAATTGAGTTACATCGTGGAGTCGGTAGAATATTATGGAAATACCTGTGTTGAACGTAATTTGTAATGCAAATCAACTAGGTGTCAGTAAAAATTTACCTGGTACCCAACGACGGTCGTCGCGTGTGACCAAATCGACGCCTTTCATCAGTTGAACAATTAGTTCTTCGAGATCATCGCTTTCTGGGAACAGCCCAGCTATACCGGAAATCACAACTTCGTGTTTTCCTTGCATTTTATTGCTTAACTCCACAGCTTTAACCTGGTTGTAACAAAACAATTAACAACATTCATCAATTAACAACAATTAACAACATTTATTCTTTCGTTTATTTAAAACCAAAAAGTACTTGAACAGTTTTCGCGTAGCGTGGTCGGGGAAACCGGTTTGGCAATCAAACATACGGTATAAGTTGATGGTGTTATTATTAAAAGTAGTTCGCATGCTCGAACGTAAAATACTGATTTCCAGTTATCATTTCACAATGATGAAATGTTTTGGGAATTTGAGGATTAGGCTGTAAATGGTTCCCTATGAATTTCATTGGTAAAAATCGATTCAACCCTCGGCGCATGAGCGAATTCGAAATTCACAAAGCATTTTTTCAGATTTTCTAGGGGTTCGACCTTGCTCAAATTTGGTGGGCAGAGAGAGATGGCTGGCATGATCGAACCACATAAATTTCAACTAGATCGTAACATTATTCTATCCGCTGTAGAACTAGCGCGCCCGATACCGCAATACTTGTCAATTCACCGTTTGAAGGCGTTAGTGTATGTGGTATCATGTCTCGCGGCACTTCTGTCCCGTGAATATTTTAAACAAGCTTATATTCTTCATTTTTCGAGATTGTTTAAAACTTTTCAATTATCTACTCATTCATATTATCTATGATTCACGCAACTTGGCACACATTTAAGACCGTTATTGTTGAAAAATAGTGGATTCGTGAAACAAAATTTCATGCTATTAGGTATTTTCGATTTTTTCATTTCCAGTCATCTGAATATCCTTTCAAATAAATAAGCCTTTACATTTGTACAATAACCTTCATGTCTTACCCAATAAATATGTGAATCCTCTGTTTAGAAATTGGTGCGTTCAATACTTGTATGAATACGTTAACATACCGTCTCACTTATATGCAGATTAATCACCACCTGAAGACCGAGCAATAGAAATTGGATCAACAGGTACTTCAAGTAAGACCTTGTTGATTAACACTTGTGGCGTTCACAATTTATTTAGACTATTCCCCAGAGTTTCACGAAGTGATTGTAAAAGGAACCGTTCGCAACTCACTCATCGATCAAGGTTTAAATATACGGGAAGGACATTTCGAACAATAGAACAATGGCTTTCTATTTTGTGTCACTTTCTCATTTTTCATTACCCTATCTAATAGGAAGTGAAACATCAGACACAGATAAACTGTTACTGAACGGTCTCTCTTTGTCGCTGTCAAAAAACCACTGAGGTCTGTGGTCCAGACTGCTCCCAAATCCTAAAATGAACGTTAATTTGTGATTTTTTTAGCATTTAAACATTTAAATGAAACAACTAGTACTTGCTCGACTAGAACTTGCTTACTAGAAGAAGAGTTGGGTTTATTGAGGTTTGGTGTTACTTTTTTTTTTTTTTTTTTTTTTTTTTTTTTTAATTCCACTGAGGTCCTGGAGGACCTATTGTGGCTAGAGGAGGAGGTCGAGACCTCCAACTCCTTCCCAGGCACATTTGTCTACGAGTGAGCTCTCCTCGAAGAAAGCTCTCCGTTGTGCCCAGGAAGGGTTCTGGACCAACCGGGAGAGAAGCAGCACCTTCCCTAGCTAAGGTGTCCGCTTTTTCGTTCCCCTAATTGGTGCCCAGGGCACCACACCAATGTAACCTTATTGTTACTGGCAAGGGTCTTGAGGTTAGCCAAGCACTCCTGCACCAGTCTCGAGGAGATTGTGAAAGAGGCCAGCGCCTTGACTACCTGAGAGAATATATATTGTCGCTCCATTAACTCGTCGACACAAGAGTCTGTCGGCACAAGAGCGTATGGCATGTACTTCTGCCTGGAAAATGGTAGCAGTTGTTCCCAGCGATTCTGCAATCGCTATTGGTGTTACATTAGTTGCCGACATAAAAATAATTGCTACAGGGGCGTTTAGTGTAAGTGGCAAAGTGGCTTCCTTAAAAGACTTTTTAGGCAGCTCCAAAACAAAATATTTCTATAAGAAAACCTTAGTACCTATGGAGTTGTGATCATGACAGTGAATAAAATGTCGGATTGTGTTCTAATTTGTATAAAGCACCTAAAGAATAAAACGCTGCAAATTCTTTCACTGGGGTTTATTATTCAATTGGCTTGCGTTCATAATTTGAATTTCTACTAAGCTTTGGAGTGAGCGCGTTTCACAGGATAGAGCGATTATTGAATTTCAGGAGAAATGCATGGAGCACGTAAATCTGTTCTCAAGCAAAATACCTATTTGGATTGATCGGTTGATCATATTTGTGTGCCTATTGAAATTCAATTATCACTCTATCCTATGAAACGCGCACACTCCAAAGCTTAGTAGAAATTCAAATTATGAACGCAAGCCAATTGAATAATAAACCCCAGTGAAAGAATTTGCAGCGTTTTTTTATTGAACCTCAATAACCCCCCCCCCCCCCCCCACAATAAAAACATAAATAATTTATCAAGTCCTTTAGTGCTCGTATTGCGTTAAAACTTCCCCAAACCCAAATTTAAACGATGTGGCCAAAGGTAGACAGATGTAGAGGGGGCACACATATTTCATCAACTGATCAATCCAAATAGGTGTTTTGGTTGAGAACAGATTTACGTGCTCTATGCATATCTCCTGAAATTCAATAATCGCTCTATCACCGGTAAAACACGCACACTCCAAAGCTTAGTAGAAATTCAAATCATGAATGCAACTCAAATGAATAAAATTGAATAATAAACCCCACTGAAAGAATTTGCAGTGTGCGTGTTGCACAGGTGATAGAACGATTATTGAATTTCAGGAGGCACACAAATATGATCAACTGATCAATCCAAATAGGTACTTTGGTTGAGAACAGATTTACGTGCTGTATGCATATCTCCTGAAATTCAATAATCGCTCTATCACCTGTGAAACACGCACACTCCAAAGCTTAGTACAGATTCGAATCATGAACGCAAGCTAATTGAATAATAAACCCGAGTGAAAGAATACTTATTTACCCCAGTAATAATATTGAATGATAATCCCCAGTAATAATATTTACCTATATATTATCAGCGTTTCATACATATCAGAATGCTTCAACCCGTGTACCGGCTATAAACTACAAGTATCCACATCGGCTATCACTCCAGTAACCACATTCACTACAACTCGACGCTATCGGCATCACTAGGTTACAAACAAACAATAATGAACCAAAAAACGCCAATGTTGGCACCATAAATCGGGCCATACATGGGGAATGGTTTGACCTACGGACGTGGGGAAGGGCTCTTTCGATTCCTCATGGTATGTTCTTCAAATAGGTAAATATTTAGGCCGATTCGACTTGTTTTGAGGTTTTTATGGATTTTACAAAACTTTTACAGCCCCTAAAGGGCACTTTAAATTGAGTGAGAGAGCTGGCTCAAGAATTGGGGCGTCGCCGGACCAACATGGATTTTTCCTGAAAATTTCAGATCTTTTGCTCCAGCCGTTTCGGAGATATCGTGCGTACGGCGTACGGCGGACGGAAGGAAAAATTTTTATTGCAGATTCGGATTCTACACCCTTTGAAACGTAAACCATGAAATTTTCAGGGGGGTTAGAATTTTTTTTCCAGAGCGATTACAATGGTTTATTATTCAATAATAAACCAAAATGTCAACTCTTTTCAATCCAAACCGCGGTCTTGAAATGAAAGGAAAATCACCTAATACCTTCCTATTAGACAGCGTTATTATGCAGTCGGGGAAATATGAGTGTCAGCATTAAATTCCAAAAACTCAAAAGTTATCTTGGAAAAAAAACCAGCAAGTATTTTGGCATTTAAACCTCATTTTCACTGTGAAGTACAATTACTACAATCAATTTGATTAGTCCATTAGAAAACTGCAGTTTTTGGAACATTTTTTAGGCATTCTGCACAGTCCAGCTACGAGAACTAATAGGATTAGAAATCGTTCAAAAAATGGGTAAGTTATTCGAAAATTTGGTCAAAATTTACTTTTTGTACTTTCTTTCGTCCCTTATATTTTGCTTTTAAAAAATGTTTAGGCATGTTTAGATAGAAAATGCAACGCTCCTTCTAACGTTATCCTCAAATTTGAATTTTTCTTGCAAATTAAAGAGGTTACGGCAATTTTAATGATGTAAGGACGAAAAAACGAACAAAATCTTAAAAGTGAAATAACTCGGAAATGAGGCCTCTAAAGAAAAAACTCTTAGAGGCACTTTTGGTATATTTTACGCCCTATTTGAACCTACGGGATTCAACTCTGGGGCTTTGCCAAAAAGTCTAACGAGAAGAAAATACAAACTTCTCAGAACAAAATCCTGAGAAGTATGATTGGTGCCCCCTGGTTTATGGAAATTATGATCTTCATCGAGACCTGAGGATAGAAACAGTCAACGAAATCATCATAAAATGTGCTGAGAAGCACGGAAAACGTCTCCACCAGCACGAGAACCCGGAAAATGCTCAACATTTTGAACAACGAAGTAGAACTGCGGCGCCTCAAACGAAACAAGCCATTGGACCTGATTGTGTTGTGCAAGTTATAGAGCAAGCTAGTTGCGGTGTCTCAATTTTACAGTCCTATTCTCAGGGGTAGGTTGCTGAAGTCCCACTCTGTATAACGTGTCCACTTACGAGATAAACTATTGCTAGATGATGTATCTTACAACCAGTAGCAATAAGTAAAACCAAGAAAAAAAAACTTTTGGTATGAAATAGGTTGTAGAACATGTAAAAGAGAGGTCGGACACAACTCACGATATATCCTGTATAAATGTTATATTATTTGTACACCGCCTATTCTTGCTCAGAAACAATTGATATACAGCAATGATGGAGGGACGATCAAGTAGGTATGTTGTGTTCTGAGTTCATCTTTATGAAAAATGGATCCTCATAGTATACTGGAACGACGATTCCTTTTTTTCACACTGGCTCCTCTAAAAACTCGTTTGCTCTCACTCTGCTCATCACAAGTGGGCCCTTCCCCAACTGTTGACTGGAAGTTGCTGATGTAACAAAGATTATCACATACGTGGTAGGGCCCTTGCGCCATCAACCCATCAAATGTAATTATTACATACAAAGGTCGAGGTGCAGTTTTCGAAAAGTTGAGGAAAAGATCTTCAAACCCAAGCACTCAATCTTTTGCTTCCGAGTCTACCAAGGTAGAGGAAGCATTGTTTTCACTTTCGGAATGTGAAAATTTTTCTGTCTCCAAAATCAAAAATTCCACTAGCATTTTGCGTTTCAGACCTTTCTGAACAATTTTGGTTCCGTGTCTGTCTGTGTGTCTGTCTATCTGTCTGTCAGCAAATCCTTGTTACGGGCAAAACTACACGAAGTTATAGTCCGATTTTGATGAAATTTTCAGGGATTGTGCGGTTTGGGGTGTAGATGGTCCCCTATAGGTTTCATGACCCCCGGATCAATAATAGTCTCTGCGCATGCGCAAACGAAATCCTTGTTACGTGCATAACTCCGAGAGTTCTTGACCAATTTCGATGAAATTTTCAGGGATTGTTCGGTTTGATGTGTAGATGGTCCCCTATGAGTTTCATGACCCCCAAATCAATAGTAGCCTCTGCGCATGCGCAAACGAAATCCTTGCCACAAGCATAACTTCGGGAGTTTTTAATTGATAATAGTCAATAATAATTTTCAATGATCTATACAGTCATGTTATGGATACGAGGAAGCTATGTGCTACACCCACTTTTTCATATGAGGTCACCTCGTTTAAATAATATTGTACAGTGATGCTCCAACTAACCTGACAAAATAATTTTGGTCAAAATTTTTCATTTTTTTAATAAAAACAATAAACTAGTACCTACTGGATCGTAGGCCTATTCTACCATAAAATTATTGGTCTTTTTAGTCAAAATAATTTGTCGATGATTTTTTTATCTACATACGTAAAGAAAAACACACTTTTTTGTGAAGAACGTTTACTACCACAAAGAATGGGTAAGGATTTGATAGATAGTAACCATTATAAATAATTGACAATTTTTACGAAATATTAATACCCAATGAATATTGTGAATACGTCTGAAAGTACTAGGTTCAGTTGAAAGAAGAAAATTTGATTGGCAGGACAATGCCCAGTTTTTTTATTAATCAATGTGCTCTGTGTCGAATATATTATCAGGGTATTCTGATTATTCTGTATCCACTATTCTGTCCAGGTCATCCTGGTATGCTATGTTCTCTATTTTGTCAAGGTCGTCCTGTCTGTGTCCACTATTCTGTTCACGTCAACTATTCTGTCATGGCATTTGTCCAATGGGTTTCTTCGTGAACCAACATGTTCTCATCACCTGCCAAGACATCAAACTGATTGCCTAACCTCCTCTTCCCCTGCTTTTCTTAAAATACTGTGTTCAGTGTGTATAAACACCCATAACTTGTGAATATGGTCGAAATTAGTGCCATTTTCAGCAAATTTTCTTGGAAAATGTTAATCAATCTTTCATGAAAATATCTTCAAATTCTCTTTGAAAATTGATGAATCTTAAATTGTCTCAGTTGAAATTTGTGTTGATGATTAGTATGTCATTTGGTACTGTAACTTTCCTTAATGATATTATAAAAATTTCGTTACAAAGCTAAAATTAAGGCTGAGTTTTTCAGCCATCAAGACAGATAGAGTGTTTCAAATTTACTAATTGTGGGCATAAATTTAAAAAATTCATTTTTTTCTTTAAATCAACCAGAAGATGTGGAGTGCCATTTTCAAGTATTTGTTCCAAATGGTGTGGAATTCCCTTCTTATATAACAATGAGTCAAATGCCACCGGTCGAAGATTACCATTATTGTAACTTACAAAATTTTATTAAATTGTGGTCTTAAAACTCGTTTTGGAGCAAAACTGCATCTAAATCTTGCATTACTTTCTTCATGATTTGTGCGCTGCAAATCAATAATTGAATCTTTTATGATCGTGATCTAACTTTATCCAAAAGAACAGTAGAAGAAAATTTGTACATAGAGCCGTGGTCTGTGTCACATTGGGTAGGGTAAGAGAAAGAATTTTATTGCCCTTCCCTGCTTATGCTGCAGAATCGTGAATCGGCAACTGAGGTTGTTTTAACCATTTCCCTCATCTCAGATGATGCAGCCCACAGCAAACATTGCCACTGTAACCTGTGGTGTGGAGTGTGAACTCAACTTCATTTTTTCTTGCGCCCTTCAATCATTCATGATCTGGTGGCAGCAGAGGAATTTATGGACTATTCTGGTTTTTTATTTCACATCCTTTCTGTGTATAGCCCACCCTACTTACAGCCTCATTTATCATAGATGAAAATGTAGGTTCCCACTCATGATGAACGCTGTAATGTTGTAAGGACGAAAAGAGCAGTCTAGTTTCAGTTCCTTCCGTTTGCACCGCAGTTCATCGGAGAGCCAATGATTGCTTATTGATATTTCTATGAGCCTAGTTACCAAATACAACATTTTTCATGATGCCTATTGGACAGCTACACCTATAATAAGTAGGTTAAACTTGCAGAGAGATCCCAGTACCGAGAGTTCTACTCACAAGCGTGAACAACTTTCGAACATGGAACGTTCTTTCAACTCCATACGTAGTTTACTCTCTTCTGCCATCTTCTTATCTCTGTTATCTTAATTGTGGTTTTCTTCTCATATGAATTTTGGAGTGACGTGAAATAAGATTTCTCCTCTCAGAATTCCTAAACATTTTCTCCAATTCGTTTTTCTCAATGCCATAAATATTTCACGTATGATACCACATCGTTTATCGCTTACAATTCTTACTGTGGAAGCTAGACGCGGGATGATAGGATGTTGGTTGCTAGGAGGCTAGTTTTCTTTCAAGACATAGTCGGTAGAAACTTGATACCTTCCATATCTTCCGTCATATCTCAATCACCGTATAGAAGGTCTTCATCTGACTCAAAATCAGTGAAAACACCTGAGGCGAAGGAGGCTGAAGAAAAGAAAAATGCCAAGCGAAAACAGACTCACATCGCCCTCATTCATCCTGACAAAACCGTTACCCGCTCTACTCTGGAGGATGCCACTAAATTGTCGAACAGGTACAAATAGTCTTGTTATTTTAAGCTAATGAAAATATGATGGATGCCAACATTTTCTGACTGCAACTTTATTATGAAGCGTTGTCGGTATAATAAAACAACCCCTTATCCTGACTTATCTAATAAGAATGGTCTGCAACCATGCGAAGTCTCCTAGTCTGGTTCCTTGTAAAACCCATTTCTATGAAAAAAAATGATAATAATTTGATTCCAGCAACACATTCCTATGTTAAAAATCAAACCAATATAAGTTGTAACTGGAGATGATTCAACTATTGAATATACCAAATCGTGAATATCTATTGATATCGAAGATAATTATGATCTTTACAGCACAAAACTGTTTTACGCTAAAAGGATACAAATTATCCTTTACATTTAATGTATTTTCCATCAAACCTCTCAATATTACTTGCTCCCCACTCATGAATACACTCTGTAAAGAATGTCTCCGCTCAATTCGTACATCTAAGTTCCAGCTGATATATAACATTATTTTTCTGATTGGGAATCTCGAACTCAAGAGTCGGTAAAAGTCGAGAATAGGTGACCCCTTCCTTATCAGACCATCGCCATATTGAAAAACCAGATGTCTCCAATCGATATAGTCCACGCTTTCGATGTGTGTTCGAATGTGTTCTGTCTAGTTTGCTGGACTGGATGCTCGCTTCGCTCGCATCTCAAAAACAAAAAAATATCCTAAATCAATCCTTCTAGTGAAGTATAGATCAGTTGGACAAATAGATCAGAATGTGTCAACACTTGTGTTTCTGCGTATTAACAATACTTTTAATGATATTAGGGTCGTGAAAATCATTCCATTATACATGGCAGTGCTATCGATATATTACACTATATGTCGAGGAAAGTACACATCGATACATGTTCAGAAGAGCCTGATAAGAGGTAGGGGTCACTTATTCTCTACTTCAGCAAAGAGCCATTTGTTTTAGGAAAGGGGAAGAACAAAGTCTCTACAACTCCACAAACAAACTGGAGTTCTTGCGAATTACTACGGGATAAATCAAGCCCCCCCCCGCTCCCTCATATCAACTACCAGAGGACTAGAATCATAAAAATTACGAGATCATGGTCATGGACGTCTCTCAATAAACAATAAACTAATACAAATCCGTTCCAAATTCTATGACCGAAGATGGAAAAAAACTATATGTGTTCTTAAACAACATTCAAAAACAGAATTCTTAAAAAAATTTCATTTTGATTTGTTATCGTTATTGTTCGTGTACTGTATTGTAATGGTATTGTATGTACTCAAGGTATCTGCGTGCCACGAGTGCTCCCAGACACCATCCAATTTGACTCAGAAGCTCGTCGACTAGATGAAGTCCTATTTGTTGGAAGTTATCGAGCAAATAGGAGGGCCCACTAGCTATTAATCAATTTTTGAGCTCAGTTTTCTTGTGTCTTTGTGCTGACGAACACTTTGTTGACTTTATAGAAATGAATTCGAGTACATTTGATGATAATTTGGCCTGGTTTGTTTAGTTGGAAAATTGTTTGACTTGAAATACGTTATTTAAGACTTCTGTAAACACATTCTTAAAATTAGTATCCGACTTTTCTAGGGTCGTGAGGTGGAGCTACAATATTTGTGAAAAGCCAAGTGGGTGTACAGATGCATTTTTTACTGAGTGTAGGTAACTCCACTACATTTTACCTTTTAAAGCAAATTCATAATCACTTTTCATTGGCAATCGTTCGGTACGTATGATACCGATGGATACTAGGTAGGCATCTATCTATAAGGGTTGAGCTAATAACATGATGCTGTTGATTCTTCTCCTGTTGGGACTACTTATTTATCGCCTGCTGTGAAATGTTCCCGCCGCATTTGTAGTTCTGGAAATCTTTACCTGTAGGATACTTGTAGTGTATAGTTTCAAGGAACGAACTTCCTTCTTCAATGTGGTTAATATTCAGTAATAAGAGTACCTGAAGTAAATATAATATTTCCTTCCACCAACGAGCTATACTTGGAACTCTTGTAACAGTAAATTTCTATTATCGCTGCCACTACGGAATTAATTAGCAATTGTGCTTTTTACGTTGCAGATAAGTTGATTGAAGTAGGATTTCGCTTATCTTAATTCAAATGTTAGTAACATGCACTCGGGGGTTTCTAACCCCTACAGCAACTGTTCTTGAGTTCATTGTGTTCAATTCACACACTACGGGCCCAAATCTGGGATCCTCCTTCCTCATTTTTACATTTCCATGTGTTCTGAATATGAATAATGAATTTATAGCAATATTTGAAACAATCTATTCACGCGTATTGTTCTGCCCTCCGCCATCTTTAGTTAAAAGCCCTAATTCTTCCACAAAATGGTAGACTCGCCCTGAAAGACAATGATGAATTTAAACGATACCAATGTTTTGGAAGAGTGCGTTATAATTGCATTACATTGTGTTGCCCCTTTAATTGTTGTTATCTAGATTTACTAATTTTGCGGTTTGACACAGGAGGGATCTCAGACTCGTTAAAGTCTCAGACTACGACAGAAAACGGGACAGCCCTGTCTACCAGCTGATGACAGCAGCCCAGTTCAGGGAGGAAGCGCTCAGCCTCAAGAAATCTAAAAAGACTGATGACAAAAAGGGAAGTCCATACAAGGGAGAAAAACTTCTCGCACTCAACTCTAAAATCGGCGATCACGATTTAGAGAGCAAACTTCATAATGTGGTCAGTTGGTTGGCGAAGAACATTGCTATTCGAGTCACAATATCAGCCAACAAAACTGGAGAAATGGCTACGATGGTATGTGATTAGGTAACCCTAGTAGATATACTCTTTTTATAGTATTTACAATCTATTTTTCCTCCTGACGCGGTATGCTATTCTTTTTTGTTTTTCGTTTTGAGATGAAACGACTTCATTTTGGTGAAGAAACAGTCCCAAAAACCCGTAACCAACCATTAGTTCGAAATTTAATAAAATGGCCTAGTACTTTTTGCGATGCAACCTCCTCAATTCTTCAGCATCAATATTTGTGCCAACATATGATTAATCAGGTATTGTCGAGTTAAAATATACGATAAATATTTCCCAAATAAATAAATTCGTTTTTTGAGCCTCCTGAAAATTCGCGAAAACTGGATTACGTGGTGTTGGAGTAAATATAGTCAAGTACAGAAATTTTGAGGGACATGAGTTATCCCTTAAGTGATAAACCCATTAACTACAATTCTCAACATTGATCCCCTATAATCTGTTGTAAAATTACTGCTTTTGTGTCGGGGTTGATCTCCCTTTGGAAACGTTTAAAATTTCTGATTAAATCTCCATTTGATTTAGTTAAAACAATGAGAAGCGGATGTATGCCATAGGAAACTGGTTCATAGGTGACAATCATTGCTAATGTAAAGGAAAACACGTGTTTGATCTCTCTCCAGTTTATTAAGTAGTAATTAAACAGAAGCTATTTATTTTTATCAAGTTATTTTTCAACCTTTTTGCAGAAATATCTTACGTTTGCATGTCCGAATCCGAACTACTAAGTTTCCATATCGTGAAACAAATGTAAAGCTCCTGTTGTTATCTTTTGTAATCTAGATAGAATGAATATGTATTACCGAAAGTGAAACCCGTTCTAGTTAACTAAAGCGTTATTTTAGTGTTTATTATCCGTGCTCTCATAGGATTATTTTAGAATTGCCCTACTGATCGTGTGATGGGGTTGTAATGTAGTTGGTAGCAATTGTTAAAAGGCACCTGTTGAAGGTAGTTGTTAGTGGTTTTAGATGTTGATAGCACCTGTTGAAGGTATTTGTTAGTGGTTTTAGATGTTGATACACTTATAAATTTTTCATCTATCCTTGCAGAATTCCTGTTCATGATTTCCTTATGAATGAACACCTCTAAAAATCTTGAGATTATTGGTAGAATCTCACCCTGGGACAGGACATTACGAAAAGAGTTCTATTGAACCAATTTATTTCATGCTGTGGAAATATTAAAAGTCACTAAGCCTTCCCAAGGAGGTGTTTGAATTTGAACTTTTAGCCGACTCCTTAAAAATTACAGCCACTGGGTGTAAGACTGGGTCCTAGAAAAAGACCTCCTTGAATCAAGAATCTAGATATTGCATGGGCGTGAAATCTGTTCTACTGAAATACAACGATTTTCGTGCCTATATAGAGCTGCACTAGGTATTCCCAAAGTGGTTTTTGGGTGCAGGCTCTCAACTAATTCCTTGAGAATCGCATCCACTTAGATATAGCCAAAAGAGAATCCCGTTCTGTCGAACCAAAGCGTTTTGTATCCGTATTATCTACTTATTCATTAAGAGTAGTAGCCGTTGGAGTGGCAAAGCAGCTGATGTAGGTACTTTAAGCACCAATTGGGAGTAGTTGATGAACGATCTCAGTTCTGTAAATCCGGAGACCAATTACAGGTGGAATTTCACCTAGTAGGATCATCCTTGATCATTGTTTTGGTGAATATCTTTCCCTAATGGAATCCTTTACCTTTAACGTTTTTCAACATTTCATCTGGTTGTTGAATAGGAAAAACAATTTATGTTTAGCTTTACGAGTTTCGTCAATGCTTGTGAAATTACTTTCTTGGCGAAACTCTGGCTGTATCCTTGAAATACGAAATCATGGATTTAGAAAGCAACATTTTCCTAAAAGTGAAAGGTCTTTTCAACTGTAGTGTTCATTGTTACGTACCACTGAATACTGACAGACAGAAAACCTTCCACTGTGGAGTTTTGAATTCAAACTCTCAACTGATTTCTTTGGTATTTGCTATACCGCTTTAGAGATAGTGCTAATGAGATCAGAGTTGATGTCAGCATTAGCTCATTTTTTCAGAACTTGCCATACTTATTAAACCTCCGTCTATTGCTGAGAGCGTCGGGAAGGAGGACTTTCAATATGACTGTTAATGATTCCGTTTACAAATGAATGCAGCTCTACAAATATTGAGGTCATGTTTATAGGTAAAATTCCGCCTAGTTGGAGCACAAGGGATCACTGTTTAGGTATGGAAACGTATCCAAATTGAACTCTTATCGAATTTGAATGGTCAACCCTTCCTTCTACAGCTTGAACTTTTAATTGTGAAACATTTTACAATAGCCCCAATGCCTTTGTAATGTTTTGATGCGAGTTATCTCAGTTTCAAGATCTTGCTCTTCAAAAACAGTTGTCACCGAAACGAAACATTGCATATCTAAAAAGTTCGGTAAAATAAGTACCTAATTCAATTTTCTCACCCGCCAACCCATAGTCGAATTTGGATCTAGAAACATTGGCTTGAAATTGTGATTGCATCCGTTTTTAAATATTTTACGACTAGTAGTTAGATATTAGGGTTTGTTACAACTTATACTATCTTTTTATGTTTGTTATATTTACAGGAGAAGATTTTCCAAAAAATCGAATCCTTTATTGGAAGTCACGGACGTATCCTTCAAAAACGGAACTCTGAGAACGACATCAAATTTCAAATTATTCCTCCCAAACAACCTAAAACGACTCAAGCCAACTCAGCAGCCACTGGAGGTGCGAATGAAAAAGCAGTCGAACATGATTGAGGGAGGAATATTTTCTGGTGATATCCTGAAACTGTTTAAACGTAGTACGAAAAAGATTATTGGCCTGAAAGTATTTTTTGCATTTACAGTTGATTCTCGTCAAATGGTGTACTAATCACACGTGTCTTAGCACAGCTCATAGATGAAGTGATACTGAATAAAATTTTTTTAAATAAAAGTTTAGTTCAGTTCAATATTTTTTCATCCCATCATTCTACAGTTGTGTGCGTTTCGAAACGTTCGAGAAATCCGTTAATTGTTGTTTTTCAACAGTAGGTAGCATCCATATCCTCTATATTCTAGTGAAATATAGACTGTAAGTACGTCCTCGTTTAGTGGCTATTTTTTTCCATAATTGCCTGAATGCTTTATTGAAGAACATCAAGAGTGATCAATTTGTGTACCTCTAAATTTCATTATGGTGTCCTATCTATTAAGACAAATCTGATGATGTACATGATAAACTGTAGTGCGGCCTCTCGAATATTGCCCTCCAACCCTGCATTCTGGCAGAGAATATGGAATTAATTTGTAACATGAAATCCCTCCCGTTCCAGTGTCAACAGATTCCCTCAACCCATGCTGCTTAGCAACGAAATGGAACACGAAACGAGATCGTTAGCGTTTAGTGTTTACCCTGGGAAGAGACTCGAGTCCTTAGGCCAATAACGCACGAATTCGAAATTTTTCAAGCTTGTGAAGTTTGCGCTCGCCTGCATTTTGAATTGAACCAGAGAACCCACAGTAAATTTGTTGAATCGATATGAAAACGAGTGGTGATGGTAACAAATCACACCCTAGGGGAAGAAAAAAGGAAATTTTGTTGCACGAATTTATCCGATGACAGCTAATTTTTGCAAACATTGAAATTAATATTTATTGAGTTAAGTGAGCACAGAACCTTTTATGACATAAATTAAATGGACTGAATACGCACGTGTACGAAAGTAAAAAAATTTTGTTTGAGAACATGGTAGGAACTTGAGTAATGATGGCGAATGATGAAGAGAGGACAATAATAGATCTTAGTACTCAAGAGAGGGGGAGGTGGAGGATAAGGTGATACCTGTTGATAAGAACAATATCCACATGGATCTTGGAATTGATTTACATCAGAATCCTCGTTGCACCGTCACCGTATGCTAAAGATATTCTCCGATGAATTTCGCTGGTTGCAACGCTTTCCCAAGTCGGAAATTCAATTACTGGACGCACTTCACAATGCTTGAGATGGGATGCCATGTTTAGCAGTGAACAGGTTACAAAATATGCAGCGTAACGTCCTTTTATTTGTACAATTACCAAACTAAAATTTCAGACCTTCTGCAGTTTTTTACCTGTAGTTGTCTTATTATAAAATTGGGAAACTTTTCGAACGACCCCCGTAGACGATACCCACGTAGTGTTACCTTCTTCATCGTCTTCTCTATTTAATCTGCAGTTCTTGAAAATGGGATACGAGAATCGAGTACAACGGCACAAGTACATCCTCTAACACCATTTTAAAAGTATTTTCTCTAACACCAAAGTTTGATAGGTACCTATATAAAACTCAACAGTTTTGGCCGTTATCTCTGCATTGGTGCAGTCAGATCTGTCTGAGTGTAGTACCCAAATAAACAGCATCAAGTTCCGGATTGAAGCATAGGTTACGCCAAACTTACCTAAAACCAATAATATTCCATCTAGTAATTTCATAATCCTAATGGTAATTGATCAAATATATTAAAATTCGAATTTCAAGGTAAACAATTTCTCATTGTTCATATTTTCCATTCAATTACGATGTAGATATGTGAATTGGAGTCATTCCATGGATCGATGGGAGTCGATAACCATGAGGCATATTGATCACCTGAGGCTTAATTTAATTTTGCAATGAAAACTCTTTGGCTTCCAAGCAGCTTCAAAACGCATTCACAGCCGCTGCGAATCAATTTTTCAAACATTAAAAACAAAACCCCCACATCCCTTGAAATTACCGTAAAATTTGACGAATATTGATGACTTTGAGGAGTTGGTGAACTTCTACTTTTACCAGTGCCATCATCAGGAGCTCTTGTAAACCTTATTATAAAGTTGTTCATAACGGATTGAGATAAACTTTTCTCGAATCCAATACTACATATCATCATATTAATAAAGATTTATTGTAGTTGAAAACCTGGAACAAAGAAGTTGATCCTAATAAGTGGTAGGTATAAGAAATAATATAATAAATAGAAAGGAAAAAAAGCTGAACAAGTTCACTGAAAAAGGTGCAGGGGCGTAACGTACACCCCCGCAAACCCCGCGATGCGGAGGGCCCGGAAACGGGCCCGCTCTAGCAAAATGCATTTTTTTTTTTTTAAGAATAAAGCTGAACTAACGATACACCGAAAAATTCCATTATGTAACATCAAGTTTATAAACATCAACGGTAATGTAGGTTCATTGATCAATCATCTTTTGGTTTTATTTATAACCAGGTGAGGAAGGGTGTAAAGTAGCTAAGGTGTCAGAGTTGCGAAGGTGCGTACTAGGGATGGGACATCGACATCGATATTATCGAAATATCGTTGTTTTGCTTCGATATTACGATGTTTTGCCATCGATGCCACATGTTCGATAATATCAATATATCGATGTGTTGGCTCCGATAACATCGGTTTGGTTTACTCTTTGGTTTGGTTTTCTCTTTGGTTCACAGAAACAATTCCATCTAGTCTGCTTGCTATCTAACGTGGAAGAGAAATATTAAGAATTCTTTCAACTGCCGTAGTATTAGCGAATTCCCGAAGAAAAAGAAACTACTTATTGTTCTCGGACCAAAATGTTTGCATCAATATCCGTTTTAAAGCATTCTAAGTCCACTGTCAAACACCAAAAACACATTCCAGACGATAATTCCCTATAAAATTAAGATTAAAACTCAAATTCGCACAAAAATCTACCTAGGCTCTAAAAAGGCTATGTTTGAAGATGAGCTCAATTGCTTCACTCTAAGGGGAGATTTAGGGCATTTCAAATGGGGGAAAGTTAGCCGAAAACCCCCAGGCAGGTGACTCTCTTTTATAAAGATTTCTTCACGCAGAACACGATGGTGAAATCGGATTGGAAATATTTCAACCCGTTCAAAATAGAGCAGTTTGGAGATTATAAAACAAGGTAGATTGGCAAAATTCAAAAAAAAAAAAAAAAAAAAAAAAAAAAAAAAAAAAAAAAATTCTTCAGCTTTCAAACATTTTGAAATTAAAATGAGAAATCACAATTCAGAAAATAAAATTGTCGGTTTTTGCGTAATTTTTCCTCCTGCAAAACGAGTTACTTTGAAATTTGCTCATTCCGTCATGCTGCATCTGGCAGACTTGGCGATTTCCCATCCCTATCGTAAAGGTAGGTTAAATTGTTATATTATATTATGTATTTTTAGTTAGGTTATCGTAGCGTATTGTACGATGACCGTTGAGAAAGTGCACGCTTCTCCAAAAAAAAAAAAAACATTATGGGGAGGGGCTCCGAAAATATTTTGCGGGGGGGCCCCCCTGAAAAACGTTAAGCCACTGAAAAGGTGGTTGACCAGTTTGTGTTACATGCTTGCTCAAAGACTACTATTGATCCGAATGCTATGAAATGCTGATGCTGCAATATGTTCTTATATACTGAACAAAAATTTGTATTAAGAAGAACAGGATTTCTCCATGTCTCCCCTTAATCAACCTAGTCGAAGCAGTTAACTCCATCCCTGTCCTAATTTCAGTCATCAGCATAAGATATTGATAACCAAGTAAACCGAGATCTAACAAGATTGAAACCTGATTACTCTTGCGTGCTCGAGTAGACGGAATACCAGGATGCAGTTGCCCGACTTCTGACAAGCCTTATGAATATGACTGGCGATTTGGTTTTGCTTGGGAAGGAAAAGGATGTTTGACCTCCCTGCTGACCCTCTTAGCTCGTTACGCTCTCCCTAAGGGTCTTCACCACTTAATAGCCCTCCTCCTTACAACTAAGCCGGCTATGGTAAGGGGTTTTGTGGGGTTTCCGTACAATTCATATTTCAGTATACCCATACCGACGAAAAATACTGTTACGTAAAACCTCCGTTCCGCTGTGTATGTAGGTACCTATCGATATGAAGAGTGTTATTAGTTATACAACAGACATCGTGTGCCACCTGCGGCGATGAAAATTATTAGAACACGAGTTTGTTATTGACGTAACCCGTGTCCAACAAAACCGATCTACTCCAGTGTTTGTTGAATCAGATTTCATTAAGAATATCCTTTCAACTCCAGGTAATCAACTTAGGTAACCATTCTATTTGAATTAAGCGTTTACAGCATGGATGATAAGTAGGATTCTTCCATAATTCTCAAATGAACGAGCAACAGAAACTCGTTCGTTTTGGTTACTAATGGGATTGTTCCACCCATTTCCACGCCACCGCATTTATCAATAGTGGACCTTTTCCTAATTACCAGAAACACGGTAACAATATAAAGATCTGCTTCGGCTTCCACAGCCTCTTCATTAGTTTGCCTCACTTTGGAGTGTAGAAGGAATGGGACTTTCAGATTGTGCGAATCGAATAATAATCCGAAGGATCTGTTAAACAAAAAATGAGGGCTTCGGATCAGTTGAATAGCTAAATCTCGATTTGAATCTTCTCTCGGAAAAGTTGAGTCGAAATTGGAATATTCGGATCTCCTGAATCAAAAAGAGAACAAATCATCAGTTGACACAAGAGCCGATCATTAGTTGAGTAAATACAGGTTCCTCCAATCGCTGAATCAATAATCAATCACGTAGATCAGTTGAGACTAAAACAGATTTTTTCAAGAAAACTACGTTCAAAAAATTATTTCATTAATTTTTGGAAAAATTACTCATACGTTTCAGAGTAAAACATCACATTTCGAGGGCCTTGGAAAACGTTTGGTTCTCTGACCAGCCACTGCGATCAAATTAAATAGGAAATTCAACAAAATCTTTACATGACCATCTTTACATGAATTGTGCGTAACTAGGCATGGAGCTCTTATGTATAGTTCAAGAATTGATGTACTTATTCATTTAGCTGTATCACATTTTGTACAGGAAACCAGACAACCGAGATTAGCGCTACTTTAACTGAACGTTTCTCTCAGCTCATCACGTTAAAATACAGCTCTGAATGAGGGAACATGTGGGGCTTACTCAACTTAAATTTGCTCTATTTCACGTAGAGCTAAATAATAAAAAATGGAGCCCAATAAATAGGTGCTGTTGAGTTACACAAAGATATCACGAGATGTTGTGTGTGTTAGATGGGTGTTGCTATGAACAGGTGAATGTTCTCCGGGAACATTCTTCTAAATTCTTTTATGTTCTCCCTTGAATGCTGACGTATGAGATGTAGCCACTCTTTGAATTTCTGAACAGCAGCGGCAAGACGCTAGGCCACTCCTACAGCTTGTACTTTTTCCAATATTTATCCTGAAATTCTGATATTTGAAATGAAATATGTCATGGATCGCTGTGTGTAGTACAAGCGTTTGGAGACAGTCCTTCAACACTGAGCATCGTACGGGTCTTCAGTATCAATCAAGGTTGCGATTAATGTTACAGAATGATCGCTGCCCTCTGACAGAAATTGTGTTACGATCCGCAGAAAATAATGACGCATTTGATCTACACCTAATAATACTTACAGCAGTATTCATTTAATGTCAAGGAGAGTCTCAATCGTTCCCGTCAGTTTGGAGGGCGAGACAGCAGGCCCATACCGCGCGACAGGGATTCCGTTTCTGTTAACCAAGAACTTGGTAAAGTTCCATTTGATGAAATCGCCCATCATTCCACGGCTGCAAGTCTTTAAATACCGCCATAGCAGTGGTGTGTTTGGGCCATTAACATCTAGATCATTATATGTAAATTAGTTTCCTCGTCAAAAGAACCTTAGAACAGGTAGAACATTAGTCAAATACCAAATGAGTTAAAATATACAAATCCCTTATTTGTCGGTCTAATATTGCTGGTAAAATCTACTGCAACGCCAATGAATGACGATTTTCTACACAAATTTCATAAACTTTTGTGCAGTAGTTTTGGTGGGGAAAAACATCGGATGTCCTTTTTTTCAACAATGGCCTGAAAGGTTTATTTCTTATCGTAACTAATGTAAAATCGTAATCAATCAATTAAGTGTAATCAATTATTAATAATAAAATTGATCATTTTCTATGGTGGATTCGAAATGAAACGATCTTTGTCTACTATTAGATAGTAATAGTGAAGATGTGGTATACGAGTAAATACAAGTTGTGTACGCTGCTTCATATATTCCAATACAGTTTTTTATTGGGTAGTTAATGCATTAGTTACAGAGGAGACGTTTAGATTCGAATAATGTGTTCTGAGGCTAATTTATATTGATTTAATTAATTTTAACAGAAACTATTTTCTATCTTGATTCTCACCAATTTTTTCAAAAACTTCAAAATCGTATTCCTTTTTCTTTATCAATTCCAACACCATTTCTGCTGATTGAGGCTCTTGGTTTCCCAATTGGTCGCACGGAAAGGCCAGTACCTTGAAGCCCTTGTCTCCATATACCTATATTGAAAACCCGGTTACCGAACGTTCGTTTTTCAACCTCTTATACGTTTACACAGGGCCCCTAAATAGTTATTACTAGGTAAGTTGACCCATTGTTGACCATTTGAACGTTGAAGAATTTGAATTATTTGCGGAAGCAGACAGCTGGACGGTTATGGCAAGAGCAAGCGGAATGGGGAGACGGCGCATTGGATAGGCAAAACCTGCAAGACCGATCGGTCGTGCTGGTACTGTAGCTACGTGGATAGGGTTGGGTGCAATGCAGCACGAGTCATGATGAGTAACGGAACCAATCAAATAGTTAAAAGGACCAAAGAAAAGTTGGATTTATCTGCTTTATTATGATTGTGAAGTTGAATAGAAATGTAGATTGTTGATAAATAGTCTTTTTCATTTACGTTAGTCGTGTTTGACGTAAGTTTTCGTGAATCAAGATCCAGTTCTATGAATTGAATTTGAATTTCATTTAAGGAAACTGTGAAAGCGGTTTGGGAATTTTGTTGAATTTGGATCACCAATATTTATGCCAGAATATGAAATTCGTTCTTGGAGGCAACAAACGGAACCAATCTCTCCGATTCTGATTAAGGGCCTGCGATTATACGCTAGCTTATTTAATGTCCCCCAAGTTTCTAGTAATTAGCTATCCGTATCCATAAACGTGGAGTTCAAGTAACACCTATTTCTCTCTATCTTGCGAAAGAACTCACTCAAATTTGGGGGTTTGTTGCTAGATGTGTTTGGTCTCAGGGGGAAATAAACTCAGTTTATTTTTACCATAATTGCACGAACATAATTTAGTTGTTATGTTGATCGAAGGTACTACACGGACATTCGGGGCTTAATCTTAGAGGTCGAATTTAAGCACAACCTAACTTGGGTGGTTTCAAAGGTTTTTAAGGTAGGTATCAACAGATAGTTCATAAAACTCTGAAAAAAAAAAAAAAAAAAAAAAAACCCAAACCAAAAACGATTTTACTCGGAAGAATTTCTAATAGCTCGAAACTACACATTGAAAATTGAATACTGTTGATAAGATAATTTGAAACGTCGCTTTAAATACTTATGTTTACCTTCTGCAGAATATGGAGCTCCTTGTAGTTTAGGTCCGTGAAGCCAGATTGACTTGCTGTGTTGACGATCAATAAAACGAGGCCTGAATTAAAACAGCGGTGACTTTTTTAATAAGTCGAATCTTTATAATTGAGTAATGTTTGTTAATCACTGGGGAAAACTCGGGCCTTGGCAGGGGACACGCCTCTTGGAGCCCCGGGTGCTTTTTGCTTAAAGCGTATAGCTCAGATACGAAAAACAATAAGCATGCTTTAGTCGTGGAGTTTTTTGTTGTTAATTTGATGTTTTTTTTAAACTAATTTCTTATTTGCAGTTCAAAGTTTCATATTTTTGGTGACTGCTGTGTAAACGTTCTTTTAATTCTTATTTTTTGAAGTTGCGATGTTGCCAAGTGAACACAAAAGGCAATCGGCACAAAATTATTGTGTAATAATCATTTGCAATATTGTTCTTGTGGACAACATAAACTGCGAGATAATTCGGGATCTTCCCCACGAATGGTGCGGAAGTTCCATTTCCCCACCAACGGGTCGGTTGCACGTGGATGCTCTCAGAAAATTTGCGTGTCAGTTTTTCGTGACATAAAAACGGTCCCTTAGGGGTCCTTTGGTCTCTTAGGTCATGGCAAGAGTATGTTACGTACTAAAAAGATAATCTGGGTTTCCCTAATCTATTTCAAATGAAGGAATGGTAGACAGTATTTTCCTAGCCGCTAAGTTAGAATCGGAGATCACTTGATCTATTGAGACAACTAAACAGCATGATTCCAATATCTGCTACCAGAGTAGTTACACTGTTTGGTTTCATCATTTGCTATCTTCAAATAGTTTTCACTCACACCATGCATCCTTCTTCACTATTATTATAGAGGTGTTAGGAACAGTAAAACGTTTCAGTGGACTGTTTATCAATCAATTTACATTTGAAAGATGAAAACCCGTATATAGCTGAATAGCTACAATAGTTTATATTCCCAATTTGATTATTTTGGATGATTATCCAACTTGATTATTTCTTTGATTTGAAGAATTCAAATTCAAATAACAAGGTACCTGCTTGCATGCGTTATTCCAATACTGGTCAATGATATCGACAGCCTGAGGTTACTTGGGGAAATGACAGAAAAATGCAGTAGAACTAGGGCAATGAAACTTTTTGCTAGTTGGATGTGGTTTTTAATAACGATAGAATTATTTTGTATGAGCATAAATTGGAGAACATATGGAAAGACTGAGAAATAGTAATTTAGGATAGTTCAACACTGAAATCACATCAAAATCGGATGGAAACTGCCGTAGTAACGTCTGTTACAGATATGTGTAATATAAAATGACATAGATATGCTTTCGATCAACCTCAAGTACAAATTTATTCCGCGTACTTACCTCTATACTTTCTCATGTACACTACATTGCCTGCAGCATCATTTACTTTGAATTGATATACGTTCGGAGCTACAATTCCAGGCTCATCATTTAAACGACCAACCATTTCGGAACTATTGAGTCAACGACACAATTTGCCAACTTATCTGCCGATGCTTTGAATCACAGCTACTCAGAGTACTATGAAATGCATAATTTGGACAATTCCTTTACCAAAAATCGAATTAGGAATTTAGGAACCGAACTGCGCAAAATATTGTTTTCTACTAAAACAGGTTAGAATAACATAATGTTATGGGAACGATACTGTTGCTTGATTACCTTGAAATCACTACCATTCATATTTATATATAACTAGAAGCGACTAAAAACAGTGGCGGAGAAATTTTAAGATTCGTCAGCTGGGGAGCCAATTTGATGTTTACTGCCAGTTTCACAAAAAAAGGAACCCACGACATCCGGTTTCTTTAGGTTATCATTTAGAATAACAATCAATGAACTGAGAAGAGTGCGCGGGACCATCGACTTTAATTTTTTCTTCTCTTTCACACGAAAACACCAGAAAGATGATAAAAATTGACCTGTGCACCTAATATTTGCATGTTGTTTATTCACATAATTGTTCGAAGCCACGTAATGTTTTTGTTGAGTTATTGGCAAGTGCCTGTTTTGTAGATAGAAGGAATACGAGAGAAACAAGCTGTTGGCATGTTGAAAAGGGGGAAACGACAGATTGACTGTGAAAACCGCAAAAGAGCAAAAAAATTAATATGATTGTCTCTTAGAAAGTTATTTTTTTTATACATACGTAGTACATTATGGTAAATATACTTGTTATGAATTCAAGCTTATATTTTTCTCCTCGATCCTATGGGAATGACGGGTAGGTACCTACTTGACAGGAAAAATTGGATTAATCGCCCTTTGTCTCAAATGAGGGCCTCGGCGGATAATTTCGATTTTGGCTCAGAGGGCGAAAACGTACTGGCAGTGAGTAAATAATTTTCACTTTCTTACCCAATTTCTAAGGAGCCCTACTTGGCTAGTTCAAAAATGTTCAACTACCTCTTATATTTCAGCAGATGATCCACAACAGTCAGGAATATCTAGGCGAATGTATCAGTAAGCGCTAACAGACAGCACCTATTTAACTCTCTGGCAAAATTTTCGGGAATGTTTCCTCGACTTAAGGATTTCCATCACACAGGTTGAATAATAAAAAAAGTCGCTAACACAGTTTAAACGACTTATCAATCCTCTTTGCCATCGCAACGAGAGCAAGACGAAGGAAGCCATGTTGAGGAAAGGGCCAGGGGCGCTGAGTGTGGGCAGGGTGACGTCACACAAAAGTGGGCGTTGCCTCGGTGTCCGTCTCTTCTAATATCCGTGGAAAAAGTTATGGCAATGTACCTATTCGGCGAAGACAGCTCTCGGCATGAAGCGAATCGTTAACCCATTCCCGCAGTGAATTTTGGAGAGCTATTTTTCGTCAATCGTTCTATTCGAGAACTGCGAGTAAATGACTGGCAAAAATTTCATTTCATAACTTCTTCGATTTTGCGAAATGGGATCGGTTCAATAGTAGATACGATTTAAAAAAAAAAAATTATTGGAATGCAAAGTGAAATTCATTTTGTAGTTCCAAAATTGATTTGTTTGACAATAAAATATCTTTACAGTCTCAAGAAAAAAATATTTTTCCTATTTTCAAGGAAATCGGGTATCGTCTTTCAATGATGTTGATAATGACTCAGATAATTTAAATAAAGAACGTCAAAAACAAAATTGTGGAGGAGTGACTGCGTTACCACCTCCTTTTTAAATTACTTTAGAGTATCTGCTCACTTGTCACGCGGGGCTTCGTAAAAATGGGGAAAAAGTTGATAGAATGCGAGGAGGGAATGTGATTCCCTATCAGTAATAAACCAAAATAACGGCGGGGATTGGATTGATAGGGATTTGGCATGTCCAATGAGCGATAATAGTAGTCAAGTGTTATCGAACAGGTTGACGCAATTAGGAGAACAATCGAAACTGTTTATTATCAGGTGGTGAATTCTGGGTTGGGCGGAGTGGGGTGGGCGCATTGATAGGTTTATTACGAGGGTGTTGCAGAGGGTAGGGTGGATTAGGATTATATTATTAGAGGAGTATTACGGATTGGGAGCGTGTAGGGGATGAAGGGGCGTGATATACGGAAGCTCCGCCTTTGGAAGGCGGAACTAGGGGCGGGTTCCCTGCGGGGTGTTCATAGTTCTTCCATGGAGCCCGGGGGAAGCGTGGTCCGGCGGCCGCAGCCCTCGACACCGAGAGAGTTCTTCAAACGACTTTACGGCCATCTCGAAAATAGAGAAGACGTAAGTACTGACTCTTGACTATTCATACAGATAGACAGTAGTGTTATGAAACAAGGTGTACCCCATGTGATGATCCACATTCACACGATTGATTTTATCAAATAGATTTTTTCTGATATACAGTGTTCTATGAGTGTGCTCAAGTATGGAATCAACATATATGGTGACAGGAACAGTAAATGATCGTTCCCAGTGAATAAACATTGCTAGGAAAACTTCGGATATTATGACATAATGCACTCTTTTGAGTGTGAAATTGTCTTAGAGGTAGGTATCACTCTTTTGATGACTTTCAAGGTATTCAATAGTTTTGCAAAGGATTTTACGCTGGGCGCTGCAAGATTCATTTTAGAATAGTCAACATGATCGATCAAAAACTCTTCTTTATTCTGTAGAGGCCTCACAACTCAAGGTAAGTGTAAGACTTGCGAACAGATATTTGAGTTTCTAATCAAATATTGTGGTTTGTTTAGTTGTTCTTCATGTGGGTTAATTGAAAGGAAAGTCCTTCTACGTAAACATTCGATAGCATTAACGATATCGCCTTTTGCCTGATTACCGAGTTTCACATTCAAACGAATTAATAATTAAGCATAAAAGTCAAGGGAAATGTAAATATTTGCTAATTTGCCAGTTTCCCAGTTTTCTATTAAGTTTGGTTGTCATGCAAACGCAGAGATCCGCAATTGTTTTCATTCGATTCAATTACTCAAATAATCAATTATTGATTGCAAATCGACAACTGTTACCGTCCACTAGTAGTGGTAACTTTCCCTGGATATCAATGAAAACTCTCTTTCAAAATTTCTAAAAGTTCAAGTTTCTCCTCAAGATATTAAGAGAAAATAATTTATTAGACCACTTGGTTGAAACGTAAGATGGTTGATGAGTAAAAAGTTGAAACTCTTAAATACCAATACTCGGGGGGGGGGGGGGGGGGGAATTGATCAAATGAAATTTATGATTTTCAAATTAGAGAATAATAATGTATCTTTGACTATATTTATAGTTGATAAAAAAACTTGTTGCTTAAAAAAGAGTTCTTGTTGTTTAAGAAATAATTCTTGTATCTTCAGAGTCGATGATGCGTTGTAATTATTGAAATCATTTAGAGGGTGACCAATGATGTTGCAGGGAATCTCTTATTAATATTTCGATATCAATTAAATGCAAATCCACAGCTTAGCCCAGCCCTACTCTGCTGGGAGAGTCTTGTCCCACTTTCAACTAACAGAAATAATATAGAACGAATTCAAAACTTATAATGATGCATAGTCAGGTAATTCTAACAAATACCGTTTCATCGTAAGCTCAACATGTTGCACTTTTTTTTCACCCAGCCGTGATTTAATGTAAGGTAATGGGTCGCTCATTTTTTTAATTTTTTATGATTACTTTTTTGACTTGCTTGAATATAGTTTATTTGAAATGTTTCAATTGCATTTTTCTTCAAATCAGATAGGTACTTGAAAAAAGTCTGCCAATGTGGGTTTGGTACATAACTACCTATATCAATGTTGGTAACATTATTGTACAGATCAACGAAAAAATTGAAATTCAGAATCTTCATGACGTGGAAATGGAGCATATCGGATTTCTAACAAAGTATATAAATTTTCGTTTTCTAAAGGGTATAGATGCTGGGATCATGAACTAGACAAATTTTCCAGTGTTGGTTACATTTTGTCACTAGTGTTAAACACCCCCCCCCCCCCCCCCCAAGTTCCATGTGCTAGGATACCTAGTCTCGGATTTCACCGACTGAACTCACGGTTGACGTGCTACCAGATCGGAAGGATCGTCTACTAACTTCTAGGAGAGGAAACAGGATGAGAAAGTATTATCAGATTCTACTATATTTATAGCTATCAAGTTAGAGACGATTAACATGAGGCAATGGGTTCCAGTGTTGAGGCTGCTTGGTTTTCCCAACTGGATATGTTTGGGGAGAGGGGAGGGGTGTGTGTTTGTGTGTACAGGACGCTCCGAGTGTAGAGGCACGTTGGTTGATATTTTATTACAAGGAGGGAGGTTTTCCTCTTTTTGCAAGTACAGAAATATAATTTAGTAAGACATCCGTGCAATTAGGAATCTTACATTAGGGTTTGGAAAAATAAATGCTGTTACAGACGAACAGTTTTTACCATGTACAACAATAGACATACAATGATGCTACCTATTGAAAAAAAAAGCTGCACACATTCCTATTCTATGAGTAAGCCCTCGAATTTGGGTGGAGTGTCAACCAGTTATTAAGATTTGATAAAAGCACTGGTCACGTACGTGGATCATTCAGCATGGCGATAGGAAGACTCCTGTTGCACTGTATAGTTGATAAATAAAGGGAAAGTTCCCTTTCATCATCATTCATGATCTCCCTTTCATCTTTTGTGAAGACTTGGCGATTTTTCATAAGCGGTAAATAGGCAAACTTAGCTGTCTTTCCTGCCATCTCGCTGTCTTTCCTCTTTTCAGCCTCTGTTTCAAACTTATGCTTAGGAAACTTCCCACCCGAAGACGAACCCTTATTGCACGTCTTCTTCACAGTATCAATTCTATAGAGTAATCTTTTGAATATCAAATTATCTAACTCCTCCAGATCTGCGGTATCCTCATCCTCTTCATGATCTTCATTGCTTTTTCGTCAATTGTTTCAGGATTATTCCAAAGACGAGGAAGGCGGGAAGGGGGACGAAGATTCAGGAAACCAGGTGCCCCAGGATGCGTCACAAGAGACGTTGGTGCCGTCGGAGCTCTGGCGCTGCCCTCCACACATTTCTCTTGCCGCTCGCTACGAAGAGCACTTGCTTCACCTCCGCCAGTTTGTACCACAAGCTCATCCTTTTCCCCCTGGTCTCACCGCCTTCCGTAAGAATTACATTCATTATAAATTAATAGTTCTTCCAAATTTTTTCTTCACATCTAACTACTTTCAAAGCTCTTAAATTTAAGTATCAACTGTACAGTACCCTTTCAAGATACCATTTAGCATCTTGGAAATGTTACCAAAGTGAGGGCATCGAGTGCATTATTTGTTCAAATTCTCTCGATTAGTCCGCTATATTTGAGCGCAATAAAATCTTCGTCAATGAACGAACATAACCTTTGGTTTTAATGAATCATTTTCATTTTCGAGAAACAACATTTCAGAGTTTTTCGAGTTCAGGTTGTCACGACGGTGTTCACAATGAGGTTTGATCTTTCGGTTTCATAACACGTGAATAGCATATCCAGTTACGGCGCTTTTCACTTTGTAATCTTGCACATTTTGCTTCCGATTGTATCTATGGTTAGCGGAGCTCTGGGGAGATGATGACAAATTTGCTTTCCCAAAAATTGAAATTTCCGCTCTCATTAAGTTTTAGACCATTTTGAACAACTTTCGTTCCGTGTCTGTTCGTCTGTGTCCGTGTACCCGAATGATCCTTATTGAAAGAAAAATCTGTTATCAATAGTATAGCCGTAAGGAATGGATATGGGGGAGAACTTGTTGATTCCATTTGGAATAAGGTAATTACGAAAAAGCGTAGGGAGCGGGTGTGTAACTTATTGATAGAAATTGAGTTGGAAGAGAAAAGTAATTAGTATATTATCATGGGAAAATCTCGAAAAATCGTAAAATTCTGCCGACCAGAGGTTTCAATGTTTAACCAAGAAAAAATTTGGGTTCGGGAGGATAAAATTAAACTATCACTGAGAATGTTTTGGAAAACTACCAAAGAGAGTTAACGACGGTTTAGCTCTCTCTTCTTTACACACATGTGATGGTTTATTACTCCCGTTTTCAGAGGCCGTTTGGTTTTGCAAGTAGGATGGTTTTCCTCCAAGTACCTCTGACCGAAGTGAACACATAGGATGAAAATCGCAAAGTCAAAAAAATTGCTCTGTAGATGGTTAGATGGTCATGGGTCAACTGTAGATGGTTCCCATATATTATTCCATTACTATTCAATATTATTCCATTTTATCCTATACACGAACATGTCAATATTCGAATGACTCTAAACTCAGTTCTTACCCTAAACTAAGTTTAGTACCTAATACTAAATTACAGACTTATGTAATAATTTTCCGTATGTCATTGACAAAAATACCTATAGCGCTGGGTATAACTAAATATTCGTCAACACATTTTATATGGTCTATGCGTAGGAAGGCTATGTAATACCAAGATAATAAACGTTCATGTAATAATTTCGGTATTTTATTCGTTCATATTCAATGAATGATCGGAACGGAAATTTCATTGTATTCATGAAATGAATTTTGTAATAACTCAAAAACACAGCAAAAAATTAGAAAGGTTTATTGTTCTCGATATGCAGTTCAAAGCTCTACAGAAAAACTTGTTGATTCCATTTGGAATAATAATTAAAGGAGTTGAATGAAATGAAAAATACCGTAAAGACAAGGGTTTCAATTTGGTGTGTAACTTATTGAGAGAAATTGAGTTGGAAGAGAAAAGTGAATTAGTATACCTTATCATGGGAAAATCTCCGAAAAACTTCGTAAAATTCTGCCGACCAGAGGTTTCAAAGTTGAACTCAAGAATAAAAATAGTCTTGGAGCTTCTTAGGGTTCGGTAAAGGATAAAATTAAACTATCACTGAGAATGTGCGTATTTCGAGTAAACTACCAAAGAGAGTTAACGACGGTTTAGCTCTCTCTTCTTTACACACATGTGATGGTTTATTACTCCCGTTTTCAGAGGCCGTTTGGTTTTGTAAGTAGGATGGTTTTCCTCCAAGTACCTCTGACCGAAGTGAACACATAGGATGAAAATCGCAAAATCAAAAAAATTGCACTGTAGATGGTAAGATGGTCATGGGTTAACTGTAGATGGTTCCCATATATTATTCCATTACTATTCAACATTATTCCATTTTATCCTATACGCGAACATGTCAATATTCGAATGATTCTAAACTCAGTTCTTACCCTAAACTAAGTTTAATAATACTAAATTACAGACTTATGTGTAATAATTTTCCGTATGTCATTGACACCGTTCTGTAGGTACCTCCTGCGCTAGGGTATAAGTCGGGCCCTAAATATTCGTCAACACATTTTATATGGTCTATGCGTAGGAAGGCTATGTAATACCAAGATAATAAACGTTCATGTAATAATTTGCGGTATTTTACTTCGTTCATATTCTTGTTGACGTTTTTTTCCTGCGGAACGGAGAGGGATCCGGCTGGTTTCATTGTATTCATGAAGATGATATTTTTTAATAACTACGAAAAACACAGCAAAAAATTAGAAAGGTTTATTGTTCTCGTATTTAATAGCCCTTCTACGGAGTTCAAAGCTCTACAGAAAATTATCTTAGTATGCGAAATCTATGCATTGTTTAAATAATACCATTATTAAAGGAGTTGAATGAAATGACAAATACCAAAGACAATTTCAAAACTCTGCAAGTTTTTACAGCCGGTTTCAATTTGTCTGTATTAGAATAACCCTTCTATGTACGTATATCACTGATCTTTGTATATTAAACGAAGTCAGTTGTCCATTACCTAAACCAGCCGCTTCGAGCTCCCCTATCTTCCCGTCCACTGTAGACGCCTTAAAAAGAGCCCCGTTTATTCTTCCCGCAGAACCTGCCATTCAAATTTCAGCTGAAATTAAGGACATGGAATGTTGTAATATAGTGCATAAGGACAAGACGTCAAAACGCACGAGTAGAACAACTGAAGTTCAGCGATATAAAACAAAATATCCACCTAGGTACACTTCACTTGTGCCATAATTATATTTAAAAAGACGTAAAAAACTCGATTGCAAAATGAACTGTTGAAACCAAATTCCACAGCAATTATATCAGCTGATACGATCCTCACAGGCTACTAGTCATCTTTTACCAAGTCCAAGCACATTCACATTCACATTTACGTTCTTTTTTCGGTGAAAGTTCAAGAGCGAACGGATGAATGTGGGGGGAGGGGGTTCATTCGATTCTTTTGAATGAACGTCTATCAATGACGAACATAAAAACAATTGTGTTATTTCGGTAGAAATGTCAGCCCTTTGATTTCACTATTTAGGATTGATTGAGTTCGATGCAGAAAATTCAGTCTCTACTACCAACCTAATGATTGCTTGGAAAAAAGTTCCGGACAGGGGGGGGGGGTTGGGGGGGGCAAATTTTTCTGAATTCGATTTTCGGATTTAACACATTTAGAAACGTAGACACCATTACTCAGAGGTTTATTATTTGTGTATTCTCTTCCACGTAAGCCCCTGGTCTATGAATCCCAGTCGCAGTCAGTAGTAGTACATTATTTAAACACAGCGCAATCAATCAAATAAAAAGACCACCATTTATATTTCAGCATGTCAGACCGATTTGGAACAAATTATTCACAAGGACCATCAGCTAAACACTGAACTCTTTACTAGGTAATTAACCGTACACTGTAATTGAGTCCTAGATGTCCAAAGACGATGGGATGACTTCGCCTTACAAATAGATGTGAACACCTACCTTCAGTAGCCCCTTTGTACGAAATAGAAGCTGATATCAAAATTTATTGCTCACAAAGCTCTACAAGGGAGGCCAGGAGGACCCTCGATTTACCTCGAATAATTTTGCTATCGCAAATTTCTACGTTTTGGGTTGATCAGGACACAAAATAGCCCTTGTTGATCAGCGCCTTCGTCATATTTCTTCATAAGTAATTTTGGTTCGAAGAAGAGTTCGGGACGCCAACTCACTGTAGTGGGCAATGTTGGAACTAGGGATGGGTATCGATTAATACATTTAAGAGAACAAATGATTTATATGTAAAACCGAGTATTTTTGATCGATTTTTTTTTTTTTTTTTTTTTTTTTTTGGCTCGATTAGTCGGTAGGTAATAATTTTGATGTATTCCATTCATTGGGTTCGATTATTTCAGATTTTCTCCCCCCTAAACTATAAGACTTCCCCATGAAGCAATGGACCTTACCAACGTAGAGTTTACCAGACAATACAGACAATAATGTTAAAATTAAGTTAAAAAGCACATCATAACTCAAAACAATAACTGACGAATTGCTAAGATATCAACCTTTTTACCATGAATATATGACAATTTAAGCCAATTCGCCCTTACTAACTTTTCCCGATTAGTCAATTTATCGATTGCCTTCGAAGTAATAATAGGTAAATCGGTTAATTATTCCAAATTACTAATCGATGTTTAGTCGTTCGATACCATTCCCTAGTTGGAACTGAACTATGTAATCAATCAAGTAGCACATGTGGAACCAAACAGATTAGTTGCTTGAATAGATCACATGATATGGAAAGGAGAGGAATGGGAGCATACCGAATGGCTGATACGGTTTCGACGGCCAAGGAGCTTTGAGTTCCAACACCGCGAGCCTACAACATAATGTTGCGAATGTTGTGATATTCCACAAAAGTTACCAATGAAATGAATTCTAAATTTTCAATTTAGGAAACTAAATTGATTTATACGCAATGGGTTATAGATGAACCATTTCATTTTTCTACAATACCGACATTCTCTGAGCGCCTAAACGTATATTCAATATTCACTACGGCTCCTATTACATATACCTAAATGACAGGTAAACGGCTAACTATTCGTAAAATGTCTTTGTGCCCAATTATCCTTCCTCTGAGACACAGATCTATGAAAGCCTCCCTAGAATCTATCAAGCATATGATCAGAGTATATCGACGTTTCGTAAGTAGCTCTCCCAAAGCTACATCTAATTCGGGAAATTTACATACCGCCACAGAGGGTTAACAACCATCTTCGAGCCATTGTTCAGGATTTAAAAAAATGTATTTATAACTTTAAATTAGGTGGAGCAGTCACTGACTTCAACAATTGAATTCCTTACCTAAGCTGACCACGAAAAGCAAATCTCTAAAATTTGTAGATATACCATGTTTTTATTTAGTATGAAACAGCCAATAAGTAGCTATTTAATAAATTATTTTTGAAGTTAATTTATAAACAAACCGCTAATATAAAGATTACGTAGACAACTTTATGATGATAATAGAAATGTGAATAGTTGAGCTGAATTCTTCATGCACAAAGATTCTAATCTTCTTTTGCTCATTTAATAACAGTCATAAAGTTCGTTCCTACATCCACTAGGAATGAAAACAAGATGCGTCATTATATCAATCCTTAGCAAGAAAGGTTAATCTTTGTACGGACAAGGTACATGTGATGATGTCATCATCATCATTCGATGCCTCACATTGTAGCAACTATATGTGATATTTCACGAAAAGAATAATGAAGTAAATTCTAGACTTTCAATTAAAAGTTCAAATACTGAGTAAAATGTCAAAAAATCAAAAAATCACAAGTCAATGTTAAAAAAAATAAGTGAAAATACGACAAAATATATGTTTTAACTTGAAAGACGTTTAATTTAAATCAAAAAGTCGTGATTCAAACGAATCATTTTTGAGTATGGCCTCTAGGTATTTTAATATCGAAGCTAATGATATTTATATGCCAACGAGAGTCTATTTATTTCGAGAGTACCTACGAACTGTGATATGAAGGGTTTGAGAATATTGCTACAGGACTCACCGATGACGGCCTTCTCCTTCCCAATTACGTATAGGACATCTCCAAAATTGAGATGCGTGATTGACGGGTGAGCATGTTGTCCTGGAGAAAGTATTTTCAGACGTGGTTCCTTTTCCAAATCTATGCAGCTTCCAGGGCTTTTTAGTAGACAGCGGGCGATGATTCACTTTTTTGTCGGAAGAAAGGGATATAAAAACGGTAGAGCGCTCTTCACCCGGCGGGGTCGACAAGTTGATACTTTTCCCTCTCCGGTCCTCCTTGCTTTCCTTCAAGACGAGTGTGTCTCCCTACGTTCTCGCGCCCGAATTCAAAAAGTCTTTTGATATGTAAGGATCATCACTATATACCTACCACCACATCACCACCATATAGTTTGCCAATGGAAGGTCTGCCATGTATACAAACTTCAGAAGAGAGTTTTGGTGAGGTTTCAATTCTGGCAAAATTTAACCAGTCAGTCGCCCCTCTCGTAACAAGTCGTAAGCATATCTGGTTTTACATTCCTCTAAACGGCTCCTAGGGCAATCATTAAATCGAACTATCCTAAGAAGATGTAGGCATAATATTTCTTTATTGCGAAAAGTACTAATCTGTTCAACGTCTTTACGAAATTCCTCAACAAATTCATGTGCATCACAAGTACTTCATCAAAACCGGAGGCCTATTGATTTGTACGCATCCATTACCGTTCTGTATCATATCCAGAAATTTGTTTAATATACAGCAATGCAATGAGCTGAAAATGGAAGACAAATTTTAAATTACCGTGTCCCTTCTTGCCAATCATCAATCACACCGACGCCATTCGGATGATCACTGTCGGTTGAACATAGCTGATAGTACAGCATGACCAGAATTTGCCCATCTCAAATCTGAAATACCCAAGATTAAGCTTTAGCCATTTTCTCTACTCCAAATTGACAATCTCTCCGGATTTAAACGGATTTCTCACAAAAAAGTTTTATTACGAACTCATTGCCTTAATATCGAAAATCTAGAGGTTTTTTAGCACTCCAGCTTCGTAGAAGGACCACCAGTACTCGGACCTTGATGTATTGCATTCAATATTATAAGGATGAAACTTAAATCAGTTCTTTGGGATACGTAATATGGGGGTGTTGACACTTGTCTTCCGCATCGCGATTTTGCTACCAGCTTATCCTAGTTTGCCAGAAAATATTGGCAGTGTAGCCGCCTCTAGTGTTACTCTTCAGACGCCTACCTTTGCTGCTCAGAGCCTCGTCAAGCGGTGACAGAAAACCGCATACCGATTTCTGCATGTGATGGTACGTGGATGAAATTCCTACCACTCAGCTTACCACTGCTCTGAGGGAAAGTTTGCTAAGACATCATTGTTTTGAATAGCACGGAGGTGGGGTATTCTTAATTGAAATTCCAAATACCTAGGGCTACAAGACTTTATTGTTTGGTTTTGTACTTCTACATACCTTTGGATGATATAATAAAATGGAGAAAATAAAAGGAACAAATCAAAAGGAAAAGGAGCTCCTTCCTAGACCCTACTTATAAAATTTTGGGGTGAAATTTTAGGTGTTTAAAATAATATTCTTTTCACCGGGTGATTAAATTGTTCGAAATAAAAAATGAATAGTCTGACCGTTTTGACGGGCCAGTCCGCTGTTGATCTACTTTCGTCTTCGGTGAATTTTGGGTAGATTGCGATGGGATTTTCGTAGAGTAACAGCTCCTTTAGATTGCGTTTCTTGAGATTGCGGTGTGGCTTAATCACCCTCAACGTCGAAATGGAGATCTGTGTTACACAGGAATCCAAACTAGATGAGTTCTTCAGGATGCTGAAGACCCTCAGAACAAGCGAGGCTGGTTCAATTGTTGGGACGCTGCTAATCCAAACCAGTAAAAGCGACGTAATTGACGAGCTAATCGGGAGGACGAGAGAGAAGTACTAAAATATGGCGTCGAGACGGATCGGAGTGATGATATCAACTGATGATGTCAGGCACATTCATGATGCGAATCGCGGAAATCAACAGCGGCTGGTAGAAAATAAACATAGGTACCGGACGAAACTTATCTACCTACTACCTACTTCGGCGCGAACAATCTGGTTCCCTCGAGAGGTACATTGATTTGATCGATTGATTGATTTAGAGGATGGTGGAATTTCGCGTTTCCTATACTCTCTGTCAGCCTTGTTAATTGTGTGTTAGACGATCAAGCTGGGCCACCAGTAGTAATTCGATGACAGCACAGTGGGATGAATTCGTGCTAGCCTTCTGTATACTCTTTATCATGAATCAGATTCGCATACTATTATGTAAAAATTGTTGGGAGGTAATTTATACGGACAACCTTTCGATTAATAATGATTTGCACGCTAACCTACCGATGACTTCTCACCTCGACCTGGAAACGCCTCAGTGCCTGAAGTGCGTCTTCCCGAATCTTCTTTCACTGAGCATAAAGATTTGGAGTTTAAAGTTAGAGATTAGAGTTATGTAATGAAATTGTGATTTGGCTGAAATTGAGTTGTAACATTTAAAAATAATAGTGTTTATTGAAGAACTATTCAAAAACACGATTAATGGCAGTTAAGTAGCCCAAATTAGGTAGGTTTCTTTCACTGATTGAGTTGCAAAATAAAAATACTTAGTGCACTGAAAATACTATTTACCATACTACATTTTGAGGCCAAACGTATGTACCTGCTCATCTTCAGGATGCAATGAGTCGAAAGGAATCTTTTCCTTCCCTGGGGGAAAAACCCAGGACCACAGAAAAGGGAAACAAAATGTTTTCAGAACGGTAGGTAGCCGCTTAAGCCCTTCCAACCGCCAGCGCCAGAGTCAACGGAGCGGAATTAACGCAAATCACATCACAATATTGTAACAATGGTCTGCGAGAGCGGGAACCCGAGAGACGAGAAAATCCTACCCCTCGCCTCGCCGCCCACGCCGCAGTTTCCGCGCTTTTCCGTTCCATTCCCCCCTGTGCCATTCAATTCTGATCCCTCACTGTCGTCTCTTGACAATAATAATGTTAACAATATTTGTATATTTATCTCTCTCGTCCCTCCCTTCCGTAACAAACTCGGTCCTCAACTGTTTCCGAGGCACAAATGACGGGCGGGCCATTTCAATTTCAATTGCATCTCTCTATTTTCATTGCGGTTAGTCCAACTCTCCGGCTCCATCAGTGCAGCTACCAATCAGTGTCATTACTCATTGTTTTTCAGGAGTTCATTTTTCGCTCGATTGGATTCCTGTTCACTGTTATTTGTAATTAAATGTTTATTAGAGTAAGCAACGGGCACCAACATCACGTTTATTCGAATAGGAAACAAATTTTCAAGATCCTAATTTCATAAGTAGTACATTTCAAGATTATTGAACCTAAAGTTCGGTCCTTAAGTTAATGTTTTTAATATTCATTACCATTATGTAGTTGACGATCACAATTTTACTTGAAGAGATGTCATTGGACTACTAAACCTAGTTGGAAATAACACGTCTTGTATATACACCTCTATGCTCTAATAAACTTTTTCTAAATGAAACTATACAATTGTACCTAATGCTGTTATTATTTCGCAAAGTATCACCAATACTACCTACTGATCAATCCTATGTTATAGAGCATTGACAATACTACCTATTGGTAATACATCTATTCGAGATTATCAAAACCACACTCCAGAATCTTGAAATATAACCAGAAATTAGTAACTCTAGCCCGTGGTACCCTTGACGATTTACGCATAGTATCTAAGACACCAGTTGAACATGGAAAAGATCCCGAAAACATTTGCTACAACTTGAAAAATTCATTCGCGTGTATGTAACAACGAAGAGGAGGCTCTAGCGACTGTTAGATGAAGTATCCTTTTTAATATCGGGGGCCTGATTCCAAATTTCATCGGTATCTGCCAACACAGGGAGGATAAATTATCAAACAAAAGGTACCTAGGTAATCAATTTTCATCACCCGGCCACTGCATTGTATTCTAAACGGTGTCTTCCTACATCCTTCCACAGTTCTTCGTTCATCTGTTTTTCCTGTAACCTTCAGCGTTCTGTCTAGTATTTGTGACCTGGATGCTCGCTAGTCTCGCATCTCAAAATTTAGAAAATATCTTAAAGCAGCCCTTCTAATGAATAGATTAGTTGGACAAATAGATCAAAGGGTTTCTACGAGTTCTTCCAAAATCCTGCATTATGATGCTTAAATCAACAACTAAAAGGTCATTTCCTCGTTCGATGATCGCGCTCGGTTGCCAGGTCATCGAAATTGTGCGAACACGAATGTTAGCGAACCCGATGTATGACACATCAATTTTCATTGTTTCTCAACGCTGATTCGGGCGTGAAAAACCTACTAACATTAAATGTTAGCACATTTATTCCCCCACATTTTGATCAGCGAGTTGAGAGGCCGAGAAAATCAAATGAGGGGTCGAATTTTCATGAAATCGAGCGTGGAATCCTAATCCGCAATAAAAACTATGGGTTCCCCTGAGGGGGGGTATCCACATTAGCACCCCTGCTCAGTGCGCAAATTGGTCATATTTGCTATCATTGGGGAAAAAACAGCTTGATTGGTCACATTTTCATGAATTTGAGTGTAGAATCCGAATCTGCATGAAAAATAGGGGTTGCTATTTGAAAAACGAAGTTGGTGTGCTTAAAAAACATAGCGTCAAAAATATCCAGGTTCAATTCCACTTAATAATTAAAATATCCGTTGTTACCGTTTTTGTATGTGGCAAAAAAAAAAAAAAAAACGATTTTGCGGGCTGATCCATTTTGGCTTAGACACCCTGTATAATATACGTTATGAAAAACTCGAGTGAAACTAAAAACCAAATTCCATCGCTATTATTTGAGGTGATTCGGTCATCACGATTTGCTAGTCAGTTTCTATCATGTTCAAGCACGTTTACATTAACATTTGTGTTGACGACATTTTTTTGCCCTCACAGTTCTAGCCCTGACACAGAACGAAAAGCAAACTGTTTAACGTAAAGCGGTCAGAGTAAGCTCGTTGGATTCATTGAAGAGTATCTACCAATGACAAATATGAACACGGCAATGTCATCATTCTTTTAATTTTACCAATTAGGATTGACAAAAACCACCGAGAATTCATACCAACTTCACCCCATATCTGGTTTTTAATCCATGATTCATTCAATTTGGTCCAGTAGTTTAGTGTACAATTTTATTCTCGATTTTACGGTTCTAGTAAAGTAAACCAACAAATTTTGGAGGGTGTACTTTTTTCGATTACATAGATCCATTGTTCCAAATAATAAACCCAAATTAATTGCTTTAAAATGTATTTGAGAAATCATGAATGAAGACTTTAAAACATTAACAAAAACATGGATTCTTTGTCAGAAAAACGAGATGTAAAATCACCCCTAGGACCGTTCACATCAGTGGGTAATTCGAGGTAGTTCACGAAGACATCGTTGACCATTGCCAGTATCAGAAGGATACTAATACTCTCAGACGTACATAGATAGATTCACGTGCCGGATAGAACTTGATCCCTTGAGACAAATCGAAGCTGAAACGATAGGTAGAAACGCTTATTATGAATAAGCAGTCAGATTGTTCACACCAAGACGCTCAAATTAAATATGAATTCGAGCCAGAATCCCTCCACTCATTGGCAAAATAGTGGGGACATTTTAGAGAGCGATTCCAGATAACCCAATGCTCAAGAGAAAAAATTTAACAGATTCTTTAGGTGTCTGTGGCTCAATAAAATTAGAAGCTACCGCATTTGTCCATGAAATGGATTGTGGGATGTCATGAAGAATACCAGGCGATGCTTTCCATGAGCATTCACAGCCTGAAACAAATCACTGATGATGATGACAGAATGAGAAACAATTCGAAACGGAAAATATGTAGAATATGATGTATAGCATGCGAATAACTAGGACGTATGGAAATACGGGATTGTAGACATCCTATCGTCTGAAACCAAGAACCTAAGATCCTGGGTATCATTTTTTAACAATGCAACATTAAAACAATGTTCAATTTCCTTATCTTACATTTTCTACGGTAAGAGATAGTAGTTAATGGATTATCTCTCCCCGATCGGAGGGTTGTACAATAATTTATATGGGGTTGAATAACATGGGATTCCTTGTGTGCCCTCATGGGCCACCTTAATCGTTTACCTGCCCTGATGAGTCAAACGCTCCATGCGGCCGTTCCCACGGACCGATATAGGTCTGACTGTCTGTGTTGATGTTAAGTACCTTCACAACTCTGTGTTATGTGCTGAGGTAACGCTAATCAATTTTACGGGGGTGAATCGGAGTAGTGAAGAACAGATGCGCGGGCTCGAGGACCATTTCAATTAATAAAACGCGCGTTGAGAATCAATTACTTCTCAGGATGAGGTAGGATTAATAGGGGAGCAGATGCTATCGACTACCTCTTCCCAAATTCATTAGGTTGTAATCAACGAATACATCACCATCGCCAAAATATCTTCACATATCACATCAAGAATACAGGATGTTACGAAGTTTTATACGCAGCTATCAATTTAATATTAAAACACTATGCTTAATTCCTTCCATCGTGACGCTTCTTAAGCTAATGCGTAGAGTGTAAGGTGTTATTACTAGACATTATTGTTACTTAGGTACTGCATTTATCTGAGACGATTAGGGATGAACATGGGTTAGTTAGTACATTTGAACAGGATCGCTGTGCTGCACAACAGCCTGCAACAGGCAACTTTCGATGCCTGCTCGGCTCCGCGGGGGCGGTAAACTGAAAACGAACACAAACTTTGGTTTTATGCGCACCAGAAGTTTTCAGGATGATGCGAAACGTGGTACAACTGATAGCTTCCCATGACATTCAAAACCTAACAAACGAGTGGGGAACAATTTTTGTGAGGTGAAAATAAGCAACCAATAACTTTCTAGCAACGATTGCTTTAACCCAAGGAGCAATAATTAAAAACGTCGTAACTCTAATCAGTATAATTTGTTGGACCAAGTAACGAATGATAAAATGCAATGTTCAAAACCTCGCAAATAGGATTCGCTTTTAATTTCAAGCCCCCAAAGCTGGACCTTACTCGGGCTATCCCGGGAGATTGGAATTCTCATGTCATAGTGCCTGACAGATATATAACTTTTTTGCACGGCCCTCTTGCTTCTTAGAAATAAACTCTAGGTTTTAATGGATATCTATGAATGGGTATCATAGATTCGGAATAAATTCTCATTTATTTTCTCGGCGTTATTTCATGACGTTATATCCAAAAATCATAAGATAAACATTAAAAATAGTCATAAGATAAGGTACGGATGATTGGAATTTGAACATTTATCTTATATTCGCATAACATCATTCCTAGGTTTCCTCAAATGAATTTTTGTAGGAAAGTTGGAAAGTATAAACACAAGGTTTGTTTGATTTATATTCCATCATCCTACTGGAAATTGATGGTGAATTAAGTAAAGTTGGATTTGTATCGGCCTGTGTATTTATGATAATGATAGTATTGAGGAATATTGTATCTTAAATAGTCTCTACCGATGGCGTCTATTCAGCATGTTGTGTAATTTGAGAATAATGCGATCGTAATAAGTTTGGTTTGGAAAAAAAAATTGCCGGAAGGCGGATGGATATTCAAAGATTGATTGATTTTACCACACCCGTTGCCAGTTATAGGATCGCTAGTTGGTATCTTACGTAGGCAAAGTTGAATCCCTAGTTTGCTATGACAGCCAGGAACCGCAAAAGTCAGAGGGTGATGGGACGTTTCAAGGTAATTTTATCCCTATTCCGAAATTTACCTTCTCTTAATGTTAAGCCAATAATATTAAGATGTTCAGACGTCAATTCTCATTATGTAAGTACTGGCGAGTTCAGCCCCTCCCTCCCTCCCACTCCACTCACCGTGACCGAACTAGTCATGTCAGTCATGTTAAAGAAGTGAGGAACATATACTACCCACCTAACTTGGCTGTCGTTTTCTTTTTTGTAAACAAGTACCGGTCAACGTTACCTCGGGCAACTGGATAAAAAACTGAAGACTCGTAAAGCAGGACATCTTCAAATGACTGTGAAATCGCTGGAGGAAAGTCGATTGTATGTTTTGGAACTCAAGATCGTAAAACCTTCCTTGCCAAAGGGTTCTGTGGGCATTTTTATGTCGGTAGAGGATCCGCTATGTGGGCAGGTACTTGTAAAGTTATGGTCCGTAACCGAATGTCAGCAACAATGTTGCTGGATCCAGTGGGTTGTTTAGGCCTGAGCATTTTTGTCAATCGCGGAACACAACGGGACTCGTCCACATCGCTGGTGGTTCGAAACCCTGACGATGAAGAATATAACTCGCGTTTTGTATCCCCTACGACCAATGATTCACGTTCGCATAGTGACACTTCCTTCAAAGCAGATGAGTCTCCTTTTTTCTCTAGCAGATGTAAAAGAGCTTGGGAGGAAGGTCAGAAGGTGGAAGAAAACTTTTTTATACGCAACTAGAGGTATTTATCGCCATAGGGTTGAGTTGAGGAATTTTACTTCGATCTGGGAATCTCATAAGGTCGAGAAGCTCCTTTGGAAACGAGTAACTTTACTACCGTGTTTTATAAATCCTTCTGTGGGTCAACGAACAAAATTCAAATTCAGACTGCGTTCATCCATCATCCCGTTACTATTGGTAATTGAGTGGAAAGAAAACAGTTTAGAACGCCAAGGGTATTTTTCCGTTTTCTAACCAAACAATAAAATCCAATTGGAGAAATTCATGAAAATAAAGAGTTTCCTGTTGTTTCTATATTTCTAGTAAGATACAGTCTTAATCAATCCAAAACTAAAGTTTTTCACGTCCATGTTTCAGACTGAATCAGGGTGATGTGAAACTTTTTCCTTTATTTGTGACTGTACGTTACAAAACAAAACATTCTTGGTTTGTTTTAGTTGCAAGACGCCGACGAAAAGAAGGGCGGCCCAGAAGGCAGAGGACTACCTTCTCCAGCGAACAAACACTCCGACTGGAAATCGAGTTTCACCGGTCCGAGTACATTTCTCGAAGCAGAAGGTAAGATAAAGCAGCACTTCAGAAAAAGACAAAAACTGCCTGACTTATATCTGATTTCCTCAACCATATTTTTCATGAGAATTTACTCTTTCAGGTTTGAGCTGGCGGAGTCTTTAAGGCTGACGGAGACGCAGATAAAAATTTGGTTCCAAAATAGAAGAGCTAAGGACAAAAGAATAGAGAAAGCTCAGATCGACCAGCAATACAGGTTGGCACTGCTATTTATTAATTTCATTTTCATTTCATTCGTCTAAAACGCGAAATCAATTAACAGTAATTTTTCATGGCCTTTTCGTCAGATCTCAATGTTGAAGGCTAAAACGAAAATGTCCATTTGATTCTGAGTTCCATCACTACGGTATTTCTAGTCGCTACTGTACATGCTCAAATCTCGATCGTAGAAACCATGACTCCTACAGTTTTCATCATATTCTGATGACATTTTTTCGGGTGAAGATGCTTTCAAATGAACTGCGCAGTTTTCAATCTGCTGGTGGCTTTTGATTCGCGCAAATCATCTCTCACATTTATCATGTCTACATCATTTTCTAATTTCCTACGTATTACTTTCCATCTTAATTTACTGTCGGTAGTTGTTGCAACAATTCCCTTGACCTCCTCATACTAAGATTATAGGGACTTAAATCATGTTTCTGGGTATGTTGAGTTGCCTTCATCTCTGATATTGCCTGTACTCAACTCTCCAGCACTTATTTAACCGGCAGTAACGATAGAATGGCGTTCGAAACTCTCCTGATCGGCCGGCTGCTGGGAATATAAATTTAAGCAAGTTTTGCCGTGATTTTATACTTCCTAGGACCTAACTCGCTAGTTGCTACTTCAAGTTCATCAGCGTCGATTTCAGGGATCCATCACCATGAAGCAACGGCTGGAATCTTCGTCCCATGTTGAAACTAGATACATTACTCCCCTCTCAAGTTTACAAAACTGGTACACGGCAATGTCTTACGTCTATTTGAATTCCAACTGTCGAATTTTAGATTAAGTCATTCAAGTCGTGGCTTGAAAAAAATTGCGGATATCAGCAGAACGGGGGGTCGTGAGAGGGCCTCAGTAACTTCTTTTTCTTCGCTTTTCTTAATGAAACGACCATGTGTGAACCGATTGTGGTCATCAACGTTTACTATTTCCCACCATCTTAGAAACACGATAGGAATCTGTTAATATTACCTGACTCATTTCAATTTATTATTATTCCTGTACATTCGTGTTACGGGTACGAGGGAATCAAATACACAATCAATTAGCTGCCTTTTCCCATCTAGCGAAATTTTAACTGTGCCAAAATCAGTTATGAACATTTTAAAGGATAAACAGGAAGGATAAGGATACTTTTCAAGTTGCTATAAACACATCTGAAAACTGCAAAATTCAACCTTGTTCCGCCATTAGAGGGGTCAGTTCAGTGGCGTGTTGATATTTGTCACGTCACGTCACCCGATGTGGCGGCTCATGCTCATTGCTCATCCTAATAACCTCAGGTCATTTCCTAATCGCTTGCCCATCCGCATGATCTCCGCAATCCCGACAGGTGTAAGGTCTCCCACACATTACGATTCCGTCCGCCCTAATCGTTGAATATTTTAATGAAACAATCGCTCTATAATCGCACCAATACAATCAGCGTTGGGTAATCAACTTTCCACATGAACTTTCATGCCACACTGTAATCGAGTGCGCCCTTGCTTGTCAGCCAATGAAATTGAAATGTATATTTCATTATTGGTTTTTCTGCCTTTTTTCAAGTGTTTCCCATTTATTTGGAATTATCTTTTGCTCTATCGCGTTATTTTGGTATATTATTTTTAATAATGAAGATCTATAATCGACCAAGATATTATTATTCCACAGAGCTCGAGAATAGGTAGAAGTATTATGCACTTAATAGGCCAGACTATTTATTAACTTCTCAAAAATGTAAGTCTAATTTCAAGCTGAAAACATTTACATTTTCAATTCAGAGAAGCGTTGTGAATTATTACTTGACAGACTCTAGTTAGGTAACGAATTGATTTAATGTTGTTTTATCAACTTGTTCAAAATAAATGTTACAAAAAAATGGAAGAAAAAACGTTAAATGTGATGTCCTGCGACATACTCATTCACGACAAGCTGGTGACGCAAGATTAGAAAACATCACACAGCGGTTTTTGATGTTTGAAAAGAGTTTGATTGAGTGTCCCATTACGCTATCATGAACATCATATAAACAAAGAAATGGTCAAAACTCGGCGTATAATATCTTGAAGAAGTTTATCAAAGTGGTGCTACAAGGATCGGGGAATGTACTTAGGAATACAGGAGAATAAGGGTAGGGGATCTCCTATCTTCAACTCACTTTCTAGTAATTATGGATCATGTTTTGCTCCTTTTCCAACAGGATGGGTTCCCTCAACGAAGGTCAGAGCTACTCTGCTTTAGATTTTGATGATGAAATTGTTCTTATTGCAATCAAGTGCTATAATACAGGCTGTATTAACGACATTCAATAAATCTTTGGTGGGAGTCCTAAATCTGTATTTCAGTAAGTCACTAGATTTCCTACAGGAGTGATCTGAATCAATGTAGAGAAACAAGAGGGAATTGTGTCATAACGCACCAAGTCAAACAATACCCGGTTGTATCGATTGATCTACTAGTCTGATAGGTATTCGATCACTCCTCTTCAATAATATGGATAGGCGGGGAGGAAGAATTGTAGAGTTCACCAACGTCCAAGCGTTGAGTTATGAGGCATCAACACCTGTATGGAACCACTGAAGGAATAGAGCTAATTAGATCTGTAGGGATTAGTGAGGGTCCATTCTGAATCCCTGTCAACGGGGATTTGAACAACTAAGGGGCTGCGCACTGGAACTAATCACCTATGAGAACGCATGAATTAATTAATTAATACTGTCCTTTGTACCATTCAATGCATTACTAGGGCCGTCGACCGACATACCATTTGTTTACCTAACAGTTGATTGGCTAATTTAATTCATTGACAACTAAAATGTTAGAAGAATATTAATTCCAATTGCATAGATTAGATTATAATTAATATTTTTCATTCCCTCAGCCCTAAAATTTCATCAATGACTCTTCAAGCATGTAATCACTTTATTATATGTTGCAATTTAAGTAAGGTATTTAATATATATTAATATTAAGTTAAGTAATTTAGTAAATATTGAATTAATTAAAAAAAATTGACTTAATCAGTGAGTTAACATGTTCACTCCAAAAGTTCTGTCATAAATTATTGTCATTATTCAAAAAGCAAGTGTGATTTAATTTTAAAAGCTTTTGGGGCATAGTTATACACACTATTTACGTTTTGAACAGCGTCAAAATTCAGCAGCTATTGAAAGTTAGCTTCATTTGTCTCAGTAAGACTGCTCTTCCATTCTAGAAAGTCTCTCTCCATCTTTTGCAGTATGGCTTCAAGTACAGTTTGACCAGCATACCCCCAATCCGTACTCACTCTTCTGGTAGTGTCGTATTCCATGATATCTTTAGTTTTCTATCATGTTGAAGCAAGCTTTCAGGTCACCGGGCTGTGATACCTATGGGATCGAATACTTGCTGAACTGCTGAGAAGAGTTTAGGTTTCGTTAATTTACTAACATTCAAATGTTCAACCGCTTGAGATAACAAGTTTCCTGTTTAAAATTCTGAACAAGAACCGACAATGAGCACTCCGGATCCTCTCGATGTCCACCATTGTACTGCCAAGCTCTTAAATCCATTTGAGCTTGCATAATAACTTCCTGACCCTCCTTTATGAATTGATGTAGCTTCTGGATCTAGTTCCCTCTTGATATATTACTATCAACATAAAAATACAGCCCAGGCAACTGCGCGGTTTTTTTCAAATGTGCTCTTGATTACTGCCAATGATGATTTATGGTTGCCTCTAATATAAATGGACTGGAAGTAACTCCAGAGGCGACAGGAATGCCTGAATATATGAGCTTGTTCACGTCATGATTCTCCCACCAGAGATATCTTAGATAGTATCTATCACTTGTGGAGTCCCCTATCGGTAAAAATGCCCGCCTGATGTCTGAAACTACCCCAAATCTACCAAATCGTAATCTCACCAATAAGTTGGGAATCATCACAAGCATATTTGGTCCTCTATCTAGATATGAATTCAAAGAAGTGCCTCTCTCATCTCCGGCTGACGCATCGAACACTGGCCTGATCTTCGTGATTGGTCTCGCCTCGTTAATAAAAGCGTGATAATGTAGATCCACCACCTCAATGACCCTTTCCTCTAACCATTTCTTAAAAACTTGCTCACACTCCTTGAAATTATTCTAACTGCAAAGCAAAGCAGCGTAAAGCCTCCTCATAGTCCATCCCAGTGATACATTATTTCATGATTTGAATCTGTTACCCGTCCACCAATTGTAGACATTAAATATGCTAAATTAATCCGTAAACACAAAAATATATATTTTGCTGATGTGAGACAGCGGCAATCAAAATCTTACAGACTAAAGTTGCCGAGAGTAAAAAATACATTTGCTCAAATGAAGACAAAATACAGAGGCATGCAAATAGTAAATAAAGATTTTGAAAAAGTTATAAATGTAATGAAGATAAACAGTCAGCATCTATTCAAAAAAGAAACTTATAAACTAATAAGAGATAACCCATATGAGTACTTTATGAACTAAAATTAATGGATAAATTAAATTAGCAGCTACCTAAATGGCGAGTATACTAAGTACATAATTTTATGGAAGTGAAATCTAAGTTTTAACAATTAATGTGTTGTAAATATAGTGTTATAGGTACGTATTTTATAAAAATTAGATGTAAGAACCAACTCCGGGCTGGGCCACAGTGTTACACTATCTAGCTCGGTCATCAGTTATTACTCAAATGAAGAATGTAACATGTAAAATGATGTAAATAAACTATCTATCTATCTATAGTAGTAAATAATAATTGCTTCGCTAAAACAAGCTTCAGTCTAATTGCCAACCTTGGTCGTAGGGGACAAGTCTCAGGAAGTAATTTCGTCATAATTGAGCTTTTGCAAACCTGATATTCGTTCAAAATACTACCAGACATTCTTGCATTATACCTATACTCTGATTTCTACATCATTACAAAATAATTTGACATTTCCGAGGGTAAGAGTGATTAAAATATTTTGTCATTTACTCGTTGATTAAAAACTACATAAAAACTTCGACATTAAAATTTTGGTGTTCGCCTGTAGGTAAGCGTACCAAGATTATAATTGTATACCACTGTAATCACTAGGATTCACTATTAAAATAATTGAAACCGCTAGATCTTCAAACGACTGTACATATACTCATATCAATTGATGATTGGAGCTAAAGAGGTGATTTAACTGCGATGAATTGATACCTTCATTTAAACGGGGACGCTGCGAAAGGGGCTCAGCACTTGCACCGATTAAGTGCACTCTTAATAAGTGGCCACTTATGTCCGCCAATTAGGGTATTTTCTGAAAGAATTAGCTGAACGCGATTATCTGGGGTGATGTCGGCGGGATGAAATGGAGCCGTGAGAGGGGATTTCCGTATTCTGTCTCTATCTCATATGTGTCGAGTTTACCCCGCCTTCACGTTCTATTTCCCCCCTTCCCGTTTCCACCAACCGTCGAAAATCCTTCTAATTGTTCGCAAGAGTCATTGTCGAAGCGATGGAACTGGCCGTCAGCAACGGTGGTGGGGGGGCTGGGAAACCGGACACGTGTTGGGAGTTGCTGTTATCTGTTTGGCGGCTAATCTGAAGGGAGGGATCACAAAACCGCCGCCCCCGCACTGCCGCTCCTATCTCTTATACACTAACAGCCCTCGTCGCTTAACGCTCCCCTTCCCTACACTTCGTTCTTCTCCCCGTCCACCACAACGGTAATAAGGCACTCGAGTCGTTGATCCTATTGAGGTTGTCACGCTAACCCCCGTCCGCTTTCCCTTATCACCTGTGCAACGCCTATTTATTACGACCACGATCAAAATGTTATGAGTGAATCAATGTTGGTTTTGAAATATTAGTTCGACTATTACCTTAAAAACCCAGCTTACCAAATCCAAAGGTTTCTTATTTTTTACTCCACCTCATACCCGACTCCCACGACTTTTTTCTCTGCCAAGCAGTCAAAAAGGAAAAAGGGATTGAAAAAATTCAAATTCACACGCGTTTTCAACATTTTTTCCATTAAAATGAGATTTTTACAGCCTGATGAGCTCGGACTAGTCTGAGGCACATCACAATCGAGTGGTCCGTACGGCGGAAGGATATTGTAGATTTTGAAACGTTAAGTGACAAACTTTGAGAGGGTTATACACAATTTTAAGAGGGATATACATAACTTCTTTTAAAGATAAAACCTTGGTTGACAGTGAATTTACAATAATTGTAAATAAATTATTTATGGAGGATAACCCATTTTGAAGCCCGGTGCCACACTGAGGGTATCACCGAAATTTGATTTTTTTGTTAAGGTTAAGTTACAAATTTTGATATGGAATGGTCTGACGATCCAGCAATTTTTTTTGTGGCCCTGAGCTAATGCAGTTATGTCACTGCTATTTTTGAGGTGTAACTCCCGACTCTGAGCTAAACAAGCCCTTGGAGGATTCAGCCATTTTGTGCAAAGAGATATATTATGTATTTGGACCAGATAACAGAACAGAATTCGATTCTATCCTCCAGTTCATAATTGGTGTAATCTATCCAACGTGTATTATAGTGGTCGCTATAAAGTATCACACACGGGCTAAGAGCTTAATACGAGCAAGAACACTGAGAAGAGGATAGCTTTAAAAAGTGTACCTACGAATGAAGTCCCTAATTCTGTGAATACCAGAGCCCGGGGATACGAGACATACAGCTTCCATTTTCCGGCAATTGCTCTAGGTTGGCTTCAAACTAATCTGGTAGGAGGGAGAACGGAACCTAATAAATGGTGTGTGGAATGGATATAAAGGATTACGTCAAGTAATAGCCATGTTCACGGTACCTATAAGCCGGGAAATGCACGGTTGGGGCCTCTATATACGTCCTACGAAGGCTATAACTAGGAAGTTGGCCAAATGTTCTTGACTTCAATTGCATCCTTTCCGTCCGTACTTGAAAACGCCCAGCATAGACCCCGGTTGCTTTTGCCTACTTTTTTTACCTTTCTCTTCAGGCACTACAAGATCGCCGAGAGATATATATTGCATAGAGATAGACATTCATTCTGTAGTTGAAAATGCAAATCGGAAATCTGATGAGGCAGCTGCTGATCAACTTAGTGACCCCAAGTCCGTTTTCTGTCCTAATCAATTTGTAAGGCTGAAATTTGACTGGTAGCATGATGATTTGAGGTGAGTCCGAGGGCTTTCTAACGTAAAATGTTAGAACGATATGGAATGTCCCATGGTGTTTCGTATGAAAGGACTAGTTAAGGTTGGTGTTCACGAAATTGTATTTAAGATGAAGTCATCTAACCGTGTTTGGGCATCCAGAAGTTAATTAGAAGGTATGGAGTTCAGTGATCAGCTAAAGGCCCTTGTAGCTAATTTCGTTCTAATCGATCTGACATGCTGGAACATTATTGGGGCTCTTTCTATGGCTTCTAGAGTGGACAAGTGGCTGAGTTTTCTCTTTCTTTTGTAATGCTTTAAATTTGTCCTAAAATGTCAGCGTTCGACTTTTGCAGGAATTTGGCCCTTGCTAGTGGGTTGGTGCCGCCATCATCTTACCAGCCGGTCTGCAATTTGTGCGCCTCTCCTCAAAGCTCTCCAGCCTCTCACCAACCCTGTCTCTGCACTGCTCACATGAGCAGCAAGTAGTGGATATTTTCTTAGCTATCAGAAAATTACAAGTTCACGAATAGAATAAAACCACTGGGGAGGGAAAGCGTTGGTTTGATTTCCTTCGAAGCAAATAAGTAGGGAAACATTTTTGGATTGCCAACTTACAGCGTTAAGAGCTTTACGCCCAATGAGGTATGCAAATTCTCCAGCACTTCAAATTTCACTTTCTCACTAAAACCTTCGGTTCTGTCAACAAAAACTTTGAATTTCCACCTTTACTATCCCCTATTTCAGCTTTTCTTTTATGAATGCACTTAAGTCTGTAACCTTTGGTTATGCACCGATACTCGTCAAATTGGGTAAATAGGAGCTTGTGAATAAATACACGTTCTGAGAGGCATTTTAAAATGGGTGCGACGGTTTTGTCTGTTGATAATTCTGAGTTTTACAGTTGTTTTTATTATTAGTAAAAGCTGGAGAGAGCCTCTTATTTTTTCAAGAAGCCAAGAATAAAATTGTCGATACAATTGTAGCAAAATACATTATAAATTATGCTATTTACATTGCAGTAGGATCTATTGGCAGTCAATTTTGTTTATTCCCACCCCGTGGTCTAAATGTAACGCCCAGGAAGGCATCCACTTCTTCTTAAGTAAAGAGAGAATTTACTTTTAAGCCCTGATTTTCAAAATTATACCATTTTGTATATTTTTTTCAAATATTACCAAAAACTAGTTTTAAAAGTCGATCTTTTAGTGGAAACTACGTTTGAAGTTTTGTTTTTGTTCCAGAAAACATCAGTAAATTATGTTTATACGGATATTATCTTCTCGTTAGCTGTAAATAATGGCTGATAGAAAATATTTCTAATACTATCTGCTTATGTAAAAATCTTGTGTATATAGTATTCTGTGTAACAACGTTATTCGAAAAAGTTGAGTTATTTTTATATAAATGTTAGGTTCGTCATTCCAACTTACTGAGTTTTCTAGTCACTTTTCATAATGTAATCACGAAACCTCTTTAGAAAGGTAGTGGGTAGTGGTGGTTGTCGTGGCCTTGATCACAATGAATGAAATAATTATCAAGTATTTCGTAGAGTGCGACAATTGCTGTATATGTTTATGATGGTAACAAATTTCATCCCTACATGTTGTTCTATCCACAAAATGTTTAAAAGCTCAAGCGATAAGAACTGTTTTGATGTATTTTAAATTCGTGTAGGTTATTAAATCTCAATAATTTAGATTGACATTCTGGAACTTGCACAGTAAATTTTTGTCTCTTGTATGAAGTCTCATTGAGGTTTTTTTTTCTTTTTGCCTCCCGAAACAATATAGTAGTTAATATTGAGATGAGTTCAACACTTTAACGGAACGCAATAAAGTAATTTGAATGTACCCATCGTAATTTTACTTTAATACTTTTTTTCAATATTACACTCGATTTAAGAAAATATGGTTAGGTTAACGCGAAAGCAGATAGTAATGCAAACGAAATCATCAATTTCCTTCCAGAATCAACTGAAAACAGTCAACGCATGACATACAGTCTCATCAAATATAACAAACCCAACTGTGAAGAATTCACCTATGTAGAACAGAATTATTCCCTAATGAAGAAGGGCCAGACCGACCAGGCAGCGTTGTCCCTTCCACCCTCCTCCAAAGGGAGCTGGGTAGAAGGGGTACCATATCCGTATAAAAAGGAGGCTACAGTCGGTGGAAGCCCTAGCAGCTTTAACCAAAACCCTGCGTTCTCATTTCACTTTACCTAACCTTGCCTTGAGTACTTACTCGGCCAGTTAGAGCTATCTTTTTCCTTCCACTGAGGTGCCGCCGTCTTGACAGACGGGTATCGCCTCAGCATCCAAGGACCTCTCCTCCGTAGCAAGCAAGTTGGTGCCGCAACCTCGAGAGGTTGGTATCGCCAATTTCGCGCACTACATCCCGCTCACTTCCTTCCTAGCAAACAACTTTGGTGCTTCGGACGCTCGCGGCCGGCATCGCCGACTTTGCGAGCTCAAATCTCAATTTTAATCAACTGACCAAAAGGGGTAAATTAAATAGTAAGGGAGAGTTAAATAGTAGGCGAATTCTCCCTTCAGGAAATTCACTACACCAACGATTGAGAGGTAGGAATGTAAATGGTTGGATTGGTTTGAATATAACAAACTTGAACAATGTTCTTGATTATAGTGTGATATAGTTTTATAGGTGTCAATTACATTTCCTGCAAGAACAAAATTTTAGAAATGCTGGTTTTGTGGATTTACGAGTTACATCACGGCGAAGAAGAAGGAGTATCTTCTGGTAATGCATGTAACAAAATGGAATTCGGAGGGACAGCCCCAACACCCCAAACATCCTGTTGAGTGAGATGTTGCACGCAACTCACCCCTAACGCGGGGAGCTCTGAGCACGGGATGGGCAAACAGCTATTGTTATGTTTAAACCCTCTTTAAAAGTGAATCAGCCTGAGCTCACCATTGTATCGTTCTCCTTCAAACCCTAATGATTCACCTCTCCTTTATTCGGCAAAGATGGTCATTTTCATCCCCCTCACCCTCCCACATATTTTTTTTTTTTTTTTTCATTCTCTATCTATATCCATCTTCTCCTCAATCCGCCTTTATTCGAATTTTAAACGGGATTCTCGCTTTGCCGCAATGGTCGTAGGAGTACGTTGTTATGTCCATGAAAGGCCAGAAAATAAAGTTCTTCGTTGAAAAAGCTGTTCGTACACGAAAGGCTATAAAATTCAGAGTAATCTGTTTTACTTATACGCTGAATTATGACAAAACATTATTTTCTAGTTCCTTCAAGTTGGTTCATTTGTAGTAGATTTAGTAGAAATCTCATTTCAATAAAGAAAATTAATTTTTAGTTCGGCTTGTAGTAACTTTGTAACAAACCTTCTAATGGTAGAAGAATGTTTTGAATAATATTTGAGAGCCTTGAAAATGTTGCTCGTGATAGTTGTTCTAGATACTGGCTCTCTATTCATATAAGACAATGTAATAAATCACCTGAAATACCCGTTTTGGAAGGAAACGCTTTTGTTATTCGGGCATTCAATGAAACAAAATTCCCTTCTTCAAAACCATTGCAATTTTGGACGGAGGTATGCAAAGGCCACTCTACTGGAGGGCACATCCAGTGCAAAGTAATCGGCAAAATAGTGAACCTTAAATAGCTAATTGCTGGCAACTTTATATCACCACCGTTTTAGTGCCGCTTGTGTGCAGCAGAAGAACAAACGGAGATACTTGGTGTAAGTTAATCTTCCGTTATTTCTTTTAGTTTATGTTACGAGGACATAAGCATACGGATCTCTGTACAAAGTATGGGGATTTGAATCTACTGGAAGCTTGAAATCCAAGATGGAATTTCTCAATACCATTATGAGAACACATATGTGTATTCCAGACAGAGATTCTGGCCATCAGGACTACAGCAGTAGAAAGCCTCAGGTGGAGCAATAAGGAACCCCCATCCGCATCATATCTGATAGTCAAGTTTCGATTGAAGCATTAACAGCATCACCAGTGGTCTGGTGCTGGATGCGAGCCCACAAAATCCTGGCCAAGTACAAAGGGGTTTGCCTGGAGTGGGTAGCGGGACGAAGTGATATTATTGGTAGCGAAAAGGCGGACTCACTCGCTAGAAAGGGCTCCCAAAAGATGGTCCAATATTGGCGGACATGTACGAAATCAGCACATGGTGGCTGACCCCTACACCAAGCTCTCTGAAAAGCTGTTCAGAAACCCCTTATTGGTATAAAAACTTGCAAATAAGTAAAAAATGTTTATAATTTCTCTATTAGATGCCCTTTCTGCGTGTGGCTTTGCGCCTCTATACCATGTGATTGTAATCTAGAAAAAGCTTTGTAGATCGATTTGCAAAGAAATGATCCAAAATGGTCCTTCAGCTGATCAATGTGTCTCTATACATTGAAATTGAGATGTCCCAAAGGCGATAGGATGACTCCATTATAAATATGATTCCGAAAACACAACAAAAATAAAGAGAAGAGAATATTAAAAGATATTAGTAGTTTTTTGTGATGTTTTGGTATATCCTTAAAAAGTCGATCGATTTACTGTTCTTAATAAGTGATGTCCAATAAAGTCATCCTTTCTTTTGAAATGATTGATTTATTTGACGGAAGAACAAATTTTTTATCTTAGTCCTATTGTGAATTATCGTCCGGAAGCGTTAAGATCCAGAGATCATTTCAGAATGTTTCAAAACGGATTTCGATTAAGACAAATTTTGAAAATGTTTATTTTTAAAAATTTTGTAACGACTGCAATAGCTCAATTTTTTAAGGAAATTATCTTAAAAGTTATTAATTCTACACTCGTTAAAACGAGAAGTTATTTTGTGATCTTTCTTGATTTTTTCAAAGAATACTTCTAGTTAGTTCCGAGGAACTTATCCAAGATATGAACGTTAGGGTCGCCATGGTTGGAAATATGAAGTGACCCGAATTCTCATTGAAATACTTGATGGTAAGAATTGAACGCTGTGTTGAGCCAGGCATTTCAAATTCATATTTCCCCTCTCTCGGGGCGAATCCTTGTTCTTGATTGAAATAAACGGTTGAGGAAACAGCCTTTCCGCTACGGAACTTTCCAAGGAGAGGCGAATGCCTGTTAATACCCCTCACCTCTTCCCTTCAAGTCTTATCTGTACCTCTCGCTGGGATCATTTCTCAATCAAAAGAACCCCCTTGATGATTAGCCCTTGGCTGCTGAGGCGTCCGCTCTCCTTATAAAGCTGACCAGTAATCAAAACAACCCTCATTCTACTCTACTCAAGTTTCTTGTTGAATACTCGGGGGGAAATTTAGCTTCATTCGGCCCCTCTGGGAACCGTCGTATTCATCCGGGTTGATATATTGAATCGTATTTGACAAGTGGTTGCTCTGTCTGATCGGATCGCGTAATACACTGTTGATAAAACCTATGTAATTTGTGTGATGTCAATCCATATATGAGTGATAATTTTCTACGACGAAAACATTTTTGAGCTCTGACATTGTAATATTTATACATTCCAGAGCATAATTTGTTTCTTGTTTTTGTGGGTTTTGTTGTTGTTTGTTTTGTGGGTAAGTAAGATCTTAAGGTTAGCCAGTTGTCTGGGAGGGGAGTATTGGTTGACCAATATGATATGAACCGTGATTCGCAACCTGCTATTGTTCTTGGCAGTTTGACTGACTCTGTGTTTCGCAAGCCAGGAAAACAAGAAGTCTTGCGGTGATTTGCAACCTGATGGGTACTGTCTACCAAACGAAGTGATTAGATAAACCATAGCTGAACTGGATTAATTTTTGACCAAATTTGGAAGGCAATATCTATCGACAGAGTGTCAGAAAATTTCTACAAGAACCTTAAGTGTAATCCGCTGGAAGAAAAGGAGAAGTTCGGGTTTTGCAGAACATCGATGGTTTCTCTTACCATAGCCGAAAATTTGAGGTGTTACCTATATGATGTGGGCTTGAAAATTATTTGTGACGGGAATTTTAGGTATGGGTCTACATTTTCGATCAGATGTAAAGATTCCGTGCATTCAAAAACGCGATGCACCTTTCCCTAATTTTTTTCTGACCGGAAAATAGTGAACAAGTGTACACCGATATGATGGTGTTTTTATAAGTAAATCTCCCTACCAAGTCAATAAACAACGGAATCGCCTAACTAATCCACAAATACGTACGTATTGACGTATTAACAGCGCACGATTGACACTATTACCTCCGTAAAAGAAATAGGCATTCCCGCTAGAGTTAAGAACAAGTTGTAGTCAATTTTGTGTACTCAACAAGGTGTGATCAATGAGTACTTTGTTTTCTACGTTCCGATGACTGAATACATAATATATTTCAGAATTTGTTTCCACCAGCTGCCTCTCTCTAGTCGCGAAACACCTGTGTGGAGTGTTGGGTTCTCGGTCGTGAGACACTGGGTGTGTTGATACACCGTAATGCCCTCAAGATCCTCAACGAATACCGATTCAGTATTTTCTCTAAAAGAAAATAATTTGAAATGGATCTTTTCGTGAATTGGGAATACACAAATATTGTATTACAAGTTTAACTTCATTTTCATTTAATTTAATTTATTTTCTTATTGTTGTATAACAATATTTAATATTGTTTACAAGTTTAACTTCACCATTTAATAGGAACTGCATGGGGTAACTTAGTAGTGTTGTATAACGAATTCTTCTTTCTGCCATTCCGTAAGTTAGGGTATTTTGAACAAAAAAAAATTATTCGCCATAGATTACAACTTGTATAGCTTTCTCAAATTTCAAGCTATACTTAATTATTTTCTGACTTATTAGGCTTTAGAAATTCCAAATGAATTTAACTACATTAGGCTTTTTGGCACATACAGCGCTCAAAATTTACCAATGAACCACAAAAGAGATTCCAACTATGATCTCAACAAAAATGCACTTCATAAAAATCGTGCCCTCGGTCACCACAAATGCCGTCTTGTATTCTCGTATCATAGGATCTAGGTTATCGGTAGGTAGTTTCTACTCCTACTCAAGTTTTAGGATTAAATGTGGAATCCTCAACAAAAATTCAATTATCCTTTTCAATAATATTTCCCTGATTTTACTGTGTTTAAATATATTACAGCGATTTGACTAACCTCCAAGAATTTTGGAAAATCCCACATCAAAAATTCGTCGAATTTTGTAAGGTTTCCAAAAATAATTTTGTTTTATTGGTTGTTTTCAATGATTTCTAATAAATGTATACATAATTCGATTATAGATCCCCTCTCCATTTCATCTAGATAATGATAAAGGTGTCTGATCCAAACACCAACCATTAACAAAAGCTCGAACTGTTCAACAATAGCCATAAAAAACCCTCACTAGTTTGTACAGGTAGGTATACGAAAACAAATTTGTTTCGCCAGGGGAAATCTATAACTTTGTGAGCTATTGCAAAGATAGGTCTCAGCTATTTAATGATTAAGTGATTGCTATTACTTGTTGTGAGCGTGGTAGTGATGATTCCCTGACCTCGTGATGCCGTGCAGCGCGCATCCAGGCCGGGTTTTGTTTGTTAAAACGGAAACGGAAAACAAATAAATGGGAAATCTGTAATTACAGAGAAGGCCCCAAGGTTTCGTTTGACGTTCGTTTCAATAGTCGGCACTTTGTTATCACGACAGAGCACGATTTCTGATTCACTTGGAGATATAAAACTAGCGGTATATGAACAGGTTTGGTCCTCGTAACATTTAACATACATGCAAGACATCTCTAAAGGTGCAGACGATTAAGCAATAAAAGTCACGAAAGTTTTTTATCACCTGCGGGATAGTAAAGGGAATTCAAACCAATCAGCCTATTTCTGAGCGCAAAATTAATTGTGCGAGAATCATTCAAATATTTCGTCATGAGCTACTGCATAAGCTGCTGCATTCTCGATAGTCTCAGAATTTGTACACTTTTGAACTTTTGTTTATTATTCAATAATAAACCAATGTAATCGCTCTTAAAAAAAAAAATTCTAACCCCCCTGAAAATTTCATGGTTTACGTTTCAAAGGGTGTAGAATCCGAATCTGCAATAAAAAATTTCCGCAAGTCCGCCGTACCCCGTATGCCGTACGCGCGATTTCTCCCAAACGGCTGGAGCAAAAAAGCTGAAATTTTCAGGAAAAATCCATGTTGGTCCGACGACGCCCCTATTCTTGAGCCAGCTCTCTCACTCAATTTAAAGTGCCCTTTAAGGGCTGTCAAAGTTTTGTAAAATCCCTAAAACCTCAAAAAAAGTCAAGGCGGCCTAAAATTAAACTCTTTTTGAAGAACTTCCACGAGGAATCGAATGAGTCCCTCCCCAGGTCCGTACGTCAAACCATTCCCAATGTATGGCCCGATTTATGGTGCAACATTTGCGTTATTTTGGTTTATTATTGTTTTTGTTTTGATATCAGTAACCTAGTGACGTAGTGAATGTGGATACTGGAGTGAACTCCTAAAAGGCTTTGCAGCCGATACACAGGTTTATTCTGATAACCATAAAAAAACGCTGCAAATTCTTTCACTGGGGTTTATTATTCAATTTGCGGGCGTTCATGATTTGAATTGCTACTAAGCTTTGGAGTGTGCGTGTTTCACAGGTGAGAAAGTGATTATTGAATTTCAGGAGGCACACAAATATGATCAACTGAACAATCCAAATAGGTATTTTGGTTGAGAACAGATTTACGTGCTCTATGCACATCTCCTGAAATTCAACAATCGCTCTATCACCTGTGAAACACGCACACTCCAAAGCTTAGTACAAATTCAAATCATGAACGCAAGCCAATTGAGTAATAAACCCCAGTGAAAGAATTTGCAGCGTTTTTTAGTAAAGACCGATGTAAGTCAATTTCCTGCTCAATTTGGATGTTACTTCCTATGATGAATCAACCTATTAACTTTTTGAACTCCCTGCTACAGGATTCAAAGGATCTGCACAATACATTGGACAGTGTCAGTGTGTAATTACTTACACAATGATGCGCTGATAGGAATCGGCACTCTAAGCAATCGGCATTATTAGTTTGTACCTAGATTCGTATTTTCATGTTCACAAAAAAAGTTGAATTACCATAAGTTCTTGGTATTTTTTCAGACAGATACTTACTGGAGAGACCGAAAAGACACGGAGATTCAACTAAGAGAACTTTGTAGAAGATGGTTTTTTTAATTTCCGTGTTCAATTCCTCCCTCATGTTACATCCATTTGAAGCCATTTTTAAAATGAAATTTCAAAATATATTTCTAGCCGAGGAGTGCAAATCAGGAGAAAATGATGGGAACATCAGCCAACCAATATAGCCAATAACCTAACTGAGAACTTTGCCATTAGTTTGAGAATAAATCCACTGAAGCCGCTTTATAAGTTCTAGAGTCATTGGGAAAGACAGGTAGGTACTTCCACAATTGCAGTTTAACAAAGAGTTTAGTGCTTAACTAACTCGACTATAGACATTAGGTTCACATAGTTCCCATTTATTGTAATCATAAACAACTCTTAACAACAGTTTAATCTAATTAGAAATTTTATTCAATGTAGACCAAATTCCACTAGATTAAGGCAAATGTTTTTCAAGGATCTGTACGCTGAAAAAATAAAAGGTAAGAACAGCTACATGTTTAATGTCAAAAGCTTGTTCAATGAATATTTGCGAACTGCCAATGTTGGCGGTGTTTTATGGATGTTTCGTGATTTCTACAATGGTAGTAAACACAAATGCAGAAGTCAGTATTTACGGACTGTGTAGGTATCTTGTGGATCTAGTTCATCAAGTCTGGTTAACACTGAACCATCGGTTGTTTTTGTGAAACTCAGGCTCAAAATGGAGAGAAATAAACCATAACCATGTTTCACAATACAGGGTAACCCAGGAGTTAAGCTCAATCCGACTCCTACGTGTTCGACACTCATTTCCGAACAAAAATGACTCCTAGCAATGTTTTGCCGAAGGCCTCGTTTTCGAGTCACTTGCGATTTAAGATTTTTTTCGTGTTTTCGATCTTATGTCATTTAAACTGTCATAACTCCCTCAATTTTGAAGATAACCCAAATTGATGACACTGCTGGATAGAGCGTTGAATTTTCTATCTATTTGATGTCAGAAACATGTTTTTTATTGCATGAAGATGTGCGGTGGCTGCGCGAAATGGCAGTTTTGGTAAAATCTTGAAATCGCCTGTTTTTCCTCTCGCCTAGAAACCCCATGAAAGCTTGACGCAGAACTGTGCAGAACTAGTAAAACTTGCGCCAAAATATCAGCTTTCCAACGGTGTTGTCGTTTTGGTTTTTAAAAATAGTTTTAGTTAAGGAAATTGTGTTTAAATGCAGAAAAACGTGTGTTTTCTGTTAAAATTTAGGTTTTTCCAAAAGTCTCGACAGAAAAAGTAACTAACTTTTCTCGCTGAATCGAATGGTGACAACGCCAGACCGCTCCAATGAACGATTTAAGTTCATTTTTACAATTTTTGTTTTTCGTATTTACTAAAAAATACCTACTTACTGTTTGAAAATTGGGAAAGCTACGGAGGAAGCATTGTCTTGGTCAGGGGCGCGGATATGCAATGACCCGCACGACCCTCCGGTCTTGAAGGAGGGGTTGCTCTGTGCGCCGTGTATTATCAACCCCAATCGGATTTGGGCTTAGCATTGGGTGTTCCAATGGTGATAACTTGTTGTTTCTGATCAAATTCAGTTTTAGTAAAATGATTGTTGACTGGAACATGTTATCCAGTTGAAGGATAATGGAAGGATATTGGGGGTTTAAATCGAAATGGTTAAAATATACTTACACCAAAAAATAAATATTAAAAAATGAAGCATTTAATGAATGAAAACGTTCGTTTGTGAACAGCGTCTACGGCATTCCTACGCTGTCCAGCCAAAGTCAGGATAATCGAAGAGACTAGAGACGGCTATTGTTTGTGTTCATTTACGATTGATTGCGACAAGTTGCTTTCAGTTAAGTAGCTATACCACAAGTGCGTATGTTGACGTGATTTTTGTGTACGGTGTACGGTGGTTGTGTACACGGCGCACAAAGCAACCCCTCCTTCAAGACCGGAGGGTCGTGCGGGTCGTTGCATATCCGCGCCCCTGACCAAGACAATGCCTCCTCTGTAGCTTTCCCAGTTTTCAAACAGTAAGTAGGTCTTTTTTAGTTATACAGGGTGTCCCAGGATTTATGCACAATCCGACTCCTACGTGTTGTACAACTCATTTCCGAACAAAAATGTCTCTTAGCAATTTTTTGCTCATCGCAGAAACAATAGCCGTCTCTCTGCTCTTCGATTACCTTGACTTGGCCAGACAGCTTAGAAATGCCGTAGGCGCTGTTCACCAACGAATGGGTTTATGCATCCGAAAAAACTAACTTAAATCGTCACTTGAGAGGTCTGGCGTTGTCACCATTCGATTTAGCGAGAAAAGTTAAAAAAAAAAGTTGGTTTTCGACAAGACTTTTGGAAAAACCTCAATTTTAACAGAAAACACACGTTTTTCTGCAGTTAAACACCATTTCCTTAACCAAAAATATTTTTAAAAACCAAAACCACTACACCGTTGGAAAGCTGACATTTCGGCGCACGTTTTACCAGGTCTGCACAGTTCTGCGTCAAGCTTTCAAGGGGTTTCTAGGCGAAATGAAAAACAGTCGATTTCAAGATTTTAATAAAACTGCCATTTCGCGCAGCAATCGCACATCTTCATTCAATTAAATAAAGTTTTCTGACATCAAATAGATGAACAATTTAACGTTCTTTCCAACGGTATCATCAAATTTGAGCTATCTCCAAAATTGAGGGAGTTATGTCAGTTTTAATGACATAAGATCGAAAACATGAAAAAAAATCTTAAATCACAAATAACTCGAAAACGAGGCCTCTGGCAAAACATTGCTTGGATACATTTCGGTTAGGAAATGAGTTGTAGAACACGTAGGAGTCGGATTGTGCATAACTCCTGGGACACGCTGTATAATCTTCATTATTATTTCGGAATTCGGCGGAAGAGAGTGCAGTTTATGTTATCGTAAAAGCTCGAATTTCACTAAACTATAGCATTTTTTCGGATTCAATCACTGTTTTTCATTCATCGAAAGTTTGAGGTTAATGATAAATGCCTATCGTTGGAAAGCTACTAATCATTTTTTTATGCGTTTGAGTCATAATGGAGATTCTAATTCGTTCTTCGTGTTATCGTAAACCGACAAGCTTTTCGGTAAAAATGATAAGTGGTTCATTCTTGATGCATTATAGCGTGACGATTGATACGATGTTTTATTGATGGAATGCTCTCATTTATGTGTTCGTTTTGTGGCTTGTATGAACTAAATCACTCTCGATGAAACTATCGAAACCCATTTCAAAGAAGAAAACGGTCAATCGGAAAATGTCTAAATTATTATATAAAAGTTTATTTTTTATTTCTAAATCAAGTACTCTTCCCACGTAAATCACCGATCTACGTTCACCGGTCTTTGTATTTTGTAAAAATTACAAAGTTCAAAATATAGACAGATTTAAGGCATCTAGAATACAATATTTTATGCTATATATCTTAACTCTATTTATATTTCAACAAGTGTATCTCCTTAACTTGAAATTAACTTTTGGATGTCGTAAAGAGATGACTTTTTCATAAATATAACTCATCTTTTAACAAAAGCTGAGAGCAGCTGAAGTTTGATACCCACGAAAGGAATGTCTGAAATTTGAAGGGATGATGTAAAATATCTACATAATCCTCATTTATCCACAAAGTATTTTGACCATTAAGATTATTTAGCGGCTTTTACTACGTCAAGATAGATTCAGATTCACATCCACGTCGTTTTTTTTTTCTGTGAAACTTCTACGTCCTGGGATGGATGCTTTCGAATATGAATTTAAAACACTTGCGTTATTTCAAAAGTTTTCGACGATCTGTTTTTTTTTTTTTTTTGCCCTTAATGGTAAATCTAGACTGATACCGGTGATTCAGAACCATCAGTTTTTTTCATATATCTTACAAATAAATTAAAAAATCGAACACAAGTTCCTTTCACACGTATTCCGTACACCTCGAAAAATAAACCAACAAATCATTGAAAATGAAAGAAAGCAAAATGTTTTATATTGCCTTGCAACAGATTAGTTGCAATGTTAAATCGTTTCGACGGTTAGGTCATCATCAGTAACAAAGATTAACCCAGTTAACTTGAGTTATTGTTTGTTACTGATGAGTAGCAATGCGTTGGACTCGTTCAACATTATTCCTCATTTATTTCTTAGAAATAGTAGTTTTCATTTGATTCCATTTTCTTCCTTCTGTGTATTGTAATCAATCGTTGCCAAATTTCATATTAATTGGTTTCTGCTGCAGTTTCCGATTATGAACGTACATAGTATCAACTTTCAGCAAGTGGCTCGTGCTTGCTTGTTTCCAAAAAGAAATCGAAAAATTGTTTTACAACAAACCAACCCGAGTTATCTTTGCCGAACCAAGATATTCTGATACAATAGCTCCTATTCCTGTCCAAACCTGGTGACCGAGATCAACTTCAGGATCCCATCGACTTCTAACTCACCATGATAAACATTATTTAACAACTTTTTTTACATTATCAGGTTTTTAATTGTTACAAAGCTAATCAGAGAAGAAGAAATGCCTCCTCCGCCACCTGCAAAACCAGGGGCAGCTCCATCGAAAGGCCCTCCTCCAAAAGGGAAGCCGCCGCCACCTCCACCAGCTAACATAGACAGGTTGGATTAATTATTTTTAAAAAATATCTAATAGTTGAAGCGGATTCACTAGATTCATAAATGCCGAAATTCTTTTTCACTGAAATGTTGGTATCCCGAACTCCTAACGAATTGGTTTTGTTGTAAATTTGGCCTATAGGTCGGTTCTCCTCGACAATCTTTGAGGTAAAGCTTCTTACAGTCATTTCGAATCAATAATTGCATCAGATGCCCAAAAGACGTTATTGGTTACATATTCATTGACAAGACCCTTGTGTTTATTTTGCCGATCATATCAATTTTGGAACCCACATAATTGACACAAGCTGATACGAATAGATTCAAACAAAGGTGGTTCCAGTTTCCTCCCTCAGAAGCAAATTGCAGTAATATGAAGTAGCTTAACCTCATCCTGAATAACCATGGTAGTTACTGAACCAGGAATGTGGCTCTACCATATCAACATTGAACGCTACCACCACACCATTAGAATCTACCATTATTCCTAAAGGTTCAACTTGAATGAGCTACGGACAGATGTGACGGTGGACATCGAGAAGGCAATCGCTGCGACGAGAGTCAGCGAACTCACCAAGTTCGTCGTCTTCGTGACAGGCGGTGCCAATGGGCTGGGGAAAGAAATCGTCAAAGCTTTCGCTAAAGAAGGCTCCAAGGTATTTAATAAGACATACAATCAAATCACCAGGGTTTGTTTTATTTTAATATTTGATAAAGAGTTTCAAAACAGCCCATGAAACAAAACTACTCATTTACACTGCCGGCTATTCTGGAATTTAGGGAAATGAACATGAATAACGAGGGCGTATTAGGTGTGATTTTCTGCAGGTTTAGCTAACCATGAAACTTCTAATTTCTCTTCGTTACCTCTACTATTTCTTTAAGATAGTGATGGAAAAATTACGGTAAAAGTAATGATACAGTGATGATAGAGTGATGATGGAATTTTCACTCTGTGATAGAAACCAATATTGAGGTAAATCAATCACTTACCACGTAACGTGTCCTTTAATTTGTATAATTGAGGCGTTGACATGGAGAAGGACGTAATCGAGAAGAGAAAGTGTGTGAAATTATGGTCCCAGATGAAGTCGCAGACATGATTCGTGAAGCAAAGTGTGCTCAACCATACCAAACTCTGCTGATTTCAAAGACATAGCTAAATCCAGTGACAAATCTGTAAACACTACCACATCAGCACATTACTCTGGATACAGATATGAAGAGCCGAATTTTCAAACATCAAGACTCGAATCACTCTGAACGAATTGGAACAGTGGAAGGAACTAGAAATATTCAAAGAAGGCCTATTAATTAATACCGTTATTGGAGTGGGACCTTTTTCGAGAGCTTCAGAATCGGCCAACCATTGCCAAACCAAAAACATGACTTGCTGGCCATGCTTGATTACGTGGATGTGAAGTACCATCGGTTTTATTTGCTATGAAGCCACCGTTTGAAAAGTGTGTAGTTAACATTTCAAGATTTTCTTTAAAAATTTCAGCAGCCAGTTTTTTGTTACATAGCCTTTTTGGCGCTTTTCTTCAATAAATTTCGAGTTGAAGAGTGAAAAAATAGTTGTTTGCTTCTCCTGCAACATTTTGGTTCCTTGACTTAACTCCTTTCCCACGTCAACGCCTCAATTGTCTTCCTGGTGTATTTACTTAATTACGCTCCCAGCGAGTTTCTAAAAAATTGGCATAAAAATAGATTTGTTTCTGTATGCCGTAACAACACGCATTCACTCCTAAGCATACCCAAATGTCACAACTACCCTAGATTCTTTTCTCTCCACGTAGATTGCAGTTTTGGATCAAGACATGGCCAAAGGTCAAGAGCTGGCCACTGAATTATGCAAACAGCACGGAAAAGCGGCAGTAATGTTTTTCCAATGCAATTTAGTTGACCCAAAGTCGTTCGAAGGTAAATGTATTTATGTATGTAGCTTCTTGAAATCCTGAATGTATTTTTTTCTTGGTAGAATATAAGCTAAATGAAAGAAAATACTATTGCAATACTTACATGTAAAAGCTCTCTTGAATAACACCGTTTTAAGAAAAATCTTTAAGAGGATCTTTTTCTTCCAAACAATCCGAAGTTTGGTTGACTGGTTTTGAGGTGTCCTGTATTTCTTTAATAATTATCGCAGCTTTTCTTTTCCTGTAGCTGTAAATAAAAAGTAGGTAGCGATATGTATTAGTTTCACGTACTTGGAGTAAGTTTTAATCAGGTTCAGGTCTTTCTTTTATGTACTAATCAGTGGCGAAGCCTGTGGTCATCTCTGGATTCGGCGATGACCAGACGATTTAATAAATTTGAAGAATTAGTTGATACTAATGTTAAATATACAATTTCCTCTGTATAAAAAAGAAATATTCACGCTCGCAGTTGGCGCAATTACCTCCTCATTGGCGACATTAGCGCTTGTGTGGAAGTGCTGTCATTCTGTGTATCTCATACGCCCCCCGCAGGAGGCCCCTCATCTTACTCCCTCCAAAACATCGACCAATCAAATTGCTTCAAGACTCGTGCTCAAACACGCAACTTCGAACGAGTCCGACAACGTTCTTGGTGGCATCTGTGGAATTTCGGTTAAAAGTCACGACAGGGTTACCGTAGCAAGCGATTTTCAACCTTCAGGCGGGGTTTGTGAATTTCATCACCTTAGATTTGCGTTTTTGACAGGTAATTTTTCAAAATTTCTCCGAGGAGGACCCCCCTTTTTTAAGGCGGGAAGTGACCCTCAGACCCCCACCCCCACTTCTGGTTACTAATCGCCGCCACTGGCGATGGCCTAGCAAAAATGTCACGCCTCGCCACTGGTACTAATGCATACTTCATTCATTTATTATTACGCCTTCAACATCAATTTTATGTGTTTAAAGTGTGCGTTTTTATTGGTGATCCGTACAGCTGCTGTCAAGCAAGCCAGGACCCAGTTAGGCCGGTTTGACATACTAGTGAACAATGCATCTTGTTGGCTCGACAACATCGACCAGTTTGACAAATCCATTTCCTTGAATTTCGTAAGTTTCTAAACAACACACGTAACTTTGATCAATACTGTAAAATAGGTTACTTAAGTAAAACACCAAACTACTACGAATTGTTCAAGAAGGAACACACGCGGTACTGGGAAAACACCCCAAAACAGATACAAGGAAAACTGATAATGAATGCACCCTGCCATCGTTAAAGTACAGCGCCCTGAATCTCTCTAGGAGGAAATTGAGACTCTTGAGAGTGGGAATAGTGACGGGTGCTTCAGAAAACATCTAAACAGGATTGGAGACCACACAGGTGATCCATTGAGCAGATTGTGTTTAAAAAAAATATAAAAAACTACCTCCCACCTTCTCTTTGAATAACCACCTGTAAGCCTCCATTAAAATAATGATTTCCGTTGATGAATTTTGTCTACTTGTTACTAAACAGTGGACAGCTCACGCACTAGCCTGCTAGCTTGATCATGTTCTATAAAATATCATTTTCCACCCACGTTTGGTGTTTTAGAAGACCGTCGTCACAGGATCTCTCCTGGCGATGAGCGTGATGGGCCTCAAGAAGGGTGGCATGGGAGGTCTCGTCATCAATATAGCAGACACGCTGGCCTTCATTCCCGCCTACCTCACTCCGATATACTCAGCGACCAAAGCAGCAGTCATCAAGTTCACCTCTGACATGGGAGTAGGTGGCCGAATTATAGTATTTGTTAGAAACCATCGTCAAACTGACATGTCGTTCGTGAGATAATCAAAACTATCCTCTCCTGTCCTTTAACTATCCATTTAGTGTTTGGGTAGGTGCTAGTAGGTGTTGTAAAACTTGAAAAAAAACCAAGTCAATAATGACAATTCTTGTAATTCCACTATTGATCAATCTTGTCTCAGTCATTTGTTTAGAAACACTGAAATTCTAATGAAACTGTTTCTAACCTCCTCCCCGTTAGAATTCTCCCATATTGGTGAACAATCTGATGTGAAGTTGAACAATATGTTATAAACACATTAGGTTCCTTTGCAAAATCATTCCGAAATCCTAGTTATAAGTACCAACCCAGTGAAATTTAGAAAGGTACTTGACGAAGCCCCAAACAACTGAAATAACATGAGGAATTTCGGAAGAATCCCAATTGAGGTTTCCTATAACCTTTGATCTCAACAGTTCATGCAATATTAGAAATAACTGTAAAAATTATAACTACCTGAACCTGGAATGTTCTCTATGAGAGATGTGAAGTAATCTACTAGTCCTAACCTTGAAATTTCGTGTACATAACTATGCAGAAACATTGTGCTACACCATAGCCCTTATTTCCCGCGTCCAATCTTTTGGTTTTCAGCATCAGCAGCATTACGCATTGAACAAAGTGGGTTTTCTCTCAATTGTGCCAAGTGGTTTTTCGGGAGGTAGAATATTTGATGATCCCGAAACCAAGATCTTAGCACCCGGAAAGGAAATGCTGGATCTCTTCACCAAATCTTTCAACATGAAAAATGCTCAACAAACGTATGGCATTTTCGATTTCGTAGTAGTACTGACTGAATTTCTATATTGAGGAGAGTTTTTTCTCGTTTATACAGTATCGAATCTCGGTGAGGCTAGTGTTAATGCAGGTTACTGATAAGTTTTTGGTTCTCAAAGAATAAAATTGTCGCTTTTTGATCATTTTTAGTTCAGTGTATGTCTCTCTGCGATCACTCTATTCTAGCCTAACGTTGGGCTAGGATATCTACAAATCTACCAGCGAAATATCTTGCATATCTATAAGTCTAAGAGATAGCAACAAAAACGCTATTATTTAAAATGTACCATCAATCGTACTTGCGAATTTTCTGAATAAACAATTTCTGATCTATTCTACAATCCTTGCCCTTGTCATAACTATAGCAAAGCAATCAGGTTTTTGGGTTCAGTGTTTAAGCGGATTAGCTCCAATGGAGTCCAACACTCTCTGACAAATAGGAGCGTATACCTACGTGAAAACTTATTTTTCTGATTACCACTAACCTCAATTATCTTTGAAGATGAATTAAAATTTGTGGTTCGCCAATTTCACTAAGGTTGCGCTTGCGCTAAAGGAATAGTAGTTTTCAGAGACAACAAGTCGAATCTAGTATTCAGATCCAATTAAATGTTCACGATTATGCAGGTTTGCCCCAGGAAGTGAGTGGAAATGTGAATTTTCTGAAATTTACAATCTTAACTACCTATTGGGCTGGATTCACTCAAATTTGAAGGACGAGCAAAATATGATTCTCCACGAATTTCAAATAATTGGGTCAACCGTCGCTAATGCTCTTGCGCTTAGAGGTTCGATGACTTGGAAAATAACCGTGATTTTCGGGGAACTTTGACGATACTTTCGGGAGCGGATTAGCTCCTCCGATATTGCTTAAGATGTGATTGTTATCAAACCAATGACACTACTAGAGGGTGGTCAATGTCTTCTCATTTTCACCAACTAATATTACTTGTCCACGTAATGATAAGCAAGGACCAACTTAGCAGTCACTTTCGTAGCTGCAGTAGAAAATTATCTCTTGTTGCACTAGAGTTAATAATGATTTTTATATATAATTCTGAAATATAACATATTATGTGTTACTTTATTGGCGCTCTGTCTGAGCAAATGGAACTTGTTAGTTTTTGAAAAGAACTTTCTCTTTATTGCTCTCAAAATAATGTAGGTTCTCAGTGCAGCTCGTTGAAACCATAATACATTTAGGTAGGATTGGTCATTCAACCATTTCCTTTCCATTTGTAGGTGTGAACAGGTGGCTCAGAACATAGTGAACATCATAAAGAAAGGAGAGCACTCGGGAACATTTGTAATTGAAAACGGCGAATTCAAGAAAGTCGATTTGCCAACTGTAGCCGCGAAACCTGTGATTCCATGAAATCTTGAGTTCTGGAACTTGAATTCAACTCAATTAACCAATACAATGTTTTCGTCATTACAATTTTGGATATCGATTACGTATTCTTATGTTTCGGAAATAATTTACTAGACAAGGGCATCTTTAGTTCATTGAGGTTCGAAATTGTTTTCAAACGCGATATAAAGTATTGAATAAAGTGAAACGGACAGGCGAACCAACGATCGAAACGGACTTGAGATGTAAATGTAAGTTATTTGTGCTTTATCATTCATCAATAACCTCACTTTTCTAAGTGAACGTTCCACATCAGAGTGCAGGGCGAATAATTTATAAAAACCTCATAAAAATTAACGAATTGGTCCAAATTTTGACTCATCGGACGAAGGCAACATACGAAGAAAGACACCAAAAGGCAAACAATGTGGAAAACGGAAAGTACATATCAGTTGTGGAAATCATTAAAGACGACGATAACTCACTCTTGTATCAGATTTTAGAACATTGCAGTTTATTTCTCAGTGTAGATCACTGTTAGACTACGAGCAGTACTTGTAAAAAACTATCATGACAGGAACGTAGCTAATTTTCTCATGGGTTTTGACTCCAGATCCGTGAACGTATAATATATCATTCTATAATTTTCCCAAGGCGCAGCACAAATAAATGAAAAAAACGCTGCAAATTCTTTCACTGGGGTTTATTATTCAATTGGCTTGCGTTCGTGGTTTGAATTTCTACTAAGCTTCGGCGTTTGCGTGTTTCACAAGTGATAAAGCGATCATTGAATTTCAAGAGATATGCATAGAGCACGTAAATCTGTTCTCAACCAAAATACCTATTTGGATTGTTCAGTTGATCATATTTGTGTGCCTCCTGTAATTCAATAATCACTCAATCACTTGTCAAACAAGCACACTCCAAAGCTTAGTAGAAATTCAAATCATGAACAAAAGCCAATTGAATAATAAACCCCAGTGAAAAAATTTGCAGCGTTTTTTATGGTTATCAGAATGCTTCAACCCGTGTATCGGCTACAAAGCCTTTTAGGAGTTCACTCCAGTATCCACATTACTACACCACTACATCACTACGTTACTAGGTTACTGCTATCAAAACAAAAACAATAATAAACCAAAATAACGCAAATATTGGCACCATACATCGGGCCATACATCGGGAATAGTTTGACCTGCGGACCTGGGGAGGGGCTCATTCGATTCATCGTGGACAGTTCTTCAAAAAGAATCTAAATTTAGGCCGCCTCGACTTTTTTTGAGGTTTTTAGGGATTTTACAAAACTTCGACAACTCTTAAAGGGCACTTTAAATTAAGTGAGAGAGCTGGCTCAAGATTGGGGCGTCGCCGGACCAACATAGATTTTTCCTGAAAATTTCAGCTTTTTTGCTCCTGCCGTTTGGGAGAAATCGTGCGTACGGCGTACGACGTACGGCGGACGGACGGAAAAATTGTTATTGCAGATTCGAATTCTACACCGTTTGAAACGTAAACCATGAAATTTTCAGGGGGATAGAATTTTTTTTCAAGAGCGATTACAACGGTTTATTTTGAATAATAAACCAAAAATCTGATTTGTTACTGCATACGAACTTCATCACAATCCTGTCATTAGAAATTACTGAGAACAACATTAACTCTTGTAACAATCAAGCCGTCCACAGTTTTCCTAAATCTCATTGCATTTTTTAATAAATTTTACGGTTTAGGCTGTGGGTGATTCCCATTGAATTTCATCAAATCCACAAACGCAAAACATCTATCGTGCATCATTTTTGCGTTTCCCAACTATGGTATCATTCGGTATTATTTACAAGATCTTCATGATTAGTGAATTTATTTTAAGGATACGAGGAGTCTATCCTATGAATAGATATCATAGCCATAAGATATGATCACATCACATCAAAATATTAAAATTAATTACGAGAGAAGTATTTTAAAAAGAAGTTGCAGCAAATTATTAAACAAAGCTTTATTAGTTCTGTATCAGATCAGCGGACTGAAGAAAATTGGATTAAACTGCGTGTCTACATTAGGGGATAAAAAAATCGCCTGGTAAATTCTGACGGACGATCCCGCAGTCATTATGAGAATGGAATTTCGTTGTCAAAAGTTCCTTTCTGTCTCCAATTTTCATCAAATATTTGTGAACATGTGAGAAGTACGTAGGTGTTTTAAGTTGTTAAAATTTCGGTTGTCCCATTCATGGGTTTTAACTTTTGTGTAGTTACGCTATATTGCACCATTCGATGTTTCGTACGAATTACTGGAAGGTCGGTGTCCACGGAGTTATATTTATAGTCATCCTACCGTCTTATTAACATCCAGAAGCCCATTACAAGGTAAAGAGACCAGTGGAAGGACTTGGTGGGAAATCCTGTTCCTCACAGCTCTCACGTACTGGACAATAAACAGGGATCTTTTGATGGCATCTTCAGTAGAAAAGATAACATATGGATAATCATGGCGCCGAATTTAGGTTCTGTTCAACAGACTTCGCCTAATGAACAAAGATTCCGGATTTACATTGGAGGGTTATCTAATACAGGAATAATAAACCTTTGTACAATCATTTGCAGCGTTTTCACGGCTATTACAAATCATTCAGCAGATACATCGAAATTTTCGATTCGAAAACTACGTGAGGTTCCTGCAAAAGCTTCATTTCATTCGTATCGGTTACTATGAAGTACTGTCTTGAAATTGCTATCGTTGCTGTCAATAATAGCAACCAGAATATAGCAATAACGTTTACAAACTAGGTACTTGACTATTTGATCAAACACAAAAATAAATAGGTGAACACAGAAAAATCGTTTGGCACGGGTAAATTCATGAATGAGCATGAGCGAACTGAAGGGCAAGAGTTTCATAGTGTTTGGTGGTACGACAGACGTTGGAGCGAAGGTGTGCGATGCTTTAGGGGCTGAAGGAGTCAAAGTAAGTTCCATTGTGTTTATTTTTATTGGTGAAGTGGCATTATTCTTAATAATGTCGTGAACTCCTGCAGACATTTAGATTGGTGCATTATATTTGTATACCCTCACTTAATCATTGAGGTGAAGTGTACCGAATGATCCGAAATGAGTCCTGAACATCTTTGGAAATGGATAGTCAATCCGCGACGATGCTGTGAAGTGAAAAAATTAAAGTGACCAAACACAGAATGATGGAGTTAGCCAATGTTATATGAACACACAATTTCTGTTAATATAATGGTTTATCTCATTTACAAACTCAAAAGTAATTAAATAACTTCAAGAAATTAATGATGATGGTAAAAAAGATCCGTTATTTGGTATTTTCGTGCTCTGATCCCAAATGTCCAAGTTTTTTCTATCAGTCTACTTTTTGAGACCGCATCTGACACACACAAACACACATGCAATATATAATAATCAATGCAATAATTTTTAAAAATCAATATAATAATCATTCCCTCGTCAGGGACTTTATTATCAAGAACCTTCTTCAAATATCTGAAAATACTGAAAGGCTTCATTGTGAATCAACTTTGATTTGCCAATTATTTGTCGGCCCTTGATGTAAATTTATGGTCAGTGCTCACTTGCTCACTACACCACCCAAAGTATTTATGCAGGGAGTATATAAATCTTTTCTTTTCTCAGGCTTTTCATGGATTTTTTTCGTGTAGCACTTGAATCATAGTCATATTACAATAATAACGGAAAAATTCACGTTTTAACTAGATTCCATCATACCTAATCATAACAGTCATGATTATATACTACACTTTCATCTTAGCCAAGAGGCCGAGAAGCGATAGTTGATCTAGTTATTGTGGCCGATGATCCCAAGGAATTGCAGTGTAACATAGACACCCTGGAATCATACTGTAATCAGTGGCTCATCACTGTAAATTTGAAGAAGTCCAAAACCCTTATTTTTCAGGATGGTGGAAAGCGACGTGCTACAGAATGTTGGAAGTACAAGGTTGAATTCATTGATATTGTCCCAATATATTCATATTTGGGTGTGACTCTGACACCTCGCATTTCTTTTCCCCATCATGTGCACCAAAAGTCAAAGGCAGCAAAATTTGCTATAAATTACACTTGGGCAAAAATGTTTGGTAGCCCTGATATTCCTTTGCAAGCAAAGTTGCAAGTGTTCAATGCGGTTGTACGTGCAATTCTAGGATATGGAGCGCAGGTTTGGAGATTTTTGGAGTATGCGTCTGTAGAGGCTGTGCTATTATTGTTCATTAAAAAGCTTTTTCATTTGCCCTTATGCTCTCCAAACTACCTGGTTTACCTTGAGACCGAACTGGACACAATTTCGACATACACTCTCGGTCTACATTTGGAATACATCGCTAAAGCAGCTACTATGCCGGAATCTCACCTGCCAAAAATTATTGCCCGTGAGATCATTTGCCATGGGATGTACTGGGCAGAGAGCTACAACTCACTTTCTGCTCGTTACAATATCTCCAATCCGCTGGCAACTATGGATGCGTCGCACTTGAAGATGAACATAGGAAACATTTTAGCAAGCTTCAGGGAAGAAAAGGTGAAGAGCTTTTGGGACAGAACTGATTTATCAGTGAAATACACTCTTTATAGAGAGTTAGATCCTCTTGTGAAATGCTCAAGTTTCAGTAGGCAGCTGGACATCAGTTTGTACGAAGCTTGTTAGCTCTTCAACTGCGTGCTGAGCTCCTTAATGTGAATGTGAGGACATTCTTCACTTTCTCTGTATTTGCCCCATACTAAACGAATCTAGATGGCGGGCACTGGGGTGTGGTACGCTCACCAGGAATGGAGCAATGTTTATTCTTAATGGGGGCATAGGTTGGTCTTGTGTTGTCTCATAATGCAGAAGAGCTTGGCGCTATAGGAAATTTTTAGTTGGAGAGTTTAATTTTCAGCATAAAGGTTTATTATTTTTATGTTCTTATTTTTATACTCATCGTAACTACGAGTTACTGTTATTGTACAAGTCGGCCAGGGCTCAAAACTCCGGCGGACAGCTTAATCAGCTATGCTGTATTGTTTATTAATTTTCGTTAATGTGTATCCGATATTAATTTCCTTTCAATAAACTTATTTCTTCTTCTTCTTCAGTCATGATTATGTTACTGTTCTTGAATCTCTAAATGCCGAATGTATATTACAACATAATATGCATTTATATTGTAACATGACGTTTGCAATATAATTAAATAATTTTTGTAATTACAGTTATATGTTTTAGAAATATAATTTTGTGTAGCTCACGATTTGTGGAAGCAACAAAACTCAAGGGGAAGAGTTCACTGCTACACTTGTGAAGAAACACGCTCCCCAGTTGCAAGCGACCTTTTCATTTACTAACCCCGCTGACAAAGCTTCTGTTGATAGTAAGTCGCTGAAATTCTATGAATCCACTTGTTGATTGGATTATTTCAACTGATATTACTAAGTGGCCAGTCCATCTACCCGGTAAACATCAAACCGGAATAATCAAAGGGTTCAAATAATCAAATAATTTAAGGTTGGGAAGGAAATCGTCAGAGAGACGTTATTGTTTGTTCTTAGTCTACCTCCGTCTCTCTAACCGTGGAGAAGTAAGATTGTTTATGAAGATGCCCGAAAATGGGTTTTCAACCAATAAGTATCAGCTGATAGTATTTTAATTAGGTTATAAAACCACGTCCTTTTCGAAGAGAGAAAAATAATCAAACCACAATATACTCCAGTAGAAATCTGGTGCTCATTAAATTTTCGTCATAATGCATTGTCTGAATTACTGTTGTTTCTGGAGATTCTGAACATATCTCTAGTCTGAAGCATAAAAAAATGTCGATGTCACTTGTAATCCCTGGTGGTAGGTTGGGAAATTAATGCTCATGTATGAGCTGTTCAAAACCTGCTAACGATTACAAAAGTAACAGGGAAATGTTAATGTTAGCTCTCGACGAGAGTAAAGTTATAGTGAGTCAGGGTTGTCCTGTAAATAACTTATTACCTAAGCACTCTGTAAGGTATTCCTGCATTAGAGCAATTTTAGGAGTAAAGTAATTTTTCATTTCAGATGCTTTCAAAAAAGCAAAGAGCGCCCACGATACTGTACACTATGTTATAAATTGTTCGAATTTGTGGGACGATGGACAGAATTGGAACAGCGAGGTCGACATCAACATGGTGAGCAAATGGGCCGTTGTCATGGAAATAGCATGAACAGATAAAAGTAAACAGGTTACCATATCTTGGGAAGCGTCGACGGCACCCTGTGGTTTTACGAGCTTTTCATCATGCAGGGTGTAAACAAAACAGTTTTTCCATACTTAGGAGTCGAATCTACAGCTATTGCAAACCCCTCAACTAATACAACCCCTCATATTTTTTCCGAGTCTACCAAGGTAGCGGAAGCACTGTTTTCACTTTCGGAATGTGAAAATTTTTGTGTCCCCAAAATCAAAAATTCCGCTCTCATTTTGCGTTTTAGACCTTTCTGAACAATTTTGGTTCCGTGTCTGTCTGTCAACAAATCCTTGTTACTGGTAAAACTACACGAAGTTATAGTCCGATTTTGATGAAATTATCAGGGATCGTGATGGTTGGGGTATAGATGGCCCCCTATAAGTTTCATGACCCCCGGATCAATAGTAGCCTCTGCGCATCCGCAAACGTGAAATCCTTGTTACACGCATAACTCCGGGAGTTCATGACTGATTTCGATGAAATTTTCAGGGATTGTTCGGACTGATGTAAAGATGGTCCTCGTGAGTGAGAAGAGAAAATAAAGTTTTATCCTCGAGCTTGTATCGAACCATATTGAACCATCATTGAACGATGCATATATTTTATGTCAATTTTTATTATTAGGTATATTTTATAGTTTGTTCAATAGTTGAACGTGCCTACCTTTATTTCCTCAAGTTATGCTCCTGCATAACAATCAATTTATCCTAATTCAATATTTACTTCGCCTAATTGAACGATGTTCTTTAGTCAATAACAATTTTCAATGATCTATACAGTCATGTTATGGATACGAGGAAGCTATGTGCCACACCCACTTGGCAGACGTTTTTTTTTTTTTTAATCTGTTCAAGATGAGAGTTATTTTTTCAATTGCCAACTATTTTTATGATTTTGACCTCGCGTCAAAGGAAAGATGAGATCTTGGCGCAGTTTTTATCGTTTTTGCATCTTAAAAAAATATTGGTTGTCATAGTTCCATTCTCAATTGAAAATAATGGAGGTTTCCCAGATTGGGTTAAATTTGCTTTTCAAATGTCTCCTTCGTGGCATAAAGAATGATTCTAAAAAAAGGCCTGGCATCCGATAGGGGATGCAATACTTCTTCCAACGGCGCCCTCAAATTGTGATGTACACGGCAAGTCAAGTCAAACTCTCGAAAAACTCTTGTTTTAATGGGGGGTTTAACTTCTATTTTATTAAGATTGTTAAGGGGCTAATGACGAATGAACGAAATGTTTTGTCTACACCCTTAATTCATTTTTCATGTTATATAAAATATTTAGAGATTTGCTTCTAACAATATGATTTGTCAAGGAGCTTTCAAATCAATCGATTTAGTAATCAACAATTTGGATTTTAACATTATGGTGAAACAGTTGGCACACACGACAGGGCATATCGACGGCTAAGAACCAGCATGACATAACTTAATTTTACCCATTTTGAGGTTTTTGCGCTGACTGATGAGTGTTCATTTCGAAAGTTAGACTAGCTTATTGGCGTCCCACTAAAGACAACACCAACTTTCAACATCCGATAGCAATCAAATTTTATTCCCAAAATGGCTATTGTTTTTCAACAAGGAACGAAGAGACTCACCCAGACGTCCAGCCTAATCCCTGTAGCTGAACTATAGCGATACGAATATTTGACATGACAAAGAATTCCGATGCTAACGGGGAGCATTTGCCAGCAAATGTAGATGAATCTGTTATTCAAGCTGATGAAATGGTTACCACCACAAGTTTTTGGATGATTTGAGGAAAACCCTCCTGATTAATGTGCTACCAAGTTTGAGTCAAATAATGTTCCTTAGCTAATATTTTACGAAGTTTCCCTCTACATAGTGAACATTTTGTGGTTAATATGTAGTTTAAATTTTGATAGTACAGTTAGTTGGTTGACAAGTTTTGAAGGTGATGGGGGTGAAATTTAGTATTTTTAGGTATTTTTAGGCAAAAGACCGAATTGAAAACCTTGTGACACCTACTTACTGCTCCTTCAAAAGTATGTCCGCATAGTTACTTACCGAGATAGTTACTTAGCATAGGCAAATGTCCTTATGAAGATAATAAAAAGCAGACAAAGTGTCATCATTGTTTGGTTTGTGATAATCGTATCCATGATAGTACCTGATTATTTTGCCTGATTCCTTTCTTGCTATTTACGAAAATGAAAAGTCAATGCGCAGCACTTTTCGTTGGCCAGCCAATTTTTGTTCCATACTTGGTATACAGCATAGCATAACTGCTATAATATTAAGCCAGGACAGCATAACTCAACTATTTCTGTAGCAGTGGGGTAGAATACCTATTTTTGTTAATCATAGTGCTGAAAGATCATCAGTAAGGCCAGAAAATATATAAAAGCTAAATTCCCTCTCCTGAAAAGTTAGGAATATTGAGTTATGCTTTGCTGGTTCTTAGCCGTCGATATCCAATCACGTTGTTTCCAAAGCATTTGAAGGTGATATTGTAGAACAGACTGAACGCTGTTCCCATCTAGTGGGGTTGAAGAGAACTGTTATTGATTTACTACGTTACGCTGCAAACACTAGAGCTCGTTATCAATATGATTTACTGAATAAATATTTCCTTTATTTGAGTACATTTGTGTTGAATTGCTTTCAGCTTTGGTATTTTTCAATTTCCAATATCAGCTTCATCATAGATTAGCTGTTTTGCCCGTCGTTGCTCGAGCTAGTCAAGATGAAGTCCTGGTATACGTTTTATATTTTTTCCTGTAATATTTTGCAAATAAAAAAAGACCTAAAGGCTCCGAATGATGTGTAAGCATCTTCAGTGAAACGGAAAGAAATTAGCACAACGCTCACACCACCGATCGGGCTGTAGTTCATGATAATTCCTTCATATAAACACGATTTAACCTAAATGTGTAACTTTGTATATGATAACTGACCGAAGTTAGTTAAAACCGTGACATTTTCTTGAGAATGGAATGTTCAAATTCTAAACGAAAAGTCCGGTCCGAATAATTTTAAGTGGAATTTACACGTAAAAATCAACTTTAATAGTCGAACATTTAAATGAATAATAATTAATGATGACCTCTATTCGATTCTACCCGTGTTTGAGTTTAATTATTTAAACAAAAACTGGAATTGTAGCTTAATTTTAACAGAATGCAAACCAACGCTGATAGTTTTGTGTCCCTCCATGAGCACAGTTAATACAAATACAGTTAATACAAATATTGTCAATATGATTCGCAATGAACGCTAAAGATTTTCCTAGCAATAATTTTTTTTAAATATATCTTTGGGTAGATTTTAGGTACCTAGGTAGTTTTAGGCAGGGATTGGTTTGTGAGTTGAATCTGAATCCTTCCTCTCTACTTTATCAGTATAGACAAATTAAATGTAACTTGTTAGTCTGCATCTTTCCACATACAACGATACCCAAATAAATCTTATTTAAAAGAAAAGTAACCATGAACATGAAGTTGTTTTCCGCTGTCGGCAAAGGCCATACAGATTTTTGACTTTGGGAACTTGTTGTAGTGATATTAGAGGTGAGGTACAGCTATTTGGTATGAGTTTTCGCACTATGCGAAAGACCAATGAAAGGTTTGCTTGATTTTAAATTGTTTTTCAAAAAGTTATGAGTAATATTTTTCAACAAAATTGTCGGGTACCAGTTGTCCTGAGGTATACATAGCCAAACACAGTGAGTAAGAAGGGAAAGGTTCCCGAAAATTTTCCCCTGGTAAACCGTATTAGTTTCTAGTGGGGAAAGGAAGAAAAAAACATTTACTTGATAAGAAATGTGAACATTTAAAGAAAATTGATTATAAAATTAGTTGTATCACATTTTCGTATTAACTTAGGCTAAGTAATCATTTCGGAGCTGGGAATTGCAAAAATTATTTATGTTAAGAAAGGAACATTTCTCGTGTCTCTCTTGGCTCTGGAGCATTTGGGATCGAGGAAGAACATGGATTCTGAAGGGGCGACAGTAATCAACTTGTCATCAACGCTCGCTTTCCAGCCCAACTACCTCATGCCGATCTTCGGAGCGACGAAAGCTGCCGTCCTCAAGTTCACCAGAGATATGGGAGTAAGAGTGGCTGATTTTTTCTGTTGAGAACACTATTGGAATTACTGTTACTTTACTGTTACTTACTGTTACTGCCAAAATGAAGAATTACGAGGGCGATTAGATATATATATGGAGGTTGCGTTACATTAGAGCCAAATGAGTGCTTGTTATGAAGTAAAGGAAATGAGTAAGAGGGTTAGCGATTCTCTTCATTTAGCAGCGAAAGATATTTCATCTATTATCAATATAAATTCAGGCGTTAAAGGCAAAAAATGTATACCTTTAAAAATCAACTTTCGATAGATATAGTTTACTTCGTCCAAAATAGTAAGTATTTGTGGAAAAATTTGCTACATTTGAATGGAAAACTGTAGCACTGATAGTATCAAGGAGTGTGCTTTGTGCAATACACAGATTACAGAAAGACTTTCTCTTTACTTGCCCAGTTGTATTTGAGAACTGATTATAACGGCTTTGGAGATAAGACAGTATTTTTGGTAGATGGCATCAGGTAGTTACATTTTTCAGATTGATTTCTCATATCGGTCTCTATCGGTAGTTGTGTTCAATATTTCGTTTTTGTTTATGCTTTTCTTTCTTCAAACTGCTGTTTTTTATGATGGGATGTGAACGGAAGGTTTAAACAGAAATCTGACCGTTATTTTTGTAGTTAACATTACAAACGGTTTGATTGTAAATTGTGATAAACTTGTTTCTTCTTCTACTACTGTCGTTTTAAGAAGCCGATCCGCACACAAATTCATAGCCGAGGATTCAAAAATTCTTTAAGAAAAAATAATTTTCAAGGCAGAATCTCAAGATAAAATGTGAATTGTTTTAACTGCACACTGGTTAACCTGTAGATATGAATCAATTTAATCACCCGTCAACAGCATTATGCGACTCCAAAACTCCTGTCTAAAGGTTTTAACATGAATTTTCAACCAATGAAATGATGTAATTTCGCTAGGTCTGAATTTTAACGAATCCCTCAATCATATACATAGTATTCGGTGAAAGTAGTGTATGAAACAAGTAACTTCTGACCTGATGCTGGCAATTGTTCGCAGACGGATTTTCACTTTCACCTCAACAAGGTGAAGTTCGTGGCCGTTTGTCCTGCACTCAATCAAGACGATCAAAACGCTTTCTACAACGCGGCTAACAACAAAATGGTACTCCCTCACGAGGAACTCCACAATGCTTGGAAAAAAGTTCAAATCAACAATTTTCAGACGTATGTAAGACGGTTCAACCTCAAAGTAACATTATGTTAAAATACAGCAAATGAAAACAAATAGGTTTCTTCAGGTATATATTAGGTACATCAAGGAAATTAATTTAAAAAAATAAAACAGCTATGTACCCTTGATTTTCTCTAAAAGTTAATGCCATGGTCCAAAATGGTGACGAGTTTACTGAATTTTTAATAATTGAGCGAAAACTGCATTATGATTTAATGATAAAGGTTTTTAACCAGGCTTGTAAACTTATTGTGTTAACCAATCTCAATATTTCTTGAGTTTTTTGTAGCTTCTAGCCCTGATTTCCAGTCTGTACTGGTTTACACTAATTCAATCTTTTTGTACAAAATTTGTATAAAAAATGCAATTTATGCAATGAATTTAAGTTCGGACTGTAAAGATCAAGTTATTTTCTCTACCTACAATTAATGTAGCATGAAGCCTTTTCTCGCACATAAGCCTCATATCGATTGATTGGATCTTTTGACACGAAAGGAGAGCATTTTGGTTGATTTCCTAATATATTTTTATCTGAAGGAATTGAAACAACGCGGTGGATATACTCGCTCCATGAGAGCTGAAGGATTGGAACGAATATATTCAAATGATAAAACGGTTGATAAAGTAAATATTGATGCTAAAAATTATTAATGAGGAGTGATAAGATGTAGTTAATAACACATTTGGACATCTGTGGTTACTGACACAGCGAATCGGAAAGTAATATTCAAGGGTTTCCATCAGTGGCGGGTCCAGCCCTGAAACCCCGGGGGTGCACTGATTCCTTAAGGGACAACCACGGAGGGAACGTAAGACAAAAATGTGCCATTCTCAGCCAAATTCAATTTTCAACTACCGATATGCAAAGAAGAGCACTGCTGTCCACTTTCTCGGCTTCAAATCGTGAAACTAACTACCCAATTCTATCTTTTAAAGAACTGCGGATGTGCAGACTATTCTTGCACTCAGAAATTTGACATGCATTATTTCGGTTTGGTTTATTCTTCGGAGCCAGATTGAATAAAATAGCGTGAAACGCTGCGTTTCATGTCCAAGCTCCACCCATTGCACGCAGAGCCGCATTGTTGCTCCCAGAAAGCAAACCCCAACCCCTCTCACCAAACTCACAACTCCACTATCCCCTCACCCATCCTGAGGCTCTGTTTGGCGCGAGGATTTGAAGCTCTCTGCTCTTCAATGATTCATGGGGAAAGTTGGGCCAGGGGGTGCAGAAGCGCCTGTGCTCCTGTCAGCTCCCGCCCCAGGTCCCCATGTAGGATTATTCATTCAATGGATCCGGAGAAGTATATCGTTCAAAAAGCTCATCCTTCAAGTTTTTCGAACCCTCACTTTTTTAGTTTTTTCTTTCAAGTTTTTTTTTCGGGTTTTAGAAATAAGTCATTTCCTAAAACTGGGTAGTTAGTTAACAGCGTAAATGTTCGATGTGACAACCACCCACAATTGGTGTTTTCAAATCTCTTCTGTTTTCGACGGTATTCTAACAAAGAAACAACTTCATGACACTTAAAAAAGGAACACAGACCTCACCATTTTTCTGATCTAAAATTTCAGGTTTTGTCGATTTTTCTTATTTTACTGTTCATGCCTATTGGTAACAAATTATTCGGTAAAAATTAGGAAGCGGTTGAATGAATAGTTTTGGATTCATGATGGAAAGAAGATGCTAAGCATTTCTACAGATTTTGTCAGTCCAACCAGTTGAACCCTCTGAATAGACACAAACTGTATGCCGATTTGCCCACAAAAATGATGAACAACTGTGTAACCTCGCAGGTTTTCAATTGTACTATTTTAATAATGTTGTTTGTGCATTTTCAGATCTGAACATGTTGCTTCGCAAATAGTCTCGATAATCAAAAACAACCCGAAGAATGGGGGCGTGTACATGATCGACGGAGGTAATGCAGTGGCCGTTGAGCCACCAACAGTAATTTGTAAGGAGTACGTTAAGTCCTGAACTGCGCCCTCACTTGGCTCATTATCGAAACCGACCAGGATACGTACGCGGAATATCTGCAACGCTATAAATGTCTACAAAGACCCCCAAGCAGAAGGAAAGTTGAGAACGAAAATGAATATGGTAGTACTTTGAAGGCACTATACAACGTCGAATAAAGATTATTCTGAAATATAAAAGTTTAACTTTATAATAAGTAGTTGAAATTAATCTATGCATAACCAGATTATCAATGTGTACCAGGATGATTTTATCGAATGAAATAATAGGTAATAGCTGATCGATTTTGTGGGAATATCGCACAAGGATTACGAAAAAGGATATTTTCTCATTAAACACGGTACACTCTTGGCTCGTTTGATTATTTAAAGCATACCGATCAGTGGTGGCTTTTACCCTGAAACCCCGGGGAGTACCGAGACCTTAACGGACAACCACGAAGGGAAGTTAAGACATAAATGTGCTTTTTCAGCCAAATTCAATTTACAACTACCGATTTGCAAAGGAGATCAATCTCGTCCGCTTTCTCGGCTTCAAATGGTGAAACAAACGACTCAATCATAATTTAAAAAAAAGTTTACTATTAAATACGTAAATACCTTAAAAAATCGAAAATGTTGAAATGATTGAAATTACGACTTCAGGAAACCGTTTTTTGCAACAGTTGAAGTTTATACCTGCCCAGCAAGAACCATCGTGGAGGTGAGAGCCCAATTCCATCTTTAACCCAAGATTCATTCCTATTATTGCAGCAACGTAGACAAGAGAAGCAGAATAGTTGTTACTTACCTCACATCCGCAGAGCCAATCTGTCTTTTCAGAATAGTTGTTGCACTGTAAGTACCATCGCGAATAATCATCCCCAGAGCCAATCTGTCTTTCCGTATTTAAAGCTAGCACAGTTCAGTCATAAGGGTTGGGGACAATTATTTGATAATAGGATAACAATCCTCACTATACCGCTAAACCATGCATTTTATCGGGTGAGCGAGCAACCAGGTGTTCTCTCAGAAGTTTCACTCAGCGGTTCGAGAGCTATCAAGTGGGGGCACTGATTAGCCCGTTTCGAATTTGAACTTGCGAATGTTCTGCCGTCGTTGCCTCTGAGGTTTGTTGCAGAACTGTCAGTAGTTGCTGAAGGGCATCGCAAGCTTTGACCATAATTTTCAAGAGGATTTAAGCAGTTTAGAAGAAAAATTACCTCGCCATTCGATTCCTCGCACTGAAATCCTTTGGTAATAGTTGTTTCCCCAAATTTTATAGAAAATGGACTCAGCTGTTCAACTAATCCTTGCGTAATGACACGATCGCTATTTTTGACAGCTTCTTGAAAATTGTTCATAAAGGAGGGATATTCGAATCAGTACTGTGCTGCACTCTACCAGACTCTGTTCGCAACTCGAGGGACCCAAGACTCCGTACGTTAGTGACATCTACCGGCCTTCAGTTGAACCTCATATCTAACATGGCCGCCGTTTATTACTGCTCTTGTATGTTGTCATTGCCCCAGTGAAATTTCACGTCTCGTCGAGAGCAGCGGTTGCCTCTTGGTGGGTATTTCGCGGTTATCAGGATTTCACTTTTTTTCTCGTCCCAAGTTCGCACTTATTCGGAACCGATTGCCGAAATTCACTCACCCAGAGTTCGTTCGGTAACCCGTTCAAGTGTCCCGTCGGTTCTCAAGGTGTTGTCATAGTGTTGTGATAACGGTTTCAGTGGTTTTTTGATTGCTCCAAATGCAGTAGATTCAACCTTGCCAGCTGACGACAGTTTTCCTGCTCTGATCTTCTTACTTCTTCTCTGACAGGTAAAAGTCAATTTAAATTTACGATTCATTTAACCGTAATCTCTGACTTGTCTTGGTGATCAGCCGTGACGTTATCAGAGGACAAATAGGTGGTAACCTGCGATAAATTTCATTCAACCATCTTGAAACCACATGTAGGTCTCAATTTCTCAAGATTCCTCCTACTTTTTTGTTGTTGAAGATATTGGTTCATCATCCAGGTTACTGAGACACGCTAGGTATTTATTGAAAGGCACACGTCCCGCCGGGTAAAATCCCGTAGTTCCTTATATGGGAACCTTCGAGTGGAAAATTCCTCGCTCTCTGTCTCACGGTTGTCTCGTTATCTCGAATTATCACCTGATTATCACTATTACATAAGCCTACATATTCAGGTAGGTACCTAACTGACGAATATGTACCTGGTATAATGAAACCCTGTTCACTTGTACTGATTTATAGTTTATTTAATTTGAATTGTTGGTATACACCTTGACTGATGAGGAGCTGAGCGTTATGTTTATTTTTGTTGGTAATCTCTAATTTAATTCGGATACCACGTTCAGTTGATATCTTGTAAAGCACTTACTAACCGACTTATCTACCAGAGATTCGACTGCATTTACCTTGTTAATTTACACGCTGTGTGTCTATTGTTCTAGTCCTTCCCTTGATGGAGGTGAAAAATCCGATCTTATTCAACATTAAATTCGAAATTCAACTCCTACCTAGTGCACGCATAAAAATCTAGAGATTTCTTTTCAAAAAATTCGTGCTACGTTAAAAAATACAAAGAAAACAATTCATGAGTCGTAGCTGTCATAAATGAGACACTAGATCTCAAATCTCGACAGAATTTCGTCAAAAACTCGCTTTATCACACAGCAAAATTATCAATTAAGCCGAAAAGTTCTATTTTCGGCCGCTGATGTGAACATAATTTGAATGGTTATACATGCAACATGAATCGAACTTACAATTAATAGGTAATGGTAAATACAACTTTTAATAATTTTTCTGGGTCACAGAAAACCTCATTTTGAGCATTCAAATTTTTAAAATGTATATTTAAATTGACGTTAACAAGTGACGTCGCAGGTATTGGTTCCTTGATGTACTCTCCATACCACCCTTGTTAAATTTTAATTTTATTGGACTACCTTCTTGAAAAAAAAAAAAAAGTTAGAATTATTTTTCTTCTCCTACCTGTTGAATAGATGCACAAGGAATAGGTATTTTAAAATTCGAGACTTAGAAAATGAATAAAAATAATCAGAAACAAATTTTGGATCTTGGAATTCAATACAATATTGAAATAACTATTTTAAGAATAAACAACTTACATACGCTGTTGCAAATTATGTTCAATTATTGAAATTTTGGTTTAATTAAATTATTCCGTGATAAAATCTTGCTTTATAATATCGTAACCGTGTCATCCTATCCTCGCTTCCTAGTTTGCATCCTGGGCACGTCCTTGATTCCATGCAATTACTTCACTCCTGGGGGATCACTCGGTATATCGGACTGAGAAGCAGGGACATAACTAGATCCCACATGATCTCAATTTGCAAAATTTTAAATGAATGGAGTTCTGTCATTGGAATTTCGGGATCATGTAAATTATCAAGTAATCTAGTTGGACGGAAAAAAAATTTCCCCATTGTGAAAACACCTATGCAGTATTTGAATATTAGTAAGCCAAAATTCGTATAATAATGAACGATTATTCAGGAAATGGATAATATCAAGTGATGAAAACAAATCCAGCTGGCATGCCATAACCAATAAGGTAGGAGAATGTCAGGGTGAGGGAATTGTTGTTTTTATCAACTGGAAGCTGAAGTTTCCTTGAGATTAAGCTCATCAATGCGAACTGGAACTGCAGCATTATCAGATGGAATGAACAAGAATAAATTTATCATTACTTCTCGGCTTCTCACGACCTGCCGACGCGCTTATAAGCATAAATGCATGTTCATGGGCAACGTTAGGGTTACCTCTACCCAGAAGCAGGAAGCCCTAACTCGAGGAAATTAGGAAGACCACCGAAATTTGAAAAGTGGGATGCCACATAACTTTTGGACACGCTTATATTTATTCCTAACTTATTCATTCTATGGCTGTCCGAAAACAGCGGGAGCTCGGTTTTTGGATATTAAGATATTATTAAAAACAGTAATCACAAAAAAAAACTAAATGGAAAAACTGAAGGGTTTCCATAACACAATCAAAGTAGGGAAAGTTGGGTCTGGACGTGGCGAGGGAATGACATTATGTGTGTTTCAATTTCAATGATATTTCAGGGATAATTGATAAATGGCATTCATTGAGCAAATTTGATGACGGACCTGAAACTTTTATCCAAATCGGTTAGATTTACTATGGAATTCCGTCCAATAATCGGTCCCTCAATTCAATTCTGACCTCGTACACTTTGGATTTCAAGTTTCCCCAGAAGTAGAAATCCAAGGGTGTGAGGTCAGGACTGCGTGGTGGGCACCGGACTGATCCATTTTGGCCGATCCACCTAAAAGTAAACCGCAAGCCCGTCAGCTCAACAAAATTAGATTAATGAATTATTGTTTGGAGCATTACAGTTGAATCAAGTATTTTTTTTTTAAATGTTCATCATCCTATTGGTTCATCATTTCATAAGAAACCTCATGGGGCATATTTCTTTATTGGACATTTTTCATTTTTGTATGGGGATGGTGGAACGAACACATTAGCTACCGATCCTCAAAATTGGAGTTCATCGACTCTGTGTCGGTACAACCTTGTGAGCTGGGATATTTCATTGTCCAGGAGGTGTAATAACAAATCCGTAACAAGTCCATAAATCAAAAACATATCCAAATCGGCGGAATTCGGAAATTTAGAAATCAACCACTAATACTTACGATGCGGGGGATCTAATCGGACAGAACCATTGGAAAGCTGAGGCTTTCGCGCATTTTATAGGCTTACTGGCTCAAACGTAGCATAAAAATTAAGGGGAACTAATGAGCCATTAAAAAAATTGTTTTTTCGAAGTTTGAAAAAATTAACCTTTCAGGCTCTTTTTTCGCCCTTTAGTTATCTATAAAAAAATACTGTTGAAGACTGAAACGATCGGAAATTCAATGCTATTTTCAACAGCATACTTAGAATAGCAACTACTTTGAAAACACCGGAGTTACGGCCGTTTTAGTGATGTAAGGTCGAAAACTCGATCTTAAAAGTGAAACGATTTTAAAACGAAGCTCCTAAAAAACGCTTGTGCTAAAGTAACAAGTAAAGTAAGTAAAAAGTAAAGTAAAGTAAAAAGTGCTAAAGAAACGTGAATTCTTTCACTGGGGTTTATTATTCAATGATACATGATTTGAATTTCTACTAAGCTCTGGAGTGTGCGTGTTTCACAGGGATAGAGCGATTATTGAACTTCAGGAGATATGCATAGAGCACCTAAATCGGTTCTCAACCAAAATACCTAATTAGATTGATCAGTTGATCATATTTATGTGCCTCCTGATATACAAAAATCGCTCTATCACCTGTGAAACACGCACACTCCAAAGCTTAGTAGAAATTCAAATCATGAACGCAAGCCAATTGAATAATAAACCCCAGTGAAAGAAATTGCAGCGTTTCATGCGTATCAGAATGCTTCAACCCGTGTATCGGCTGCAAAGCCTTTTAGGAGTTCACTCCAGTATCCACATTCACTACATCACTAGGTTACTGCGGAAAAAAAATGCTGTTGTTTTTGTTTTGATTGCAGTAACCTAGTGATGTAGTAAATGTGGATACGAATGTTGGCGCCGTAAATCGGGCCATAGATCGGGAATGGTTTGAGATACGGACCTGGGGAGGGGCTCATTCGATTCCTCGTGGAAAGTCCAAATTTAGGCCGCCTTGACTTTTTTTTGAGGTTTTTAGGGATTTTACAAAACCTTGACAACCCTTAAAGGGCACTTTAAATGAAGTGAGAGAGTTGGCTAAAGAGTTGGGGCGTTGTCGGACCTGGTTTTTTCCTGAAAATTTCAGATTTTTTGCTCCAGCCGTTTGGGAGAAATCTTGCAAGACGGGCGGAACAATTTTTATGGCAAATTCGGATTCTACACCCTTTGAAACGTAAACCATGAAATTTTCCAGGGGGGGGGGGGGGGGGGTTAGTTTTTTTTTTTTTTTTTTTTTTTTTTTTCAAGAGCGATTACAATGGTTTATCATTGAATAATAAACCAAAACTCTAAGAGGCACTTTTTGTTGGAATCTAGTTGTGAAACACGTGTGCAAAGTTTTTAGGATCATACGCTGGACACCCTGTATAGGAAGTCTACAGCCGTTGAGATGGACGAAGCTTCGCGGATCGATTAATTTGCAACTCGAAGTGCCCCTTAAAATTTTGTTTTTCGCTCAACTAAAAAATCCGACTTTTTTCAACTTTCAAGTTTTGTTTTTGGTTAAGAAAATAAGTCGTTAAAATTATCATATCCCCCTTAATTCATAAAATAAATTCAAATTTGAGGATGCCTTTGAAAATAGCGTTCAATTTCCTATCCGTTTGATGGGAATAAAATTTCCACGGTTTATAAACTGAAGGTTTTAAATTTTGTTGGAAAATTAACGTTCTTCATTCTCTTACAATTTACCTGTAATGAGTAATGCTATCGTCGTGTACTAAAAATAACCCATAATTTCAGCTTTCCAAGCTTTTAATAAATTCACTAATTAGAAGATTTTTCATTAAACATCCCGCTTTTGGCGCTGCATTAATTTTGTACTCATTATCTCCCATCCAACAGGAGTTCATTCTAAGTAACAAAATTCTTAGACTACCTAGATTGCCATCTCAAAATTGGTAGACTACAGACTGGCAGCCTCAGAAAGGACGCTGAAATAGTGTATTCCAAAGTTTTTGCATAGATTCCCAATCCATACATTCTACAGAATAGATTGAGAATATAAGCGTTCGTGATTCGATACACGAACAAAAGTGATGTATGTGTACATGGTATGTATACCACAGGATTTCCTCTGGAGGTTGGAAAGTTTGCCCATTTCAATACCAACACTCAAAATGCTGCTCAAAACAAAATTAAATGATTAAAGATTTGAAATATTGCGTTATATTGAATGCAATAAGTTGGTTATTGATTGGGAATATAAGCGCTCGTGATTCGATTTCATTGAATAAAAGTGACTGTGAATGTTTTCGATTCGTTTCATATGACTCACACATAACTTAGCAGATGCCCGACTTTGTTTTCTGTTCAGCGACAATTAGAAGAATTATAATTTGATTTGAGGCTCACATATAGAAAGGAATCACCTAATCATCCAACCAGATCGAAAGTCGCCATCCACAACTGATTGTTGGTATAATCAATCAGTTGGGTGCCATTGATTTAGCCTCATTGAATTGCCTTCGAGTGTAAAATTTTCCATGGAGAAGAGGTCAGTCGATTCAAAAAAGCTTATTGTGGGGACCAATTAATATTCTGTTGGTGCGGCCGGGACGCTTCGAGACCCGTCCAACTGGGGCCATTTGATTTGAAATATGTACGGCCTTCATTTGCCGATCGAATGTTGTGATACCTAACTACCTACCACTGTACCTTTCAAATATTTTGGATTTTTGTAGACCACTACTATAATTATAGAAGAAATCCTATTTCTATAATTTTGTAAAAAATGTGCTTGATTCCAACAAGTGCAACTTGGTACTCGAGAAACTCCAGTTTCGATTTCTATATTTGCGGATTTCCAATGATTGGTAATGCAATGGCTCCAAACGTATACTCTTATATTATTTTCTTCTCGAAAATCCACTTTGTGGCTTTGGAGCAAGAAGTTTAGAAATTCGAATGCATTTGTATGTGCTCAGACATTTCAAAGGCGGAGGCTTGCGATTAATGCAGCTGATGGAAAGAGGAAAGCAATATAGTGAACAATGTATGAATGAACTAAGTTTAAATACAAAATTTCTGACCTAGGCTTCTTTAGCCGTCCCGATTTTCTAATAAACTGAATCTGCTAGCGCCCATAGTAACTGATCAGCATAATAACCACAATACCAAAGATCTATTATAAATAGAAACGATCATTGATATTATGTGTCAGATTTATGCACAGTGCATTTTTTAAAGTTTTTTTGGGACCTCTCACTCATTTATTTGTTAATGGAGGATTTACATCAATTACAGAAATATTTTCATGTGAATGATCTCAATCTAATAAGATCTTGATCTAAAAGTTATGACCCCTAAATGAGCCTACAAATGTTCAAAAACTCAAGATCTACATCCTTTGTTCGTAGGTTCATTCGGTTATTTGTTGATTGTGAATTTTTATCATTTTCGGAAATATTTTCATGTGACAGATCTCGATTTGATAAGATTTGATCTAAACGTTAAGAATCATAAGTGCCATTAGATCCGGGCCCCTACATCCGAATTGGTTGTACGTGAAAATGGTGATTGTTGAAATTCTTTGTGAAATTTTGAGTGATAACATTTTTCATGATGATAAGATTCATCTCAAAAATGAAATATGCGATTGAGGTTTTCATGTTGTCTTGACACATCTCCGAACCTTTCTTCTCAAAATACAGAACTATAGTTCATGCAATTTTGATTAAAAGTCCCACATTGCCTTATAAAAATTCCCTCACCATTCGTCAATTCCTAGGGCCCCTCTGGAGGGGATTGGATCAAAGATTATTACATGATGGAAATGTCGATTCGAACCAGAGAATAACAATATCCCCGGTTCTACATTCCCCTTATGTCTAATTACTAAAAATTCAGATCATCATACCTGCAGGACTGTTTACACTTACTTCATTAATTAGTTTGCGTTACGGATGATCATCGATGAGAAAACATCGATTTTGACCATCAAACTAAAACCGATGTGTGGATAACATCGGTCTCTATATAAAAATCATTTTAAATAGGTAATTGTAGGAATATACTAGATACAATGAAACGCTCAACTAATTTCGTATTTTGAAAAAATGAAATGCAACACCAATAATTTTGTACTAAAAAATTGTTTTTAAATTGTTGAAAATAAAATAAGCCATTTTTTGCGTTTATAAAACATCGATGTACAATGAACATTGTTCCCTTACCAACGATGTCAAAAACATCGACCATCGATGCTCACCCATAGTTTGCATGTTGTTCAGCTGTTTCTATTTGCAGAGCGGTTTAGGCAGTGTAGGATTTTTTGCATATACTGAATCTTTGCAAGGAGAGTGATTCTTCTTCTTCTTCCTAACATTTTTGAAAGTCGGATTTTCAGAACAACCCTCAGCCACGACTTATTTTCATGTCAGAATTTATATATATGGACGGTGTGCCGAGCTTGACTGAGGTGTGGAAACTTTTGATACCTCATTAAAAACATGATCGATGACGGTTGATGAGGAATTAAAGAACTCAATCACTTTTGAACCGCGGGGAAATAACTTCCGCGAATAATGGGTATTAAATTGGGCTGTGTTTTCGGAGTCGAGCCGAGCGAAGGATTTGACTTGAGCCGGAGGAGCAGATAAGGAAAGAAGGAGACATCTGGGGAGAAACGAAACGCGGTGGCTCAAGGACGAGTCGGGTCCGGTAAACAACAGGCAGCAGCGATCGGCGCAAACAGGACATGGCGGAAGAGATTTTTCAACCTCAGCTACTAGCAGCCGATCTTGCGACACTTCGAAGCGGTACGAACCTCTAACGGCCGAGTTATAGAGATGATAGGGTTAGAGGAAAACTGGATCTTTTTCTGTTATTGGTCCCATTCCTGGACCGGGTGTTGATATCTTGTATACCACTAACTAACTTCAAATTGATTCCAAGTCTACTATTTAGCGGAAATCCCTCAAAATCGATTTTTTACCATCATTTTATCGGAGTTCCTCAGAAAATGAAGCTATTGCAATGGATGAAAAAATATCTTCATCGAAATTCTTCATTTGAAATTATTTCTAGATTTAATCAATTGTAAAGCAAATTACAGGAACAAACGGAGTGAGGCTTTGCTTACTCTACCCACTTACATTTTATTTCTAAGGTCTTCCCCGAGTGGAAAGCCACAAGTTTCGTTTCTAACTGTCAAAGATAAGGAAACATTAGTGCTTGTGCAGGAGAGGCGTCCACGAAGTGCATCTTGTTTAGTAGTAACTGAACGTCTTTCCGCGTAAATTCATTCCAACATAAATTCAGTTGCTTAGTGGGGATATGAGAGATAAGAAAAGCATACCATATGGAATCTCATGAAGAATATCTAAATAATTCTCCAGACAGGTCGTGGAATAACCCAGGTAACCACTCGGGCACTCTGGAGGAAGCAGTCAGATCATTACGCTTGTAAAGATTCTTAGCGCAGTGTACAAACACACCGAATTCGCTGACTCGTACTAGTATCAGATTAACCAGAAGCCAAGAGCCTTTACATCCTGACTTGCATGGGACTGATTATGCTCTTCCTTCGTGCAAACCAGCTTACCGCCTCCTCACTTGTAAACGTATGGTCTGATTCGCCTGGCGCGATAAAGAATAGTTAGAAAGCTTAATATGATTCCAGTGTAATCAATCAACTTTCAAAATAATTATTTCTTCTTATCTAATGAGTCATCCTAATGCCTCACCTTTTGCTCGAAGTTTGAATGCCTAGAGCATTTATGTGCTAAAGCCTTAATGTTCGAATATAAATATTCTTTTTCTGTATGTATTTCCATGTATTTAGCTGTATTTTCATGTTTTTATTAGAAATGTAATAGGTACTAATCCCGTGTATAAATGGATAAATAAAAATTTCATTGGAAGGTTGCAGACCTACAAGTAGGTGCTATAAGTAAGGACCGCAATGGTAGTGAAAATATTGTTTTGTCTCCTACAAGTAATTTCATAGCAATTTCTGTCACCTAATAACATACAAGGAAGCGATATATCCTAGTAGCATCTAAATACAACTCAGGAATCTGGTTAAATCTTTCGGTATTGCGAAGGAAGGAAGTGTCGGGCTTTTTTTTTTCAATAAACTTCAATGGACTGTTATGTAATAAAAATCGATTGTCACGAATTCAGAAAATCTCTCGGTTTTTTCCTCACTTCGTCATCCACTTTCTCTTCTTTTTGGAACTCCTCTTTTATTTTTCACCGCCGACATTGTTTACGAAGGCCAAACGACTGTATAATAACCGAATGAAAATGATGATTGCTGGAGGTTTTCCTTCGACTAGATAAGAGGGATTTAACAATAGTTGGAGCATGTGAAATATACTCTTCTTGAGCTAGGGAAAAACGGAGTTTCACACTAGTTACATAGTACTACGCAATTGTAAACCTGTCCGCTTTTTGCCATTCTTTTTAAATAATAGATTGATAGATCCAATCTAATGAATAGAAATAGTAATCACTATATGTCATATGTGGATGTCGAAATCTCTACAACGAATTGAACTAAGAAATTTGACGTTGAAAATTGTATTTATAGCTACAAGGCTCAATTGCTTACACGAGTTACAAGATACATCAAGTACATAATATGTTCTTGATAGAATACATAATATATTATATTGATAAATGTTTTTGTACGCATTGAATTGATGCGAATGGATTCAAATGGTTCCAAGGAAACGTGTGCCAGGTGGGGTTGGGAGTATAGCTTCTTCACTTATTGAACGATTACATAATACGTAACACTACAGAGTGATATGATCGACTGAGCAATCGGTGTTCCAGATAATTCACATATCTCGCATTCTCATACTCTACCAACAATCTAATGGCATGTCCCATCGAAGGTGTATTATGGGATCCAACTAAGAGCTAAAAAACTCCGATAATAATAAATGTTAATAAATCAGCTTAGGAGGGCCATCTAGTACAGAATTATTAAACTTTGTGTAATAATTTACATCGTTTTTTTTGGACGGTCAGTTTATCTCCTTGTTAGTATTTTTGTTCTATTTGGACTTACTTCCGTGGGCCTTTGACCTTGTCAAGTAGACGTAATACGCGGCGTGCTAATTGGTGTGTTCTCGACTCGGAGATGACTTTCGGGAATGGGCAATCGGTCAGTTACTCAGCTCACAACACCCTTTCGGTTCGTTGTATTTGGCCACGAAGGCTATCAGAACCAGATCAGGATTGGCGGACAAGATTATTACTACTTTTATTATCATACGTGTTATTATCCTCCACTTTTCTGATCTCTTCCTAACTGATGTTGTAAATGTACTGAAGTAGGAGGTGATTATAATGATAAATCTGTCAATGAGATAACTCCTTCCTACTAAGTATATTATGCTGCCGAAATGAATTATACAACAGCTATCTCTCTTCGTCCAAACCCATCATCAATGAAAGGTAAGGAAGTGCGACAGTTTCATCCCAGTGCATAATGTGCAGCTATCAGGAATTCGTTTGCTCAGTTATTCAAGAACTGGAAATCTCCATTACTGCATCTAGATGGCTCGTGAAGATACGTTCAACTTAATGTAGGTCGCTAGGTGGATGCCCTCTTTTGTTTGAGACGGAAACTGTCACATTCATTGCATTTCAACCAATGCCAACTGGAAAAATAAAAAGGTAATTAGCTGTCTTTATAGGTGTAATACCTCAATAGAGAATTATACGAAACCATTAAATTGAATATGTATCGTCAGTATGAGACGACGATACGTACAGATACGATAGGTCTCCCAATTCGTCAGGAATGCGTTTTGACTGTCAGCAGATAGTTTACATCGGCAGATCGGCGTAATATTCAACGAATCACTTCCCAATCAAAGCGTAACGTCAAATTTTGCGTTATCACGATTCCTGATCCAGTTTTCCATAGCCATTGTAGTTTTTGCTATTTCCCTTTTTCTGCACTACTAGAATCTCGGGCGTAGCTGAACGAAATTGTAGAATCTCACATCGTTGCCCTCATAAGTAAGCCAAAAATTGATGAGATGTCTTGAAAATACAGTACCCTACTTGTATTATTGAAACTAAGCCTGACTCAAGACTCATATTGGAGGAAAAATTAGCGTTTTCATCTATTGTGACCACTGGGTTTCTAGTGTTACCTGCACCCATGTACTCAAAATGAACCAAAATGTTGTATTCAGCCTTGAAAACTCCTGTAATCATTCCAACTCCTGGTGCGCAGCTATAATATTTTCTTTCAAACATTGGCGGAGAAAATGGTGACATTAAATGTCACAAATCACAAATTTTGTCAATTGTCAGACAATTTGCCTTTTGAAAGTGGCCAAAAATACGAGTGAATTGTCTCATGAAATTATGCGGAAGTCCGAATCTATAATATTAAAAGAAAGAGGGTTAAATTTAAATTGGCAATGTTTGTACTTGTAAATCCGTTCGGCCAATCAATTTATTAGAGCCAAGTTTTTTTTTTAAATTAATTAATTTTTTTTAAGGGTGAAATAAGTCTGTAAAAATGAATGAACCCTAGAATTTACCTCCTACTCTGTTTTGTTAACGAAGGTGAATATAGTGACGGAAAACTGGTAAATCGCTATAGGGCAACCATTAATTTAGATGTTGAGTTAGATGGTAATATAGATGTCACTTTATACACGTTCCATCGCATTGACGATTATAGAAATCGTAATAATTATTACCCAAAGGTTCATAAATTAAAATGTTGAAATGATTTTAACAGAACTACGTACTCAAATATTAGAAAAGTTGTTGATGTTTCGATTGTTTAATATTTCCACCCTTAAATATCATCCCTTAGCGCAGAGGGTACTGGCACAGACCGGATCGCTATATGATTTATGAGCCCTTTCGTTAACTTTGGTCCAGTAGTATTGGAAAAAGCTCTACTTATCTCGAAGAGCAAACCAACTTATTTTATGAAGGAAAGTTAAATTTTCTTTGACACGAGTACAAAAGCGTTTGGCGACTTTAGTTAATTTCTTTTCATTTCCTTTCATCTTTCGAATCTATATTCTGAAGACCAAGTTTTCAAATGTTCATTGCAGTACTACAAATGCATTTTATTATTATTGATGCCCGTCCCACAGTAAAAATCCTCAAGTACTTACTCAAATTAGTTACAAAATACGGATAACTGTGGGTGTAAAAATGGTACCAACCCACTCTCAATGATTAAATACGCAAACCTATAATAGTTACGTACAACCCAGTAGTCTCAGTAATAGCCTTTGTGATTGATTGTAATACGTTTTTTCGTTGTTAGGTACCAGTAATACATTCTACAACCTCTGTTTGTCTCAGTGTCACAGATTAGGGTCTGGTGGCCTAGTTGATATTTATATCCGTTTTCCCTCGGATCCTAATGTGCAGTGATGCTCGCATTATCTTTTTTCTTTTACAAAGGCCCCGTTCTCGCCAAACCCGTCTCCCTTAATGAATTGGGTAATTTGGACGATTTATGTTTCTCCATTTGCGCTCACAGTTTTTCTTAGGGCCTGGGATTTTGAAACACCATGTAGTAAAGAGTGAATCATCAGTCAAATAAATGAAATTGTTCATTTCAAATAGATGAAGCTTTGTATATTTAAAGCAAATACGTTACAAGCTTCATTATGTTCATATTGTACTCTCTTGTACATCAACACACTTACTAATATTCAGTTAATTAAAGAATTACAGTACGATTAAAATTTGAGACAATCGTTTACTGGCTTATCCACTTATTATTAGACCTCTCGCTGCGATTTCCTAGAAGAAAACAAAATCCAGTGATGATCGTTGATTGTTTCTTCAAAGTTTTAGCCCTTCAGGAGAGCGGACGGATGATCGTAATCAAGTATGCTTAATCATTCCTTGAAGGGACGTCTATCAAGAGCGAACACTAAAACAATAGTGTTATTTCGGAAGTTTCCAATTTTTGGCCGTTTTGATTGAAAGGAACTGACGATTAGAACTCAGACCCAACTAGACCCCCTACGTGATTTTTTCACCCACGTTACATCAACTTCTGTTCAGTAATTACCGAGAAAATCTTAATAATCGACCAACAAAACTTTTTGAACCCCTATAAAACAAATTTTTTTTTCAACGAATTAAGATCTAGGAAGGCCGAAAATTAAATTAACAAAAAAATTATAATAATGCTGGATATTACTCAGCGGTTTATTGTTTCTGTACTAGGTATTCTACGTAAATCACTTACCTATCTATGCTTATTAGACATAGTCATTGGCACGTATCCTAAACTCGACGCCTCGCGCCTCCATACTGTGATATTACATTCAAAATACGGATGCTCATAATAGAATAGGGCTGCTGCTAGCCACGCGGTTTTGCTCAAACCTCCCGTTGAATAGGCACTGCTGCGCGCCACTCCTGCTCGACCGATTACCTGGCCGCGGGCGACCGATTTTCATTACCCAAAGATGAGGGTTTTCGAATGGCGAGCGAATTGTACAGCAACCCGAATGATGTCATTCGGTTCAGGGAACTACTTTCTACCGTAATCCTATCAACTTTTTGATAGGTTAATCCTTGAATGTAATCCCCCTTACAGTTGAATGATCAAGATGCCGAGATTACGGCCACATCACGGATGTTGGATTCGTGAGCCCAAATTCATAAAATTTGGTACAGTAGTTTCAGGTAAAATCTTCGTACGGCGGACTGACGGTTTTTTGTTGTTCAATTTTTAAAATTTTCATATCTTGAAACGTGAACCAACAACTTTGGAGGGGAGTGCGATGGGTTAAAACATTTTTACCGTGATTTACAAAGGTTTATTATTGCATATGATGAACTTACATCCGTATGCACGCCGTTCGTCACTCAGTGAGCCAGATACCCGATTCCGCAGGCATCCCACCGTTATAACCATTACATTTTTCTTTGGCCAGTAACCTTGGTCTTCAATGTCTTCGTGATATCAGAGTCTATGGCGGTATAGAATTTATTGCACCATTGTAGACATACAGACTTCAGCGTTTGTTACCTACTGATGAACCAATAAAGTGTTGTCATTTTACGTCGTTATATTTGCGATAGAGTTGTTAAAGGGTAAACTAATATATATAAAAAATAAACCTTTTTGTAACGATTTGCATCGTTTTTCCGTCATGTGTCAATTTGTGTAATGGTACTGTGAAACTCACTGATCTCATTCTAATTAGTGCCATTAGTGTATTTTTTGGTTCATTACTTACTAGGAGTTATATGTACGTAGTTATATGTACATTGAGACATTGCATGTTATTTATAGATGACGTACGCGGTACATTTAATATTGGTACATGCTGTGAAACGACTGTGTTGCAATAAGGCCACGCCTATTGCATTCATTTTGGATAACCTTAGTTTGTTGTGTGTTGATTACTTGGCGGTCACATAAGAGGATCACGTGTGTTTACTCTACAATCTCCCTGTTTTACTGCCATCAGCGGAATGTTATCAGCTCTCCCGTAGTCAGAACGACCTTTGCATTCATCGATTACCACGGCAGTGCTACATACTTCTGTTTCGGATTTGTTATTTCGGTAATGCATCTATATCTATCCTGAGATCATCTTGGGTCTTTCGTTTTTTCCGAGCGAAAAGGTTAGGATCTATTGATTTGTAATTGATTGTTAACCAATGTCGATCACCTACCATCTGACTCAGACGAAAACGCAATTTTTCGAATCTCCATTGAACGAGTGCTACATTATTGTACTGGTTTCGTCATCAATGAAAATTAATAAGGAAATATGTTCTTGGATCTCTCTTCACTCAAGATAAAAATGCTTTCGTATCATTGAATAGCTATAGCTACGGTTTTTGAAGATTTCATTCTTGAATTTCACCGTTTGGTATCTGTCGAGAGTAATTGTAGTTGTTCTGAGATCTCAAAACCATGTTAGATTGATGTCTGATTGTTTCTAACCGTATTCCATGAACTTCGGTGTACAATTTTAAGAGCAAAGCGACGGTCGATGTGCGTCGTATACCTTAATTTGTGCGGCATAGAAAAGGCCGACTTTTGTTATTTTAATCCTTTAAAATGAATATTTGTTCTCCTATGCATGTGGAGGGCTGGTACGGAGATTCCTCTTTGGATGCTCCCTCCCTATCGAACCGACTCCTTTGATAAGTGGAATTTGATAAAGCTGTCGTTGGCAGTAGGTCAGATACAGACCGTATCAAGTACGACCTCCCCCCCCCCCCTCTTCTTTCACTATTTGCAGGAGCATTCAAACATCTTACAACGGCTCCCTCACTTGTATCGACCTTATAAAGTCTTCAAGGTAGAAGTTGTTGTTTTGGGGTGGGAGGTGTCCCTTGTATCGAAATCTATAACTTTGAAATTCACAGGTTAACTCACATTACGTATGACTCAACAAGCTGCGTACAAATGACTGTTGAGTACACAGAACACATGTATGAAGAATTTTGGATCTGATTCTTCTTATTTGAAGTTGGAAAGTCTTCTGACCGATCCCAAGCTGGGTCTTCATCCCTTTGATTGTTGTGTACTATTGACACAGATAAATTACATTAATATTCTATTGATTAAACCAAGTCTGCACTGAAGTTTTTTCCGGTGAGCATATTAGGTTCATTTACCTACCGCCCTCACAGTCCATCCACTTGAATTCAAGAAAGTGAAGTCCTTTTAAATGTAACTCAACTTTCATGTTGATTTATATAATTTTCCAATTGGAAAAATAGTGTAAATATGATGAGACGAAAGAATGAAGAACAAAATAATGATAAACACTTTCTGAGGATCCGGGAGAATCTGCTTTTTCATTGTTGGTTATGCGGTAAAGGCTCTCCCTGTACGCAGACTGAAATCTTGAATATTAATCCATCTGATCAATAGTTGCCTTACTGCGCAAAGATTGTTATTACTTTAAAAAACGCTGCAAATTCTTTCACTGGGTTGCTTTGGAGTGTGCGTGTTTCACAGGTGATTATTGACCTTCAGGAGATATGCACAGAGCACGTAAATCTGTTCTCAACCAAAATACCTATTTGGATTGATCAGTTGATCATATTTGTGTGCCTTCTGAAATTCAATAATCTATCACTTGTGAAACATGCACACGCACATTGCAAACCTTAGTAAACCCCAGTGAAGAATTTGCAGCGTTTCATGCATGCTTCAACGCGTGTATCGGCTACAAAGCCTTTTAGGAGTTCACTCCAGTATCCACATTACTACATCACTACGTCACTAGGTTACTGCTATCGAAACAAAAACAATAATAAACCAAAATAACGCAAAAGTTGGCACCATAAATCGGCCATACATCGGGAATGGTTTGACCTACGGACCTGGGGAGGGGCTCATTCGATTTCTCGTGGAAGGAGAGAGCTGCTCAAGAATTGGGGCATCGTCGGACCAACATGGATTTTTCCTGAAAATTTCAGCTTCGTGCGTACGGCGGACGGACGGAATTTTTTTATTGCAGTTTCGGATTCTACATCCTTTGAAACGTAAACCATGAAGTTTTCAGGGGGGTTTAGAAATTTCTTTTTTCAATAGCGATTACAATGGTTTATTATTGAATAATGAACCAATGGTAACAATGCTATTTCTTGGTGGCACGATAACCATTGGAACATGCGTTCTTCCGAGGGAGGTTTCAAAAGAACAGTTCAGAATGTCGATCTATCTACAGGTTTTAAAGTGTGCACTTTTAATGTAACAGTACATATCGACTTGAATCTTCCCCCAATCGAAAACTTATCCGATGTAATTTACGGAGAAAATCCTGCATTAGACAATATTTGAATATAATAACAATAAAATAATAATAATAATGTAATTCAAGAAGTGAATCTGGGAAATGGTGTGATGCACCCACAACTGTGATAGTAGTCAACTGCACACCATTCTAAAATACTTGACGAGAGACATTTTGTGCCCTATCAAGTGAACATCTAAGGGGCTTATGATGCTCTGGAGTTCTGTATGTGTGTCCATGGCTCTAGAAGCTTCGAACTAGAATTATCAATTTGAGGATTTTTCTTTTCGACCTGCAGTGACCAAGAGCTAAAACCTCCACCGCCGATCCCCATGACACTACTAAGTCTTACTTTTTGAACTGAACTACGTTTTTTTATAGTGATTACTAAGATTTACCGCACATCGCTGATTACCATCATATAAATAAAAAACTTACTGGACTCGGTCCAAGGACCTTTCTCGTCCGAGTTTGAGTGTTAACTAACCGGTAAAAAGTAATTAGAATTGTAAATGCAGCAATTCAAGGACGCAGAGGCAGAGGTTGGTTCCAGTCGTGATGAAACATCCGAAGATCGTTCTGGATTGTTTATCTTCTCAGCTTATTAGTAGTTTGTAACACGAAACGGCAAATGGATGATCGGATATCAAAGAAGTTCATGGAACATCATTCAATAATTCTTTCACAGGCTTTTGGATGCTCGTCGTCCTGTTCGGTTTATAGATTATAACAAATTCTTTTGGTGTCCTTCTTTTGATTATTGATGGACCAACAGTTTTAGCTGTACATTTTTCGTTCATGTTCGAATTGATTTTGGGGCTATGTTGTTTGACAATGGTTTCATTTTCATAGGAATGTATATTTTCACATGTTACTGAGAATCTCTAGTGTTCAAAACCTTCAATGGTAGGTTTCCACTATGGGGTGAGGTGGGATTCATTCTGCCGGGGTTGAGCATAGATACTTGTAGGTCAACAACAGACTCAACAATTTTTTTTCCGGTGTATGGTGCAACTATCTGTTGGATTTATTGTTTGGGTTTAGGTAGGAATGATGTCTGAAATGATTTGTTACACGTCTGTTCAACCGACGTATGTATACGTTCATCCCTTGGAAAAGAATATACAGCCCTTACATTATACACCTCCAGCATCTTCGTGATTCTCTCTCAAGGAACAGTGATAACTCAACAACATCGATCATGTCTGAGTTCATATTGATCCTCAGGGATTACTGCTAATGTACTCAGTTCCATTGGTAATTAATTGGCTGAACTGGGGGCAAGGCCTCTTCACGTCAACAGAATATCTACTAGGTATATTAACACTCCTCATGAATAAATTCTTGTTTCTCCAGAGGGCAGGCCTCAATCGACTTCTGACATTGTTTTGTCAATAAATTGGCTGTACTTGGTATTTTGAATTCAATGATTGTATCCTCAGCGTCAGACTACATCAGTCTGAATAATTTATCTCAGAACAACAAACGTGTTTCATTATATGATAACAAATCGAATGAACCATCTCAGGATTGTTCTGATTCAACGATTAATGAAATTATGAACAAATTAAAATGTGTATTTTAGGTTGGTCTATGTGTATATGTACAGTGTACATAGCTGGCCTAATAACATGATCTGTAATTAACAATTTATGGTGGGCTACTATAGTTTTATAATTATTAAGCATTCGAGTAAAGCTTCTTCCTTTAGGGTTGTTAGGGTTCCCTCATCGGTTCACCTGAACTAATTTTTTTTTCGGTTCTACTCTGCCTCGCCGTCGAAAATATTTGCTTGTGTCTAATTGAGAAGATACGTTGGATTCTTACCTATTCGTATTACATTTACTCTTGTTCACAAATTACTTTGAATAAACATGTGATTACAGTTAATAGTGTTGATCTAAAGTCTAATGCGTTTGAAAATATCCTTTGGTATGTTAGTCTATTACAAATGTGTACTTTCGGGATGATAAATTACGATTTTGTGGTTCATAGATTGGAATTACGATTAGATGATAGAATAGAGTTACTCTGCCCTTAAATGGGTTTAGCGTAGTCTTGTTCAGTTTTGCTTTCGAGTCTGCGAAGCCGCAGAAGCCTGTTTTTCACTTTAAGGAGCCAAAAAATCTTGTTTGTCCGAATTCAAAACTTCCACTCGCAATTTGCCTACTGAACAAATTTGGTTCTGTGTCTGTTGATCTGTCTGTCTGCCGGTCTGTCCGCATTTTCTTGTTACAGCCGTAACATCCACAATTTTCAATCAATTTAGCTCTTACTTTGAGGGATTATGCAGATAAGACCTCTTGAAGTCCTATGCGAATTTCATCTCAATATAATCAGCGGTACGTTCTGCTAACGTGAAATTCTTGAAACAGGTAACTTTCACAATTTTGATTCAATTTAGCTGATATGATTAGGGATGTAACGAGGAAGCTGCTGTGCCATCTCCTTGGCAGTGTATTTTACGCTTTGACGAAAGCTCTTTTAATTTTGTTGTATACCGTAAGGGAGCCTACCTAGCTTCATGAGTCGTGTGCTATCTTAATTTTGATATTATAGCGTTTTGATTCACCATTCCCAATGCTTAGATTAATCCACTATATCGTTTACAGTGAATGTTGGATTTTCCTACGAAATCTCAATACTTGCTCCTTTGGGACGGATGGAAGCATAAGGGCGAGTTAGGAAGAAAATGGGATCTATCGATATCGGAAAATTTCCATTTGGACCCACCAGGGGTCGTCGGTGGGGGAAACACGTCATAAAAAGAGACGGCAGATTACGACAAATTACCCTTCTCCCTTCGGTTTTTCTATCGAGCCAAGTCCAATCCTTCAAAGAGACGTTTCAAAAGGTCGGTGACCCCTCGGATTTCAGGAGATGACACGTGCGTGAGAATGAGGCCGCTTCTTGACCTCGACGATCAGACCTGGAAGTAAACAATCATTCATTCTCTATTCGTGGTTGACCGAAAAAGTGATTTTGAGAGCATTGAGCGTAGAAATCATGTGATTCTGTGAATTTCTTCTTAAGTACCTACCAAGGGGAAAGTACCAGTAGTGGACATGTTAAGAAAATCTTGTGTGATTGTTTGTGTTACCTCATAAATTTTTAGCTCTCAAATTTTTTTTTTTTGGTGTCTACACGTTCTTCAGACATTTTTAGTTGAGTTTAATCAAAGGAAACACCAATTTTATAAATGTTTGAAGAAATAGAGTCAAATTTTGTGGAATAACAGAAAACACCAGTAGTGGACAGCTAAAATTTTCTAGTGTTGATATAGTGGACACTTCATGACCCAGTAGTGGACACGTCGTAGATATCAACAAGACGACGTAAAATCTCATTTAAAATCATGTATATATCTAATCGGTAGTGAAACAAAAAGAATTCCATTCAACTGGAAGAATGAAGTGAGCACCAGTAGAGAACAATTCATGTATAAGTAGAAGATAGCTCATGGACTAGTAGTGGACATCTCTTGCACTAGTAGAGGACACCCCCTGTCCGCCTCTGGTCCGCAACACTATATTCATTTGAAAATAGTACCGAGAGCTTGTTCCAATACAAATGAACAAGTAGAAAATTAAGAAAATATCCTTTCGTGAAAAGGGAAGTTGCACCAGTAATGAACAGGGATGTCCACTACCGGAGCATCCGTCATTTTTGTTGCACTAGAAGTGGACATGCTTTAAAAGCCCACTTTATCAATATTAACGGAGTTAGGCGACTGGAAAATCGTCAATTTAGTTACTGAAGTATATATTCAAACCAATGGGCACAAATATTTGAATATTATATGTGAACATTGCTTAAAACATACTTTCTATTCCTTAGCATTTCGCACAGCGTCCTGCTCAAAATCACTCCACCCACAGACTGGTTGTTTTTAATGTCAAGTTATTATTTTTCATTTTGGCCCTAACATTTTCTTTTGGTTCATCACGTTTGTTAGGCTATTAATTTATTTAATCCGAAAAGATTCAAGTGCCCTGCTCAACCAGAATCCTTATTCTACAACTTTTTTTCCGAAGTGTCCACTATTGGTACAGTGTTCACTATTGGTGCTTTTCCCTTATGCATCAGGAATGAAGAACGATTTACGGATTTAAAAAAAAAATCTAAATTTTACCCGATGACATCACCTGTAACATTTCGCTAGGATTATGGGAAAATTGGATAAATATTTGCTTCCAATTTTGAATTGTTAATTTAGCTATCTTGTATTTCTGACCCTTAATTAAATATGTACTTCACTTCCGTTGAAGGTATTTAATTATTTGCAATTCCGTTGTGGTACCGACAGAAATGGGGAATTTCATGGGGCGGAATTCATTCCGCAGTTTTCGGCACAATTAAAAGATGAAACATGTACATGTACAAGAAACTTGTCGCTGGCCCACCTTTCATGTTAGTCTTCACTGCTGCGACGTTTTCAACTGTTGGTTGCACATCTTTTGGTTGCCTAGTTCTCGTAAATTCCTATACTCACAACGGAAACGCGTTCCGCTCTGGAACACTTTCGTTGCCACTTGAACCGAACCGCGTGCTAAAGGTTTCCTCTGCTTGGTCGTTACAAATGATCTATTTTTGACAAAAGCTTCAACTGTGAAGCCTCAATATTCACCCAACCTTAACAAATAACGACTGGAAATTACCTCTTCCTCCTAGACTGAGTCAAATTCGTATAAATAACACACAGTATTGGCATATGTTTGAAACCAATATTACTCCTCCGTTCTACTATTTCAGTTAGTTTCAAGCTATAAAAGAAATTTGAGGATCAAAATTTTGAAAGCGAGCTGAAAAACATTAACGATTTGGTTGACATAGTGACTAGCATGCTTGGCACTTAGCTGATTGTCCATTTCTTGGTGGTTATTAATCCAATGTGACTTCTGTTTGATCTTTAAAATAATTTTCTGTGGTTCTGTGGGTTTGTCCCTTGTCCTGATTAGATGTTAACTGTCTCTATTCCCTTTGTCTCCTCCTCAATACCGTTGCTTCAATAGGAGCTTGCCCCAACTGCTTACATATTTCTCTCGATTTAATAACAAAATTGGGGTGGTTTTAGAAATGTGGTCAGAAAGTGAGTGTCTCCGAGTTTCTTTGTGATCAGGTCAACTATTATATTCGTAGTGCATGCGCGAACGTAAATTTGTTTAGTGAAAAGGAACACGCTGATACTATTCAGCCGATAGTGGTACAATCAGGTTTTAATAATATTTAAAAACCTTCCGTTGTCATCAGATCATAAATAATTAGTGCGCACGTGCAACTGCATATTTTTTACAAGATTACAAGTAATCCCTTTCGATTTAATCAATGTTCATTCACGAACATGACCACTTTTAAGATGATTGCGGTGGAAATCCATGGCTATCAGAAGTAGAATGGCTCATTCGCATCCGTAACGTAAAACTGTTTGCCAGAGGCAAACGTGGGAAACAATGCAGACCTCTGTCATGGAATTTTTAGAATTGCTCACTGATATTACCTATTTAAAATTTCTCTATGAGTTTCATCACCTTCGGACAGTTATGTTTTCGAGTGCATTCGCAAAACTAAATTCGTGTTCCGCTGTGGAATAGTTAGTGAACATACAGAAAAAACTTAACTGGTTTTAATGCATATCGCTCTTCTTCTATTCGTCTTCTATTTTCTCCTGTACACAAATGTGAGATGTAGCTCTTCTGTCTAGAAGGCTCGCAAATCCCTCTTGTTCTATGTATCCAAGGAATCCACTGTGTCCATTTATATTTGTGTCCTTGTTCCAAACAGAGAAAAAAAACTGGTTTTTGAGTTGATTTTCCGGAGTCATGAGAAATCCTTATTCTTAAAAATTACATGGCCGTCTCGACCTGTAATTACGAGCACGCCAAGACCTCGGTTAGTGGCAAATTTTCATCTGCCCTCCGCATATCCTTCTCGCGTATGCCTGGCGATTCCGTGTTAACATTCAAATTTAAAATATAAGTACTATAATTACTTCCTGGTCGATCGTTTGGAATTGAGACTGAATTATTTTGTTCACATTGTTGATCACACAATTAAAACATGACGAGGTTATATTCGTCTGCGGGTTTTAAGAAGTGTGAAATTCGTCCCTATGATTAAATTCCCGTTAGCGAGTTCTGGGTAAAATGGAGATCTTTTAAAAGTGAGAAAAAAAGGTTTACAAAGAATTTTGAAATCCAATTGTTCATTCGATTTATTTAATGCCTGATTTTGGTTTACTATTGAATAATAAACCATTGTAATCGCTCTTTAAAAAACCTTCTTTTTAACCCCCCCCCCCTGAACATTTCATGGTTTAAGTTTCAAAGGGTGTAGAATCCAAGTATGCAATAAAAATTGTTCCGTCCGTCCGCCGTAAGCTGTAAATTGTTGTTTTTCACAAAGGGCTGGACAAAAAATCTGAAATTTTCAATAAAAATCCATGTTGGTCCGACAACGCCCCAATTCTTCCGCTCTCTCACTCAATTTAAAGTGCCTTTAAGGTTTTCAAAGTTCTGTTTAAAAACCTCAAAAAAAAGTCAAGGCGACCTAAATTTGGACTTTTTTTGGAGCAAAAAATCTGAAATTTTCGATGGAAAAATCCAACGCCCAATTCTTTGGATCAAAACAAGAACAACTCTCTCACTCAATTTAAAGTGCCCTTTAAGGTTGTCAAAGTTCTGTAAAATCCCTAAAAACCTCAAAAAAAGTCAAGGCGACCTAAATTTGGACAATTTTTTTGAAGACTTTCCATGGGGAATCAGGAGATATGCTTTGAGCACTTAAATCGGTTCTCAACCAGAATCCTATTTGGGTTGATCAGTTGATCATATTTATGTTTTCTGAAATTCAATAATCGCTCTATCAGTTAGCCAAAGCTTAGTAGAAATTCAAATCATGAATCATTGAATAATAAACCCCAGTGAAAGAATTTGCAGCGTTAAAAACGTTTATCAGCTATCATGTGCTCAACATTGTCGTTCCTCTAATCGAATGAGACTTGCTGAAAATCCAATAAATCAGCATAACAGTATCATCAGTTTCTTAAATGGTTTATACAGCGTTTCCCAGCTTGATGTTTTCTGCAATGGCTAGAATACTATTCAATAAATTCAGAAGTGTTATCTGTTTATAAATCACAGTGATTGCTGTTCGGCTTTTGGGTTCTGAATACCCAATTCTCATGATTACCCAAGTTTCCATTGCTGTTGGGAAGTGTAGACTATGAATCGGCCGTCGATAGCACGCTTCATATCGAGGACGTTCAACACTTCCCTTATTATCCCGCACTTTGACAGTCACGTCCCAAATGTGTTTAGTTGCCAAATTCCACTTAAGTGGCAAGGTAGTTAGCGGCTGTTTGCTTTATCTCTTTGCTTTCATGGACGTGTTTCGAGAAAATCTGTTCGGAATGTGGACACTTCATTGAGTTATAATTAGTAACTCACGATTAGCGTCGAAATGGGCCGCTACTCCGTGGGCATAACTTGAAAGATTTTCTCATTACTAGTTCCTACATTTCGGAGGATCTTTACTTCGCACCTTTTCGGCAAATCTAAACTGCTCATGAACATTTTTCCAGGTTCTCATCATTCATAAATAATGTGAATCTTATAATATGATCAACGATTATGTAGAAACCAATAATAAGTTATGAACTAACAGCTTCCACTATATCGCAATGATAATCCTGTCGTATTATTACACTACTCTGATTCACCGATACAATTAATTTGATTGATTGATTCGTGAAGCCTCCAAATAATAATAATAAATAATAATTGAAGCCTTCTGATATCAAGAAGTCACGTTTAATGGCATTGAATTTTACACGTGTCCTAGAAGGGGGACCCGGGACCTCCTCCCAATCTCCTTCAGAATCGATTCTCCTCTCCCACTCAAATTTACATTTGTTTAAACCACTGCAACGCAGATATGGAGCTTCTTAGAATTACCATGTACCAGAATTATGCAAGATGGTAGCTATGACGTTGAGCAGCCCAACTTTATCCGGTAAAATTAAACATGTGGGTGGCTTTGGTTGAATCACAGTTGCTATTGACCTACAGCTTAAGGTCGTCCATCTGGTTTCCTCGTGCAACTAGGACTGAGGATATTCAGGCCCATATTTTAATATTGCTTTGACTCAAAAGAGAAGTGAATAAAAATAGAGAATACAAGTAGGAGGGTTGTCTCAAGGAGAATTAATTAAATTAGTAAACTTGAAAAAGAAAAGATTAAATTAATTTTCTTCCAGTAAAAGTGTTAGGTACCTAGTTCAAAGTGTCACCATTGCGGACCACAGTGTTGGTTATCTATATAAAAACTCGGAAACAAATTAATACAAAATTAGGCGACAATTGATACTTGTAAATAGAACCAAGTTATTAACACAGTTATAGAAGCTCGAATATTTTTGTTGTTGAAAGGGTTTTTTTTTAAAACGGGATGCTGCGCCGACCTGCAAATTTTGAAAGACAAGCTAAAATATAAAAAGACAAGACAAAAGGGTTGGGATGCGGGATTGCAATATCTTTAGTTCTACTTATGTAAAAATGTTTTTACATTCTTACCGACGTGATAATGCACGTATCATACCAAACATTATGTATAATCAACTTTAGGTAATATATATGGCTTTTCTGCATAATACGCAGAGAATGGGTATCGATTGATCGAAATCATCCATGGTTTGTCTCTGAAACCGGTTGTCTTGGGTTTATTATTTCCGATAATAAACTTTTGTAATCTTTTATGAAGGAGACACAAAATAATATAATTTCGTGCAATCATTTAGTGTTTTTTTTTATTTTTTATTTTTTTTTTTTTTAATCGATATCATTCAGACTTGAGAAATTGGAGATCAAACAAAAATATGAAAAAAAGGCAACGATTTTTTACCCCTTCCATTCACTTTCTTCCTTAACTAAATTCGAAAGATCTGAAATTTGTTTCAGAACAAGGCTAAAGTCCTCAATCTAACAAAATAGATTCAAGGAAATCTATAAAGGAATGGATGCTCTATTACCTCCTCCACCGCCTAGGAAAATTGCGAATTTCCGATGTTCTTTAATCAACTAGACTAATGTCGAACAACAAAAAGTTTTAAAATCAGAGGAAAATAGTGAAGTAATGACGATTTATCACTATTACCCCCTCATATCACTCCCTTCCATAGTGGAAATTGAATATGCTGGAATATTTACGTTTTAATTTACTTACATTAATAGATTCTCAAATAAATTATTAATCTAATTTATCAATCCGAGTAGATAGGCGATAATACTTATCAATTAATTGATTATTGCTAATTTTACCGTTTATTGTCGCTGAACTCGAGGCTTGATCATGGTAAGCATCCATGTAAACAATTGTAATCTGAAAAATGGAAAGATAGAAAAAAATAATTTTAACAGGAACTTTTATGTTAGACACAGTTTCCTGTTATCATTGAGATTTTACTACAAAAAGCCAGCACCAACGTTTTGTGATCAGTACATTATATTTTTTCTACGTAAGAAATTCTCATCATGGTCATAGAACGAATAGATAAATTCGGTATATCTGAACTTAATTACTTTCGGTATAACTTTTGCTATGACTGAATTATGTAGTACATGCAGATTTTACAACCCGTCTACTGTTGTAAAAGGATGACGAGCGAGGACTGAGTCCATGTACATTCGGTGTGTATACGTATTCTGTGGTTTTCTATTATGTGGGTTTTCTACTTTTTATGGTAGTCACCGTACATGGTCGTCTTCTATCCATATTGCTAAGCTATTATACTTCGTCCTTGCTCTTTAATTCATTCTTTCATATCCCTCCCTCCATCCCTCCCAACTCAACCTCCAAATTGAATTATATCTTGGATTAATTGCGAGTTGTAAATATCTCGAAGTCGAGATATCCCCCTAATGTTTCACTAATAAAAGATCAGAATCAGTTTAGTTAATTTTTAAATATTTCTCGAGCCAGACGATTAGTCATCAATTACATGGTTCCAAATTTGTAATAATTGCAAAAAGGTAAATTGCTTCCTGAAACCATTTTGTCGTAATGGGCTTTCACAGCTTCATCCAGAGTAGTCTAGTATGTATCCCATCTAGTCTTACTAATCTTGAAGTACTGAAACCTTGGAATCCTTACTTTCCATTGAGTGAGAGGGACTTGGCGAAACCTCTGTAATGCCAGTGGCATTCTTATTGCTTAACCTGGTTCCCTCAAATACAACAGAACGGATGTTGGTTCAGAACAAAAACTTGTCCACGTGTTCGGGAACGTTATCAAGAAAAGGGGATACAAATCTCCCACAAGAGAAGGTCCGGCGTGGGAGTCAAGTGGAAACACGAAGACAAAAGGCAACGATGTCGAGGTATATGCGTCGGTTCGTGACGTCGCGTGAGTGTTGAGGGCTCGGGTTGCCTCAGAGAGCTGTGTTGACACCGACGTCCTCAGGGCGCAGTGGCCGCGGTGAACGGAGTTGACCCGCTGGCACCGTCTGGCGCCGACCCAACCAGTTCTGCTGCCCGCCCACAGTTTTTCTGAAAGTGCAATTGAAGTTTAGGACCGATTTCGCCAGGAAATCTCAACTTGTGCCACCCGCGAGAGGAGCAGTCCTCTTCCATCCAAGTCGAGAGTAATCTTACCACCGATCTTATCCATCAACATCAATGTCTGATTGGTATTACACGCCCCAGTATTGTTATGAAATGGATTTGTAAAATAAATCAATGCATTAATTAAATCCGCAACGCGTTTTTGTAGTTTACTACTCCGATGGAAAGTCAATGTTTTTATAATATTAAATAGAACTTGTTCATGATTATCAACAACTGAAATGTTCTATATCCAACCAGTTTAGAGGAGAAATCGCTTTTCTCAACGTGCCCAATTACTGGTACTTAGGTGTTCAATAACTAGCACCTGTTGTCCAATAACCGGTGCAAATGCGTTTTTGAGATTAAATTGACATAAAGCAAATTATATTTCGTGTTTTTCAATATGATAATCGTATCACACCGCAACATATACAACACAGCAAAACAATCAGAAGGCAGAAAAAGGATTAAGTAAAAAAAAAATATTTGACCGTCGAATTTCTCCTTCAGCGTCCTATAACTGGTACATACGAGACCCTATTCCATTACTTAAACGCAAACAACGCTCAACGCCCAACCAACGTAGCAAACATTTTAGACTCTCTTACTCTCGCAATGTGTAAAATCTACTTTGCCCTGACTTTAACAAGTCACCACAGTTTTCTGTTACGGTTACGATCGATATAAATCGACATGAATAATATAATTTTCTCGTAATAAATATTGTTCGAAAAATCAATGCTTCTAGTTAACCTGTATGTATAAAAACAGAATATCAAAACAAAGAGAACATTCAATAAAATATTTAAATAATACCATTCCAATGTTACTGGTTCATTGAAATTCCGATCGATTTTGATTGATTGAGTCATGGACTTGGAGTAATTCGGAATCCTCCTGCTCTGTAATGATTTTAAGGGTGTACTCCTATACCCGGTGTTTTTCATTCATATTTAATAACTCGTGTAAACTCTTCTCTCATCACTTTTGTAGCCAATAAATAATTCTCCACAACAACAAGTTAACAACGTAGTTTTGTAATTTCCTCCAATGTTTTCGACGTTCGAACCTGATTAAAGCATTTGTATCTTAACTCGGTGAGCCCCGAAATAAAATTACAGCTCCCCTTTTTTTTGCTTCCCCGTCGTATTTCTCTGTGAATAATTCATCAGAAATGTTTGCAACTTTTCTCCGGCGTAGTTGAGAGAAGATGGAGGTGGAAAATCAAAATACGAGAAAAATTTATCACGGTAAGAACGCCCGAGAAAGGGAGAATGAGTCAAGAAAACAGATGGTTGCTCAGCCCGTAACTAGAAAAAACTCTTTTCGAGTCTCAACGTTCTTTCTTGATTTACCCTCTTGGTTTTTATCGTCGGTTGCGGTTTAATAGTGGATGCCCTTTCGTCGTTAATTTCGCCTTAAAGATCTTAGTTATATTTGTATCGCTGTTGATTAATAAGGATTCGAAAGACCACAAATCTCTGCTTATGCTTGGTACTATCCTATCAATCCTCTCCATGTGTTTGCTTAGTACAATACTGTGATTCTTTTCCATATTTTTGGTAATTTTTCAAATATTATTTGTGTGTTTATATTCGCTGGGTATTGTATACATCGAAAACGACATCACAATATTTTCTAATCAACGTGAATTTTGATTTCTTTTGATGGGAAAGAACACGATGGTTGCTGAGTTCACTAGACACTACAATTAAAATGCACGCGTACATTCATTAAACGTCAAAGCGGATTTGTCTGACCTAGCTTGTGGTTTATTATTCAATAATAAACCGTTGTAACCGCTCTTGTGAAAAAATGTTTAACCCCGCCCTGAAAATTTCATGGTTTACGTCTCAAAGGGTGTAGAATCCAAATGTGAAATACAAATTTTTCCGTCCGTCTGCCGTTCGCACGAATTCTTCCAAACGGCCTTTAGCAAAAAATCTGAAATTTTCAGGAAAAATCCATGTTGGTCCGAGGACGCCCCAATTCTTGAGCCAGCAACCTCACTTAATTTAAAGTGCCCTTTTAAGGGTTGTCAAAGTTTTGTAAAATCCCTAAAAACCTCAAAAAAAGTCAAGGCGGTCTAAATTTGGACTTTTTTTTTAAGAACTCTCCATCAGGAATCGAATGAGCCCTTCCCCAGGTCCTTAGCTCAAACCATTCCCGATCTATGGCCCGATTAATGGTGCCAACATTTGCGTGATTTTGGTTTATTATTGTTTTTGTTTTGATTGCAGTAACCTATTGATGTAGTGAACGTAGATACTGGAGTGAACTCCTAAAAGGGTTTATAACCGATACACGGGTTGAAGTATTCTGATAATCATTAAAAAAACGCTGCACTAGGGTTTATTATTCAATTGGCTTGCGTTCATGATTTGAATTTCTACTAATCTTCGGAGTGTCTCTGTTTCACAAGTGATAGAGCGATTATTGAATTTCAGGAGTTATGCATAAAGCATGTAAATCTGTTCTCAACCAAAATACCTATTTGGATTGATCAGTTGATCATATTTGTGTGCCTCTTGAAATTAAACAATCGCTCTATCACCTGTGAAACACGCACACTTCAAAGCTTAGTAGAAATTCAAATCATGAACGCAAGCCAATTGAATATTAAACCCCAGTGAATGAATTTGCAGCGTTTTTTGTTCGATTCCTTTCTTATTGCTTGGAGCATTTTTCTTTTTCCAGTGTGTGAATCTATTTTCAATGAACTATTGAATCTTTCTTTGTACGATTTTACAAAATAAAAGTAGTTCACATGTTGTAACGGTCGTGAGTGAAGGAGCGGTAACACATTACTTAGGGTTTTTAAAAATAATTTGTTGGGCCTGGGAAATCATAATATTTTTTCTCACTAGAACCTTATCACACAAATGGGTTTACAGAGGATGGATTCACACGGTGAAAAAACACTTTGAGGAATAGGAAAGTAATCGAACAAAGAAGAATCACAAAAGTCGATTGAAAATAGTGGAAATGTAAATAGAAAAAAATCATTCCCCCCTCCACCACTCGCCCACTAAACGACCGGACATTAAAATTACTTATCCATTGCTCGTACATATAAACTAATCATATGAACAAAATCGTGGGAGTGACGCTTTCCACTCACCCCTCATGAGACAATTTATCCCTAAACTAGATCAAGATCTTAATGGGGGAAAAAAACGAAAATTCTTAGAATTCTTAGAATTCTAGCATGAGCAGCGATTGAATAGATCGGCTGTTGAAACCACTATCAAAGTCAGAATTTCCGAGTTTGTTAACCAACCATAATGAATTGTGTGAACAAGAAAAATTCAAGAAAATCGGCTGAGAGTTGAGGTTCGGGCTGCGTCAACAAAATTTTCGCAAATACAGATACTTGAAAAACCGGTCATACATCTATTGATAGTGGATTTGGTTTCAGTTATTCTTCCTCTCATGGGTTTTGTAGGATTCAAACCCACTAAAACCTCACCTTCCTTTCCCACGTTAGAACTCGGAACAATTCAACAATTACTTTAGGGCAAACCCCATGCTCTCTGGATCAATTCTACTTGGGGTCCCTGTATTGACGAAGTCTTACTTCATAGGGATTTTCTCTGAATCGTTTGTAAGTAGTCGACATGTTGTAGTTGAACATTAAAAATGTATTATTCTTCGACTGAGGCCATTGGTAGAAAGGATATTGCCTCAGAGCGTCGTCATGTAGTGTATTCTCGATAGTACCGTGGCTTTCCGCATTGTTACACCTCGCATGAGTTATTAAATTAACAAAAAAACAAAGATTTGTGTTACCCGTCTACTGTAAACATGCTACGGGTCTCATATAGTTCCATTCAATTATTACCCAGTCGGCACTTCCTTCCAACACCCGACCTTGTCTAGCGAAACGTCAACATCACCGATGGGGGAGCGAACAAGGCGGAACATCTGCGGAACAGTCGCCTCCTGAGGGTGATTCGACGTGGCTTTGCTTTCCACTCGAGTTACCGAGGTCCTTGCCAACATCCCGAATTACCTGGTTTATCCTGGTGGTCTTTTTCTTTTTGCCTCCGATGCTCGCACTATACTTCCTATGAGATGCGGAAGCGGCGCATGCGTTCACTGTTTTTTTTTTAATGGTTGTCGATCATAACATAAGGAAGGAGCAGATTTTTTGGATTATGCGTACGATTGTCAAGGATTTACATGGTCCCAGAGGCGGGGATGGGGGGCATCCCAAACTGCGTACGATTTTACGCTTACAGTCTGAAACACATTATGTACTTTTTATTGCCAAAAGTAGACCAGCCGTTCCCTGCGTGTGTGATAGGTGTCCGAAATTTATGTTCTCCCATTTCAAAATTATTTCACTCACTGCACTCTATAGTCTACATTAAATGTAGACTATAGCATTTTTATTTCACTCCTCTTGCGCAAAAATGCTCCATCATTTCGTCGTTGGCGTTGCTGAAGCATCACCTTATAAATAAGGTAGTCCATTATGAGTAGATTTGGTCTCGCAGTTCTGAACTCCAGTAATCCATGAATCCGTGGCTCCAAGGAGAATCATTTTCACAGCCTAGCAGTTTGCCATATGATGTGCTTACCTGTCAAGTGAACACATCATAGGTGTATCTGTTTAAGCAGCGATGAAAATGATTGGGTCGAGGGGGATTCCCTCTCATATTACTCATTCGGTTTTTATAGAATGTTCTAGTCCCTTTAGACTCGTTCGTACGATCTGATGAATAATAATAAGTATTTTAAAAGTCCCCATTTTCATCTTATTTTGCTAACTTGTTCGGATTTTGCCCAATTCACCCTTTCAAGGTTCCATATAAATTTCAATTGGGTTTTTAAATTTTTAGCGTTTAATTTTCCACTGGATCACGAACGTTGAAGACCATCCTTAATTACCAAACGTGCTCTAGTTTTTGCTCAGATTTTCTTCATATTAGGATAATGTTGATGTGTTTTCATCGACATTATATTTCATAACGGAAGAGAAAAAATGGTGGGGGTACTAGCTGTTTCTTTGAAACCTACTCAAACTAAAATTCCCAACCGATATCGTGATTCTTCTTTGTCCAATCAGGGATTAGGAAAACAAATCGGCAAGAAACCACGGGAATTTCAAATGTACGATCGGTGATGATAAGAGGGGGATTTTCGATTTATTCTTTCTTCATCTTTTCATCCGGAGTTACATTTGGATGAAGGGATGTTTTGTGTTTTGTGGGGAGGATAGATGAAGGAGGAAATGAACTGTAATAGTTACGGTATTACACTATTCTCAACCGATTTTCGGGATTTAGTTTTTACAGTTTTGCCCGAAACAGGTGTTTCTATGAAACCTTTACCAGTAAATTAAAAAATTATGGTTGCTCGTAACACGCCCTTATAGGGTCATTATACAGGGTGTCCCAGGAGTTATGCACAATCCGACTCCTGCGTGTTCTACAACTCATTTCCGACCAAAAGTGTCTCTTAAAAAATTTTCCGGCTATTAGGCTACGTTTTCGAGTTATTCGCGATTCAATTTTTTTCCCGTTTTTTCGGTCTTAGGTCATTAAAACTGTCATAACTCCCTAAATTTTGGTCTGTCTATCTATCTATTGATGTATTGATCTTGATCCATTTACTATTCTCCTGAAAATCACATACGAGCCAGACAACGAGCCAAACCTGTCTTTGAGATTTTCTGATAAAGATTTTCGCGGTCCTAGCTCCGGGCCGCTCCTGGCGTCCTGGTACTGGTACCCGTACCTACTAGCTAAGTCTGGAGCCTGAAAACGCCAATACGCCAAACGACAATACTGTTCATGGAACGATCCCCGAACGAGAATTAAAGTTTATCATTCGATCCATGATCCACTCAGGATAGAGGCTATCAAAATTCGAACATTCCGAATTACTGATGGAAAGTTGGAAAGCTGAAGATAGCTGGCTGAAGATCTAGCTGCAAACTGAAAAAAGGCGGGGCTGAAGCATGTTCCATGTTTTTGAATGTCTGCTGCAGGCTCTTAGCAGTAAGCATCCGAGGGTCCTGGGGGCTTGCCCCCTGGCGAGGCTCGCAGCGCCGATTTTTTTTTTTCAAATTTCGTTGCTTCCTAACTGGTTAAGTTACGTTGATGAACAACAAAAAATTGTTTGTACGCAGAAGAATGGTTTGTAACTGAGTGTATATCTTAGCTTACGTCTTCATGAGAACGGTCTACGTTGCAAAATATTTTGTAATAAATCGAACCCTTTCTCTGGCTTATGAATCGATATTCAAGTTGACTGTTAGCGAAGTTGCTCTTCTCTAGCTAATTGTAAGATTAGTTTCGGATGGGAACCTTCAGATATCACCACCTTTCGTTTTGGAAATGGGTCGGTGTATTCGTCGGCAAGGGCGCTTCGGCTGAAGGTCGTAAGAGCGTCGAACTTCGATATGTCGGCTGCCTCTTCCGTCCAATACAACGGATATAGCCGCAGCCCCTCCGCCTTAGTCGCCTATTTAGGTGAAGGCCATCCCCGCGGATCCTACCCTGCCTTTATCTAACTCACCTCCCTACTACTCTGCTCATATTCATCACGTATACATTTGTTTTTTTTGTGTGTGTGGAGGGGGGGGGGGCTTATAATTTTTTCAGATTAACATTTCTTTATCCGTGCCCGCTCGAAACAGCCACAGACTGAGCGACTAGAACAAAGAACCTTGACACGTGACAGAAAATCAGCAACTGCACGCTTAAATGCCGTTGAAGCGACATGTGACTGCTGGAAAATCGGTACGGATAAGAAACCCAATCGGCTGTCAGGTCGTTTTGCGTTTTCTGATTAGCAGCTTATTTTTCGTCATGATGATCATTATCTCACGAAATGAAAAATCCATATCCGAATTCACGACTCTAATTCATATTCATAAGCTACCCCAATTACACTCCGATCCGTCCTTTACGGCTTCAAAATATTCCTTCCCGTGGTTACTATTAATGGACATAGCACGTTAGTAATCGGTTCTTCTACATTATCAGTTCGAGAATACGCACCTAAGATGTTATAAAAATTCTTCGAGTTCTCTAATAGGTACACCTTCTTCAAGTGGTCCAAACCTTCATCTCCAGTGGATGTAATAAATCCACAAATTTGTTTCCTTTTCAAGATTTCAAAGTCGTTAGGTCTAAATCGTCAGGTTGAAAACCAACCATGGAAATATAAACCGAAGTTTATACTTAATGGGAGTGGCAGATTCACCAAATTGCGATCATTGCGGAGTTGAAGAGGATATGAACCACAAAATGATAAATTGTTCATTCTATGAAGAGGAAAGAGAAGAATGGGGACCAATTCTCGAAGATCAGGACTTACGTACGTTCATAAAAGAGGCAAGTGCTGGTCAGTTGAAGGGCCTGTTGAACTTCATTAAACGAGCAGGGATTAGAATGTAAGATACAATTTGGGACTGTACAAATTGTTAAATTGAAAAATTTTGGATTTTATGAAATATATGTAAATACCTATGTAAGGAATAGTGTTGGCAATATGTAACTAAACACAAGGTAAAAAAATATATACATATCGGGGCGGTGTAGGGGTTTTGTCAAATAAGCTCTCATCACCAAAATTACTAAATGTGTCTTTAGAGTTAGCCATAACAAAACGGTAAACATTCGATTAACGAAATATGGTATAATCACGTATTCTGCTGAAGGTAATATAAACAACGATTGAAAACAAAACTCTTGTATGAAAACATAAAACTTAAAATATATCGGGGGTGAGAGGCGGTGGTAGGGAGACCCTTTTCCAGGTATGGAAGGCCTACTCCGTTATATATATTTCAAGGAGTTCAAAAACAACTCGTTTCTTAGTGTCCTGGTAAAGTATGCTTATTACTGGAAAAGTTGAACGGAAAAATTGTGTCCCAATTTCGGCTGAGAAACTAGTTTGTATTATACTGATCCTTCTTGCTTAGTCGTCTTCTTAACGGCTCTGTAACATTTTCCAAGTGTATCTTCATCAAAAATCAAGATTCAACTCCTTCAATCTACTTTTTAAAGTGCTGTGATAAATAGGTTGTTCGTTGTAATTACATTTCATTTCTATTTATTAGTCTGGATGCTCCTTGTGTTGATAGATGAACTCCCTGACACAGTACAGCATTCTGTTATTTTGGTATCTAAACTTTATGTAGGTACCTAAGCTTGATGTTCACTGTTAACCCAGTTGAAATGAAATAATACATTTTCTTAGCAATGGGAGCCATTTTTCATCAACTAAACTCCGAAGTACTAAACACGATCATCGTGTTTGATTAGAGTGCAAATGGCACTAAGCTGAATAAAGGCAAGTAAACCTGTAAAAGTGTTTACACTAAGTTGTAAGCGGCACTAACGGCAACGTTTCAACGTCATCCAAGGTTCTATTTTTACGTAGAAAAATGGGGTTAATGGGTTAATTTATACTTTTCCGGGCTTTATTACAGCTATTCAACTTTATTATCAGCCTTAATCTTGATATTCGTTGAGCAGAAAATGCTGAGGCCGTTCCAATGAGAACTGGAAAACCGAGTTATTCCTTCAAGAAACCCACAAGTTACGAACTGCCAAAGCTTCAACGGATAGTTATGAAGTTGGAGAATTACTGGTCCTATGGTATGGGTTAATAATGGGCAACTTTCTTAATTGAATTTCTCGCTCTAGTTTATTTCCAATAATAAGCCTGTCTGATCGTATAGCCAAAATGTTTTGCAACATCCCCCCTCAAACTTTGTTACTTTACGTTTCAAGGTGCGTAGATTAAAATGCTGGAATATCCGTCCCCCGTAAACTGCTTTAGAATTGATGTAGATAATCCGTTCTTACGCACATGGACTCCGCTTGGAGTATTGTTGCCCCTAACCTCTTGCCAGACCGATCGTTCTCATACGTCTAAAGCTACAGTACAAAAACCGGTCAAAAGGTGTCCTTAGAAATTCACCCATAGGAGATAAAACTAATTTCTGAATCTAGAAGCTACGGCACAGACCTCACAGTGACATGAACAATCACATTTTTTGGAAAAGAAGAAGATAAATCTATGTCATACTTTTAGTATACGAATCGGATGTCTTCACACGGCTGTTTATGTCATTTTCAGTCTTCCGATACCCTCAATTTCAGGCAAGGTCTCTTCTGTGGATGGAATATACTAAGTATTTGAAATTTCTAATTGGTTCAGGATTTGCAGAATTCGGTCTTCACGGATTATGCGACGGTTTTCAATCTGGTTTCAATGTCTCATTCCTTGTAGGTGCGGTAGTCGAGATAGCGATCTGCAATTTAAAAGAGCAAATTATTTTATTTATTCTAGCTACCAGGGAAGTGATCAGATGAGGTTTTTGGAACTGAATTATTCTCCGAGGAAACTAAGGTGATAGAAAGCAAAGCAATGAAAAGCAACTTGGGAAAGTAAGCAATGGCTGCAACTTAAGTTTCGGTTTACAACTGAGGAGCATCATGGAACTGTGTCACTTGGGTACCGAACTCAGATAGCTCTGGGTAAACTGCCAACCTTTGCTTGTTCATGTTGTATTAAGGCTCAGGAGCTCACCCGTTGCTTTTATTATAATGCTGACCAACTTGCTGGACATAGTCTGTCTTACTATGATCCAGGAGGCGTAGAGACGATGATGAGAAATCTACCGGATTCGTGGATCAGCCGTGTTCCGCTCTGCCCTCCCTATTTCCATCAGCAACTTGTCACCTTCTACTTTCACGTTTTGCAGATCCAAGAATTCGACCGTCTCACCTGCGTACCTCTCCAGTAACCTTGACCTCACCTCCACCCACCCACAGCTAACCCTACATGTTTCTTCTGCCAGGAATAGAGGCAATCTGCCATTCGGGAGGGAGGTTACCTTCTTGATGTATGCAACATGTAGCTTCATTGTAGAGTACAAGGCGAAGAACTTGAGGAGATTTTCTACGGTTTCGTACTAGTTAAATCCTCAAACCTGAGTGCCGTAACAGATTACAGATCTTGACACTGCCTGAAATATATCCAACTTCTTTTGGAACGGGATTTGGTCACTATTCAAGAGCCTGGGCCAGACACTTATAAGTGCATATTTAGCGGTGTCAACTGTGTCACTTGGGTACCGAGCAGTGAACAATAATAAGTAATGGATTTCTCTTTGTAAGGAAGTGTCAGTGGCTTTAAAATCTTTTTAGGATATACGTTATATAAATACGAGCACTCCTATAAAAATCTGCGTTTTACATAAAAGTATATTTTCCCGGTCCACTAGTGACGTTTGCAGACTTGTCCATCAAAGTGCAGTTCAACATTCTTCCAGTCTATCCTTCACAACATTCAACAAGTGAACTTGTAGATGTCGCTTCTCGCGACTAATTCTGAACCCACGCAGACGCGGACGTCAGGGGAGCTGTAAATAGCCGGTGGCGGGCATCCAAAATACATCCGAGTTTTGGTACAGAAACAAGGTTTCGACTTCGCGAGAAATTAATAACTAGCCTCCCGATTGATTGTAGATTTTAAAGTCTGAAACACTTCCAGATTGGAACCTTCAGCTAATTCTCAACTTGCCCGTCAAATAAATATCGCAACGCTCAGTACCAAACTACCGGGAAATGGTTGTTTTATCAGTTAAACCTGTGCAGTCTAGGGGGAACGTCGGGCTCTGTGTGTCCCTGGGGTTTATGGGAGGTCAGTGGTCTGTTTAGTTTGGTGGTCTGGATGCTCGCGACTCTCGCATCTCAAAAACAAGAAAATATCCTAAATCAATCCTTCAAGTCTGTGAAGGTGAAAACAATGGCCTCCGTAAATCAGCTGGCATTCCAGGCTTGGGGAAATGCGCTGACTTTGGCGTTTAACGTGGAGTAACGTGAATACGCTACTGAAACCAAACCAATTATTCTTGCTTTATGCTTTTTCTATCATCATGATAACTACAAATTGAAATATCCTAATCAAATCCTGTACATTAAACTCACAGTTAGTCCCTATGTATGTATGTTCCCAATAGACAGCTAAACTCCCGAATCGATTTTGAGGGGAGCGGTCTTAATATTATCAGCGAGTTCCGGCGCAGCATAGGCTAGGTCACAACCTGCAAAACATCTTTTTACTTCATGAACGGCACTATTCTTTGGAACCGATTTGTTTGGTTATCAAACTTTTGTTATAATGGTTGTCAATAGCCAGTTTATTAAATATAAAATTCCTGTCTATTGGCAGCTATAGGAGCCTTGAACAGGACTTTTATATTTAATGTGGAGCACGGGTTACCCGCTCGTTTAATTTGAAATTGGTACCGTTATTCAATTATAAGGAAGCTCGACTGTGTGACATCATGCAAATGACTTAGAAGTCGAAATGAGCAGACTGTCGTGGAGCAGTTCGGGGACATGATTCAACAGAATCAATGAAGTATCCGGATAATTCTGAAACTATTCTGCAGTAGGTATCGCACTACCTAATATATGATTTTTTCCTTAGTTTTTTGAGATGATGGCCGCATGATGTATCCCAATTTTCAATCCCTAACTTCCGTTCGCTGGTTTGAAGACGTCTATTTTGGCAAATGATTCAAGGTAGGAGCTTCTCTCGGAAACTGCTGCCAAAGCTGGGCTTGAGACAGTCCTTGGATTTCGGTCAGCTTTGATTTCTATGCCTAAGGTTTATACTTGGAATAACAAGTGCATCTCTTAAGTCAGGAGGTTCGGTATATGTTTATGTCAGCTTGAAATGTTCTCTGATCTTGATTGATGCTCCCGATCGAATTCGAAAACTCTTTTCTAAACTATATAAACCTTCGCAACAGCTCTCAATCCAACCAAAATGTACATTCTGATATTGGTCCTTTTGTATTAAAATTGAATTGAAATACGCAATTATACTCAAAGGATTCGTTGTTGCGGTGTTTCCTTTTTATTTCTGTTGGTGTTCCGTTGTGTAACAGCATGTGTCGTACTCACTACCAAGATATGATATCCGAGCCTCTTGCCGTAATGTCATCTGTCACAAGAAGCTGCTGATAAGGATCCCGTTACAGCTGTCAGGGGACTCGCGTTATCTCCCGTCGTCCCAAATATTTGTCCCCCGTCGGCCTCTATCTCCCATAGGTAAATACGTTCTAACTACGCTAAAACACCGTTTTAGTTATTTACACCCTTGATTCGCTGACACGTTGGTCATAATGTTGTGATCGCTGAAATTCATAAAGTACCAGTATTTTGTATTACAAATGATGCAGGCGTCCAGAATAAACTGTTGACTTTCACTTACAGTTCAAAGAAACAGTTTTCAAGAAACACGACTTATCCGCTATCATTCCATGGTTATTTGTGTGTATTCCCGATCAATTTCGTTTATGCAAATAAATGAAACGTTAAAGTTTGAGCTTCATCTAGTATATTCAAATTAATGAATATATGTACATACATATATATTTGTATACTTTTGATTTCAGAGCTTGTTTATTAATGACTGCATTTTTGTTTCCAGGAATGCTGCCTTCTCTATTGGTGAGTGATCATCTCAATCGTATTTTGAGAACTACGTAAGTATATATTCGTTTATTCTTGATTTGGTCAGAATTAAGAGGTAGGTTAGGAATGACGGCACCTCATGCTATCTTCAGTTTTGACTGACGTTCGAGATATCCCTACCCGCCATGGAATCCTGCCTTTCAATCTGACCATTAACTTATCCGAAACAAGTAGGTGTTGACCTTAATAGATCTACATTACAGTCATTTGCTAATGGGTCTGACAATGATTAGTTACGATCGTCAAAGTTCTCGGATTCAAGGAACGAGCATGTTGGCCCCAGTGTGAGAATGAGAGTTGTAGAGGATGGAATATTTAAGAAAGTTTGGAATAATTCAAAAAAAAAAAAAAAAAAAGGAAAAGGAAGGAAAGACAAGGATTTTGAAATGAGTCGGGGAACAAAAAAAAAAGCTTTCAATGGGAAACACAAGTTTCTGGTTTTAGAGTTAAAAGTTCCCAAATATTCTTCAAGTGCAGGAGCCAACAATAAAATTTAGAATTTAGTACAGCTCACAATCCGATAACACCGTTGTGCTCGGCAATGTTATTGACTAAGAAGAATAGGGATACACATAATTATTCAAATTATGTCAAATCATTCAGATGTATGTTTGGGAAATAAAGTGAGACTCCTGGAAGAATTAGTCTTCTACACAACTATGAATCGAAGAGCGATTTCGATATGCAGAATTCGGCTGAACTTTTGATCTTTTTCGGATTCAAGGGGCTATCGAATGCAGGCACAGTAAAGGTTTTTGTGATAATATCCAATCCGTTTGCTTCTCAAGGATAATATCCAATTTCTTTCAATAAAATGGAAAATAAATAAATGTATAAAGTTTTTTTAAAAGTTCAATAATCTTGAACATCTCGGAAGTTTAGAGAAAGAATGATTTTCTAGAAATTCAGTCTGGAACTAGGCCGTTGGCAGGTGGATCTCTCCCACAAATTGATCCTCCAGCCTGTGATCTACAGAACAACTCAACAAGCACTCCAAGTAACACCAAAATGTAAAAAAAAACCCATGAAGCTCTCTAGAAGCTGTATTCTTCTTTTTCCTTCTTGCAGTTTTCACAACACGAGTTGGAAAGATAGGAAAGCTGATGCATGACGTACTTGCACGAACAGTTACCATTTTCGGTAAATTTTCTGAAAAACAACGTGTTCACCACTTGTTATTGGATCCAGCTCAATCTGTTTCCACAATCATTCAAACGAGTACTTACCAATACCTAACACAAACATTCAGCCAAGTAATCATCCAAATGATTTGATGGATCTTCAAAATTCGATTCGAAGCTTGAACGAAGAAGCCTGAAAATTCTAGTTGTCTAATTATCTCCAGTTTTTTCCTGAATGTTGAATTGAAATTCCTTTGGGTCCGTCTTTAGAGCATTGTATGCGTGACAAAGTGGAAGATAAATCAAGGCAGAAGGTCATCTCCGCCACGGAATATTCGCCATTAAAAACCTACCGAGATACTAGAAAGTTAAAAAACGGAAAAATCATGTAATTTTTGGGAAATCTTTGAGAGGAAAACTCTTTCTACTAACAAGAGAGGTTTTCAACCGAGTACGAATCTTCGAAGAAACAAGAAGACAAACATTGTACCAAAAGGAGTAACATTATTCCACGAGCGCCTTTGTTTGGAAAATCGGAGGTAGTTTAACGATTCTTGATGTTATTTTACAAAATAACACAACTGTTTCGAAATATCAACCGAACTCTGCAGGTATTTCCAACACAAATATCCGCTATATTCTGGCGAATTTTATACAGTTAAATAATATATATATTTTTTTTTTTTCGAGGAGAAAGGAGAAACTGATGTTTTAGGTCATCGGGGTTGTTATATACACAACCCTTGTTGTAGAAGCGGGGCGGTAATAAGTACGCAATCCAATCACACAATACTAAATGTAGATATTCAATTTTAACTTGAAGTGCCTCCAGGATAATGTTGGATGCAATAAACCAATATATGGTGATATTCACCTAGTTGCACTGAGAAGGTAGTGGTAGTGAAATGATTTAAGTTCCAAAGATTCATGTATCTCACCTTCATTTACTTACAAATCAACTTAATGTACTCGACTGCTTGTCGTTGAGTTCTTGTTATACTTATTCATTGAAGTTATTCAGTTTGAAACCTTAATAATTTCTCCCTGGTAAATGACCTTACTAAGGAGTGGAATAGGTAATATAAATGTAGAAATAAATATATTATTTCAAATAAAGAGTAATATATGGTTTCCCTCTGCTGTCTGAGTCGGTGCGCTGTTGGTGAAAGGGAGGAGCTGCGGAGGGTGCTGGCGTTTATATAGAAATTTCCTTGGTGGGGGTGTCATATATTTCACGCTCTTTAGGGCTCGTTGGAAGCCGTTTAGGATGATTTACCTTCCAACGTTCCTGACCGGGATCGCCCTTTATTTTTCGGCATACCTCACACACACTCGCACCCCGAGGTGGCGTACACAGCTGGACAGCAATACACACGCTCTTTCTCTCACAAACGCGTCCAATCGTTTCCCGCGTTCCGATCCATAACCCCCTGGCTGGAGAATGCGACCCGTTAGGAGTTCGAGGACACCTACAAAGGCCGATGGTGGATGATGATAGCGGCTATATATATTTTATACCGTTTGGATAAGGACAAACACAAGGATAGGGAGGTTTACATTGCTGAGTATTTTTATATTTTGCTATACAACGTTATCAGGTTTTGTTTTCGGATATTTGTCACTTTTAGCACAAATACACTGTAAAGTATTTATTTAATTGCATTGAACTAGAATACAAATTGTTATGCTGAAACAGAGCGTTCCGACGATCTTACATTTGAGCTTGAGATTAGGTTACCTTAATCTGGATGCCGTATCAGACAAACTCAGACCCTAATCTGAATAAACGCTGACGATTCGGATGAAAACATGTGAAGGTTTGTGTGTTTCCCAACAGATTCTAGATTGTGGGTGGGCAAAAGCGCCTATTGACCAAAAACAAAGGAATGTCAGTATGAAGGACTCTCATGACTTGCACAGTGCCTGACAATCACTCGAAAGCCGAGGAATTAGTTGCTCATTTGTTTTTTAGTGAATATTTAAAGCTCCCCTTTCCCGTTGTTAGACACTGCTACGTCTGAACATGAACCTGGATTTTTAGGTTGACATGTGACACAACATCTTGGTGTTGTAGGAAGGGGCAACTAGTTCATCTCACAAATTTCCTTTTATTTGGTAGCAGAGCGTGTTAACGAATCACTGGCATATATGTATCCCATATTTTTTCGTTAACGACGGTTCTTAGCAAACTGATATGTATATATTTTATGTTTTTTCTTATATATAACTCAGTACAGATATATGTCAGTCGAACGTACGTAGGTGCATGTTACATACATAGTGGTAATTAATTTGCAGCTAGCAGTAATTCGACCACAACTGGCTTCTATGTATGTAGTTAATCTTACTTCTAGAAACCTCCTGAGAGAGCTTACCAAAACGTTATCCTTTACATAAAGTTGGAACCACCACTGTATTACCGCATTTTATTCTGCATGGGTTTCACCGGTGGATTTTAAGTTGTGTCAACTAAACTTATTTTTAATTCCATCATTATGTATTCATTTGATGGGTCATCTTGTATATTTCTACTACAGTGGCGGGTTCTATTTCTGGAAGAACATTGGGAATTAGTGAGATTCATCCTTGAGCTCACGCTGTACGACACTGTCGTTCTCTTTCTGAACATTAACTTTGGTTGCATACTACGGTATGAATTATAAATCCTGAATTCTAGTTGACTGTTGCCAATCGAATGAAAGTTGATATGGCAACTTAGAGTTGGTAAAGTATTTACTCCCTCCCCACCCGATCCCACTGTTTCTTTGGCAATTCGTCTTCCTCCTCTTCACGTCTCCCGCCGGGCTCAGTTGGTTGTGTCCCACCTCCATCCAGAGGGTTAACAGTGAAGACTCTTGCTACCGGCACCAAGTTAAATATTAGCATACTCGCCTAATCCTCCGCCCTTCACTCTCTTCCTGTTGCCACCGAAGTTCAGGTGCTTTCACGATACTGAGTTCTCCCCCTCTTCTCAATACTCATTCTCCTCTGCTCCTGCCTCTGCCCTTCCTTACTTTGTCTTCCCTTTGCCTCATCGCTTCATTCCTGCCGTCTGCCTCATTTCCTTTCCTCTTGCTGTTTCCTCTTCCCCATTTCCATCTCCTTTGTTTGTCTTGACATCCTCTCGTTGCATCTCATAACAAACTTCTCTCCTTCTTCCCTTCCTCTCATTGCCTCCCACCTTCCTTGTCTATATCTATTTTCCAACCAATTGCAAATCCCTACGTTGCCGGTAGCGTTGTTGAATCATCTCATTTCTTTTCAATAATTCACCGTTATACCATGACTCGATCATGCTATTATCCTGAGGAATTGTTTATGTAGCAATAATGAGACTGATTTAAAATCGGTTGATATCGACTCTTCAAAACCATCTGAGTTATACTCATACGAAGCAGGAAAGAAGGAAAGGTGAAGAAATCCGCTCTCCTTATAGTGTCCTGTTATGAGATACAGAATTTGTTCAAGTTCTGTCATAAATCTTTAGATTCTCTTCAAAGTTTTTGAAAATAAAAAGGAAGCGAAATATAGTTTTCCCTACGCTTTTCTCATTTTCAAGTATATATAATAATCAAGTTGTATCGGACGCATCTCCGTGACTCAATCAACTCTGTTAGACACTTCAAGCATCATAATACCTTTCACTCAAAACAGTTTCCGAGCGAGTTCCTTGGGAAAATAGGTTGAAGCCTCGAGCTGATATTATCATTCTGCGACCGGCTTCGTATCCACCTATCATACGGAGAAGCATCCCTTTGGTTATACAAATGGTTGTGAAATAGTGCGATCGGAAAAAGTTGATCATTTTCAAAAATGAGGTGGTACAACTCGAAACCGACACTTTTTATTTCAAACTAGTTTAATGGCCCTGCTACGCAGGTTAAAAAGAAATAGGTGCAATATGCAACAATATGCAATATAATAACAATATAATAACAATATGCTAAGTCAAAAAATCGTACGTCCCAAGTCCTGGGAGACGCTCTGCCGGGTTGGGTGGGGGTAAGGGGGAGAACACCACCCGCCCAGCGTTACCACCCCCTGAAAAGGGGATATACCTACCTACTTACTCACTCTGATATTTTCGTCTTTAGATTGATGATGATGATGATGCTGATGATGGAAACTGAAGCTGAGTCCTAGGTACCGGGCCGCTGGCCGCCTGCCGCGCCGCGCCTCTTGAGAGAGCACTCTCCAGCAGCGCGGCGCGAAATCACACAGTCCACACACACACAGTCCTGTGTGTGTACCTACATGAAGAAGTCGCCAGCCGCGGACGCGTCAGGGTCATACGTGTGAAACGAACCCGAGCGCGCGGGCCACCAACGCGATCTGTTCTATAAGCGATCAAACTGTGCTGTTCTATGGAATTGTCATACGTAAGAGCTAGTCAGCACGTTTGTCGCGGCAAACCCTCGTGCCGCGTGGTTTGACTTTAGAATCGCTTTCTCGCCGCGCTATCGCACTTTGTAGGATAACCTGCTTCTGTCGAGATTTACCGTTCTTCGTTGATGTTACCTTTGTGGTGATATTATTCGCCTACTGAATTGTCAGCAAGTTTATAAGATGATTGATGATAATCCGCTCATTATAGCTTTTCCCAGTCAAATTAATACTTTCCCCAATTGATATTTTTCCCAATAAACTTAATACTTTTTCCATTCAAATTAATACTTTTCCCAGTCAAATTAATACTTTTCCCAACCAAATTAATACTTTTCCCATCCAAATTAATACTTTTCCCATCCAAATCAATGCTATCCCTACCAAATTAATAATTTTCCCATCCAAATTAATACTTTCCCAACCAAATTAATATTTAAAAAAAATATTAACCTCCTATATATCAAATGCTAACTAACCAAATTGATCTTAAAAAAATTAAGGAAATAGAACAACGCAAAGCTTGCAATCCAACGAATAATATATGTCTATATTATTTTATTATACAAATGATTGGCAGAAAAAATATTGGTAGTTTATCATCTTAGTTGAAGTTTATTTTTAGTGTAGGTATATTAATTGTATAAACATACTACGTTAAAAAGAAATAGGTGAATAACACAATGAGGGAGTATAATAACAACATGCAAAGTCAAAAAATCGCATATCCCAAATCCCCGAGGAGAGGAACACGTCGCTTGCCCTGGGAGACGCTTCCCCCCGCTGGGGCCCTCTCCCCTTCTCTGGCGGGGTCGGGGGGATCAGGTCGATTGCCCTGGGAGACGGGGGCGAGAATTCCACCCGCCCGGCGTTACCACCCCCTGAAACGTCGATATACTCTGATAAGCTCGTCTTTATATAGTGTGATTATTGCTGTAGAATTGATTGAACGATCAATAATAATTATTATGGGTAAATTTGTCGAAGATCGGACTTTTGGAAATTTTGAAGACTACTTCGTTAGAATTTCAGGGAATTCTACAGGGACGAGCGCTGCTCGTGCGTGTAATTGATTTTGGTTTATTATTCAATAATAAACCATTGTAATCGCTCTGGAAAAAAATTCTAACCTCCCCTGAAAATTTCATGTTTATGTTTCAAAGGGTGTAGAATCCGAATCTGCAATAAAAAATTTTCCGTCCGTCCGCCGTACTCACGATTTCTCCCAGACGGCTGGAGCAAAAGATCTGAAATTTTCAGGAAAAATCTATCTTGGTCTGACGACGCCCCAATTCTTGAGCCAGCTCTCTCACTCAATTTAAAGTGCCCTTTAAGGGCTGTCAAAGTTTTGTAAAATCCCTAAAAACCTCAAAACAAGTCGAAACGGCATGAATGTAAACTTATTTTAAGAACATACCGTCAGGAATCGAATGAGCCCCTCCCCAGGTCAGTAGGTCAAACCATTCTCGATGTATGGCCCGATTTATGGTGCCAACATTTGCGTTTTTTGGTTTATTATTGTTTGTTTGTAACCTAGTGATGTCTGGCCGGTAGCGTCGAGTTGTAGTGAATGTGGATACTGGAGTGATAGCCGATGTGGATTACTTGTAGTTTGTAGCCGATACACGGGTTGAAGCATTCTCATATGCATGAAACGCTGATAATATATAGGTAAATATTATTCAATATTATACTGGGGTTCATTATTCAATATTATTACTGGGGTTTATTATTCAATATTATTACTGTGGTAAATAAGTATTCTTTCACTGGGGTTTATTATTCAATTGGCTTGCGTTCATGATTTGAATCTTACTAAGCTTCGGAGTGTGCATGTTTCACAGATGATAGAGCGATTATTGAATTTCAGGAGATATGCATAGAGCACGTAAATCTGTTCTCAACCAAAATACGTATTTGGATTGATCAGTTGATCATATTTGTGTCCCTCCTGAAATTCAAAAATCGCTCTGTCACCTGCGAAACACGCACACTGCAAATTCTTTCAGGTGGGTTTATTATTCAATTGTATTCATTTGAGTTGCATTCATGATTTGAATTTCTACTAAGCTTTGGAGTGTGCGTGTTTTACAGGTGATAGAGCGATTATTGAATTCCAGGAGATATGCATAGACCACATAAATAGGTTCTCAACCAAAATACCTATTTGGATTGATCAGTTGATCATATTTGTTTGCCTCCTGAAATTCAATAATCGCTCTATCCTGTGAAACACGCACACTCCAAAGCTTAGTAGAAATTCAAATCATGAGCGCAAGCCAATTGAATAATAAACCCCAGTGAAAGAATTTGCAGCGTTTTTTATTAACTGCCTCTTTATGCATCTGTTGGTAAGACACAACTGGCAATTCTAGGAAAATGATATATGAATCTTAAATTTATAGGTAATCGAACGGAGTACATACAAAACAAAAAAAGGTTGATCTTATTCTCTCAAAATGAGAGCTACATTCGGAAAATTCTGTCCTTGCAAACACTAGAAAGTTTTGCATTCTTCAACAACGGTGACAGATATCTTTGTTGAATGAAAAACTCTATCTCCTTGCAAATGGCGATGAAATATAATCCAGACGTATCTACGGGTATTTTTATCTAATCAGACAGCTGATTGTTTCCGACCAATGAGTGAGGGGAGCGAAGTTGGTTGAAATGTAGATGTGCGGCGCGGCGGTAATAAACCAACTTGGAGCGGAGGAATCAAGGGTCCTGGGCTTATCACCAACTTGAATGAGCAGCTGCAAACCAAACAGAACTGCTTCTGTGATTTAGTTTCTGACGCCTATTCTCCAGCTCTAATACCGTAGAAAGTATTCTTATCTACTTGAAAGCTCACCATCGCTCCTTCAACGAAAATGAAATCCTCAGTTCCGCTGTTTACGCACAAGGTCTTCCCTCGGTGTTTTCGGAGCGTTGCGACAACATTGAGCCAAGCTCATGAAATGTAGCAGATTGCCATAAAATGAGACACACAATATTGTAAATTCATGTTGGGTTATAGAGTTGAACTCCTAATTTAGAATAGAATAGAAAATTTTCTTCTGTAAAGTAAATTTATACATTTACTTTCAAGTAAATTCATCTTCATAGCGGCGTCGGTGGATTCTCGTCTAGTCGTAGCCCGACTTTAGGCGCGCCCATGTGACCTAGCTTTTGGTCGGTTCCAATTTCATATTCTCTTCTTATTCGTATATATGTCAATCAGTATAATGCAGGCATTATGTATAATGACTAGGCATTCTATATAATGGCGGGTCGTTTTAGTCAACATGTATTATTTCTTCATTTTTCCAACTTCTCGCACACATGATTAGGCATCAAGTGTTATGGCTAGGCAGTTCATGCCCTATGTATGAAACAGATTCCAACGAACGAATAATTTCTTCAATACCAATTATATTATCGAAAAGAAGCATCTAAAACCCTGATCTAAAATTTCCCTGTTGATTTCTTAGTATCTCTTTTCTCCCCTCATTTTCTTGTAAGCGCAGAATGAAAGTATTTTACACGTTTCACTGTCATTGTGTAGAAGATTTCATTGTGCGATATACGTATGATTTCATACATTGATTAGCCGTTTTAGTTATTCTATAAATTTACTTGGCATTATATATAAGGAGGGATTTACCCATTGACTATAACAAATACATTACTTACGTATATAGGATTCCTAATGTTTTAATTAGTTGTCAAGTTTCTGTTGTTCTTCCCCAGTAAAAGTATTATGTATCTTCTGCTACTCATTGAATTTCGATAATATTCAAGTCATGACAGAATTTGTTTGTTCCATCCCCTGCTCGTACATTTCATGTTAACAGTCGAGACCTTTTAAAAACATAGTTGCCATCCATCACAAAGGTAGATTGATATTAGGGTATTATTTTATTGCCTATCACGTACTGGTAGTAATTGGGTGAAACGAGACCAAACATGAATCATAACGTTGCCAACCGCACTTTTCTATTTCCACTCGTGGATATGATTTTAGCGAATTTTCATAAGAAATACAGCCTCTGCAAAAAATATGAATTTTGAAAAATTTCATCGTCAAAATTCATTGTGAAGCGTTCTGAAATGATTCCTGGACTTTAAAGCTTTTGTACATGTAAGTATAATATAAAACCTGATTCATTAGTCTAGGTTGCCCAAGGTTGTTTTCCAAGTTAACTTCCAACTTAACTACCAAGTTAACTACCAAAACCACAATCAAAATTATGAAATAACTAACTAAATATATAAACAAAATTATGAATAGTTTTTCAAGTAATACAGTAGACTAACTGGAGACTTTCTGCAAAATCTCTTTTAGTAAAAAATTTCTTTTGGTAGAAAAAATTTGTTAGTTACTTCAAAGTAGACAACTTCTCTAATAAAGAAAACTCCTAATCAGTTCAAAACTGTGTCCCTCAATCGTACATGTGGATAGGATTACAAATGAAGTCATGATATGAAGGAGTTGATTCCCTTCCCTCTATTCAAGAACTGGGCGGAAGACTTTGGTGTTGCTGTAACGGTTTGTGGGTTTATGATCCGTTCTAACGAATCATGCGATACATGTTCGTAACGTCCAGCATCGTCCACCACTTACCTCAAAAGGTCCGCATCAAATGTGGTGCAACGGAAATGTACATTTGGAGTATATGATCATTGGTACCACTGGGGTAGAACACGTAGGTCCCGTTCTGGGCTTTCACGGTGTAAATCACTAGGTACTAACTGAAGCTGCAATGCTGGATTCCTGTTTCTTCGTCTGAACCAGCAATGGTCCCTGCAACGTTCTTTTCCTCCCTGAGTAGAGTGATTTACTACGGCGGATTGCGGATCAGCCTTGGGGATTGGTGGGAATTGGGGGCCGAGAGGCGATGGCGGGAAGATATATAGTACACGGTATATAGGGCCTCTGAGGGGGTCCTACAGACACCGATGTGGCCTGAGAGACACTAAAGGCCTTGGAGATACAGCTTACAACTTATCATTCTTCAAGAGGAATGTGTCCATTCCCGGCATCATTATCGCCGACGCGTGAACACTGCGATTAATCCACAATGGGAATCGCTGGTAAGGAGGGGAATTTCGTGTTTTTTAGTGACCAGGGAGTACTTTTTGGGATGGTGCCGCATGAAAATGTCTGCCAACTTGGATTAACAGTAAAGCTTCGTCTCATATCAAACGGTTTAGAATTAGTAATCGATATTTTACTTTTATCACCGGAGTGCCTTCCCCATGTAACTACTAACACAACGAGAACTACTATTGTATCAAAAGGCGAAGCAATTCATAAGAGGCGTTTTGCCTTTCATGACCTGGTTTTAATAGTGCATCTCCAGTGAATGTTGAGGACTCTTTAGAATACGAGGAAATGTTAACAATCCTAAGTTGTAACTTTTTTGTAATGTAATCTTCAGAAACAGGTTGTAACATAACAAAACCAGAAGTAATAAGTTACATAGAATAAATGAAAAAGAATAATTTTCCCTTTTTGGGGAAAAGTTTATTATTAGTGTGACGGAATTCAGAAATATTAAGATCCTTCCTTAGTTAGGGTAAGCTAGGGCTCTTTTACACGGGGCTCTCAACAGTTGACATGTTATAGTGTTGCCAGAGCGCCAAGATTGGCGGGAGCTATAACATATTCCTAGGAAATAAGCCAAAATCGTAGGACAGACCTTCTGAGACCTCTGAAATCTAGTAGATAACCTGGATTTGACTGACAACGGATTTGTTGTATAAAATACTACATAAATACCCCCGAAGAGAAATCTTTTGATTAGCTCATCAGTTATTTCTGAACATACGAAACCTCCTAGTGGGGACGCCCTGGGGAGTGAGGATTTTTCGTGTTTAACCTGGCATTAAGGTACTAAAGAAAACACTTGGCCCCTTGATTTATCATGCATTCAATCAAGCTCCACTAGATCCACATCCTGCAAAAATAAAGAACGTTTAAAGTATTCTGGTTTTTCAGAAAAAGGCTTTGGACAAGAATTGTTCAATAATCGTGAAATTACCCAATTGTATTATACTCTTCATTTTTAAGAAACTCCACTTTGAATTTCAGCATTGTAGGTCTCTCTCATAACTCATTTGTGCCTAATAGACGCCTTCGAGGTTCGTAAATGAATCGCATTGCATTTGAATAATGTCAGCCATTCATCACGCTTGATAAATGATGTTGTTGAGACGTATTACCCCCACAATCCCTAAATATCACCCGATTTATATGATTTTGGGTTTATTATGCAATAATAAACCATTGTAATCGCTCTTGAAAAAAAATGTTTAACCGACTGAAAATTTCATGGTTCACGTTTCAAAGGGTGTACAATCCAAATCGGCAATACGAAATTTTCCGTCCGTCCGCCGCACGCCGTTCGCACGATTTCTCCCTAACGGCTGAAGCAAAAATCGGGAATTTTCAGGAAAAATCAGTATTGGTCCGACAACGCTCCAATTCTTTAGCCAGCTCTCGCACTTGATTTAAAGTGGCCTTTAAGGGTTGTCAAAGTTTTGTAAGATCCCTAAAAACCTCCAAAAAAATGGAAAAATGTGGAATTTTTTTGAAGAACTTTCCACGAGGAATCGAATGAGCCCCTCCCCAGGTCTGTAGCTCAAACCATTCACGATGTATGGCTGTGCTGCCAACATTTCCATCCGCATTCACTACATCACTAGGTTACCGCGATCAAAACAAAAACAACAGCGTTTTTTTTTTGTAGCATTAACCTAGTGATGTAGCGAATGTGGATGCTGGAGTGAACTCCTAATAGGGTTTATAGCCGATACACGGGTTGAAGCATTCTGATATGCATGAAACGCTGTTAATTCTTTCACTGGGGTTTATTATTCAATTTCATTCATTTCGCTTGCATTCATAATTTGAAGTTTTACTAAGCTTTGGAGTGTTTCACAGGTGATAGAGCGATTATTGAATTTCAGGAGATATGCATAGACCACATAAATCGGTTCTCAACCAAAACACCTATTTGGATTGATCAGTTGATGATATTTGTGTGCCTCCTGAAATTCAATAATCGGTCTATCACCTGTGAATCACGCACACACCAAAGCTTAGTAGAAATTCAAATCATGAATGCAAGCCAAATGAATAAAATTGAATAATAAACCCCATGAAAGAAATCTCAGCGTTTTAAGAAGAACTGATTTGAATAATTGAAGCGAGTGATTAGCTAATAATGACCTGCATTGAAGCTATTTCCAATACTGGAATCAATACTGAACCAATGTGTGAATTTGGAGTGTTGTTATCAATATTTTGTGAACATTTATGGATTGAGCGTTCCAGATAACGAAACTGATGATACTTGTACCTTTGGTTTTGGAATTCCGTGAGTTTTGCGTATAGGATATTCATGAGCTCGGTCATGACTTGTTTATTTATCACGTTTACAATTGGAGTCTTAGAACTCCTTACTCCCGTCTCCTACTATAGTTGTTTAATTTATAATTTGTGAATAAATATATTTTGCTGCTGATTTCACTCATGTCCCAAATTGGTGGTCGAAACGTCCAATTCATGAATCATTCACCTTCTAATCTAAGCAAATAATAAATTTACTCTCGTTCCCTTCGTGACTCCATGTGGGAAGCGACAGGCTAAAATTTGCATATTGATTCGAGTTTTTTCCAAAATTCCTGGATTGAGGAGCGCGCTCCGTTTTTATTAGTTTCAAGGGCCCGCCGCGTTTGAAAGCTCGGGCATCTCTGTGTCAAGTTTCCCCTTAAATCCGAGGTTCGGATTTCGTGACACTCCCTCGTTCCAGTTCTCTGGAAATTGCTTTGATTTTTATCATTATGTGTGTGCATATATCACGTCCTTCCCTGGTTGACATCAATTTTGTTTGGTAGCATGTGTCCTATAAACGCTATTCTTTCAACCATTGTAGCTCTAGGATTGTGCTAAAAAGAAGCTCAATCTTTAAACTTTTGCATCTCCTGTTTATCCACTCAATCTCTCTTGTCAACCTTGTCTGTATCCTCTAATGGTCATTTGAGATTAATTCATTAATCCATGTAATGGATTTTCCTCATTTAACAGCATTTAATTGCATATACTGTTGTTTGTATTTATTTAAATTATTCATTTTTTAATCATTTTCATATTTTTGCAGGTAAGATGAAGTGAGAACACAATGACTGATGAAATGTTAGCGGTATGTACCTAGTTCTGGTTTGTTATCGGCTCATTGACCCGAAAAGAAGGTTTTAATGGCACCTCAATTGAATTGTGTCATTTTGCAAACTACAATTAAACCACTTTGGTTTAGTTAGAGTCAACCTTGTAGACGTTGCCCGGTCTTGTTCTGTTTGTTTATTCTAACGATCATTTTACTATGATTTGAACCACGTGCCATTATGTTGAAAACCGTGGTAAACAACCCGAAAAAGAGTTGTTACCTGCTTGTGATCAGTAATTATCATCTTGTGTTATTATAATCAATTTCCCGAATCACTTTGTCAACTCTAATGGGGTTTCCCAAAAAGCTGATGTATGTTGATTAAGCCCCTGTGAATCCATCCAATAATCACAGAGATTTGGTTATTTTGATTTAATTATGTAATGGCATGCTCTTGAAATACATAGGTGTGTAATACATTTTCCAATACTTTTATCTATTTTCAAATGTTCCTGGAAAATTATGCTATTGCAATGACTCCAAACTTTTTATAAATTGCTCTCAGTGAAATAAATTGTATGGTATTCTGAAGTGATTCCTGAATTTTCACCCTCTTTTATGGGTATATATGTCATTCCGCTCGATAATTTCTCTATAGGAAATTGATCACATTCTGGAATAAAAACATTCTGAAATTGAAATTTTGAAATTGAAATGGAAAAGTCTGAAATTGAAATGGAAAAGTCTGAAATTAAAATGGAAAATTCTGAAATTGGTTTGGAAATTTCTGAATCTGACTTGGAAAAGCTACATAGGCCATTTCGCACGATAATTCTCTATAGTGATCGAATAAAAACCTTACTTTTTCACCAGAAAATTAGGTTTTAAAACAATGAGTTCCTTTGTAGCATTTACTGAGAACATAGAAGTGGTAAAATTCGGAAAATGTACTAAGAATTATCTAAAATTAGCTAAGCACAGCTGAAAATCAACGAATTAATATGTTTTAGCAGAATATTCCTCAAAAAACGTTTTGTGAAGTAGAACATCAAAAAAATTCAAGCTTAAACTTATGCTGAACAATGTTTCGATTTGATTTGACTGTCATATGATGAGGTTGCCCCTAAGGGATGACTGATAATTGATCTCTTTATTAATTTTCGTTTCCTCGTTGTTCTCCAACAACTTTGTTGTGCTTTTATTGCCTTTCCCGATGTCCTGAACTGTTATTTTAAGAGCTGTAGTTGATCAGATATAAAATTCTTGGGTTTCTTCCCAATATTGTGTAACCAAACTGAGATTATCCCATAAGGATTAAAATGCATTGCATTTCAAGAGTTAAAAACCAAAGCTATACCGAAGAACTGATACAACCCTTCCATTCATGATATAATATTTGAAGCGGTTTCGGGAACTACCACAATACAGTTGATTATCATCAAAATGCTAAAATCCCAGGAACCTATAAATAATTTCATTTGGAGAAAAAAATCCATTCTTACGCTGCCCGGAGCTTTTCTTCCTAACTTTTATCTATCCCGAAGTATTTACGAGTAAAAAGGTCAAAAATAAATCGATAATCATAACTGAATTTAATCGACCAATTAAAATTTTGAAAAATCAGAAGTTTGAAAACTTATGAAATGGAACGGTTTTTCGTTGAATCGACTGCGAAGACCCGGATCGCTGATACATTTCTATATGAAATTATGGCAACCTTTCGGTTCATAATTTCTAAATGATATACCGTAGTGTAGCCAATAAGTTGAAGAGTTTTATTTTTGTTTCAGTTCTGAACGTATTTTCGAATGTTAATCAATCTTTAAATTATCCACTGTTTTGGCAATGGTGGTAGCTTATTGACTTGGATCTGTCCCGGAAAATCTGTGGTTCACAATTAGTCTTATTGTACTAACGGATGCAATTATTCATTCATCCAGTTTTGCTTCATATCAATAGTTTGTTGCATCCGTTGGGAAAGATTTTCCAGCTCTGTATCCTCTCCTGTTTCTTATGCACGTTAGTTTGGGTTTCGTCTGTAAAAACGGAATTGGTACGATGATGGAGACGAATGAAAGTGGCATGGCACGTGGGCTGAGGAGTAATGAGCTTGTATCCTTGACTCATCGCGCACACGTACTCACATCTTGAATGTATACAGACAACACACTCAGACACGCTCCGGCCACTTACACAGCACCTAACGCTCATAGAAAAAACCAAGGACGCTTGGAAACGATCAAACGGGAGATCTCGCCGATTCTATTTTAAGCTATTCATTCAATTGTTCCTATCACAAACAATACTTCTTTGAATAAAACCACATATAATTGAAGAAAGACATTCAGATGGAGTAACTAACAATTAAAATTTACGAGAAGAAATCAAATGAAATGAGAGCGAAAATTCCATTTTCGGGTCCACCAAGGCAGCTAGAACATTCTATTCACTATTGAGGAAAGAACATTTTTTTTTTTTTTGTTGTTGACAAAATGTACTTACTGGAACTTCAGGTTTTAAGCCAGTGACTCACATGTTCAGTGAAACTGCGGGTTAGCTGCATATTGTTCTCTATCAGTTTCGTAGCTCACACATCAATTTACCGAGGTGAACTCCATCTAGCTCTATTTTTTCACGGCCTCATCCGATTTTTTGTCGGTCCTTTATTTTCATTAACCTTAGTGATCGATAAAAAACAACGGCGTTCAACCCACCTAAAACTTAATTGGTTTACGATTCAAGAAGCGTAGTCTCCATACCTTGTCAATTGATTTCTTGATGTCTTAAAGATGATAGGATGACTTCATAAACCACCAAAAACCTCATTATGTGACAAAAGCTGATATTATCTAAATACCTGCAATAGGGCAATGTACTGTGGATCGACTCAAACAGTGAAACTCGCGAATGGAACGACTGCAGTTCAACGAGATAACATGAAACAACTATCCACGCGTCAATTTTACGACAATTGTATTTCATAAGACTTGAAAAACTTGATTTCAAGAGGACCAATTTGCCCAACTCTGGAATGTGCGTAGTTTTTACGGACTCCATGTAAATCTGCTTAACTAACACCCATCCTCGGAACAGTGGTTGCTTTGGGCTTCGACCCACCTATCATTAATATCATGCATCCTCACTGAGAACAGTTCGCCGATCCTGTCCATCCAATTAGGCACTGAATCAGTGGGAATCATTTTATTCTATTTATTTACAGTGTACACAGTATTACAGTTGGGGACAGGTTGTCCGAGCGAGCTAAGGCATCAGTCCTTTGGCTGTTTACTTTCAGTGGGAGTACTGATTATGCAGGCACTAGTGATTAGGGCCAAAATCCTATCAAGTGTTGTATACCTGTCCTGTCGTTAGAAAGTTCACCTCTGATCTCGATATCACGTGAATCCAAATCGCTCCCAACCCAGGTGCGTGAGGCAGTGGGAAGCCACGAGCCCAATCGGCAGACCTAGTTCCGATCCTCTCTAGAGAACGGCTGGCGACGTCCGCGACACCTCCGGGTAGTGGGACGAAAATCCAAGGTGAAATTTCTTGTTTAATTTACTTTACTTTTACTTTTACAGTATTACAAAACAATTACTACATTTTACGTCTACTACTACGAAGCCTACTTTTCTACAAAGTTGTTTCTAAACAATATTGTTGTGAGACATCTTTGCCTGTATCGTCTCCTAAGAGTTGCGCCGAACAGTGAAAACTTGCTTAAATTACTTTGATAATTCATATTCATACAGTGCATCACAAAACCTGTGTTATCGCAGATCCTCTGTATCTGACTGCTTCGAAGCCATTGTCCCTTGCATTGCTTCCAAAGGTAAAATGGGCAATAAGCTTACACAATGCTCTTAACGTTTTTGCAAGGCCAGGAAGCTTGATGGATATGGATCATTCCTTTTCCCGCTTTAAACCCTTTCTAGCTTCCTGGTTATCCTTGGATCATCACGCTCCTTGTTACAGATGACATCAGTTTCCCAGCTGTCAATATTTTCACTGAACTTGTATTTTCAGAAAAATAGCAACTTTGTTCCTTTCGTCCATGAATAAGAACTGGTCGTAGTGCGAAAGATATCGCTGTGTGCTTGCTGGTGATCATTTGAGATGTCATCTTGTAAGAACCACGTGATAAGAGTTCAAAATATTGTTTGAAGTGCTCGCCTGAGGATCAATCGTCCGAACAAGTCTCCTCGACTGCGGCTTGCGGTTATCAAGTGTATCTACTGCAACAACTTGGAGTGCAAGTGGTGATGTTTGGTAACGGTTGGTTGAAGCGTACCAGAATCGCCACAAGCGCCTAAACCAATCATCACTCAACCATAAACTTACTTAATAACACTCAATCTTCGAAGCTACCGTGTTATTCATCGTAATACTGTCAACGAACTTATTTATTCTGAATCTGTTCGTTTTCTCTCTGTTGATTTATCGACTAAATCATCGATCACCATTGGCAGACTTTTTCTGTCGCTATTTTCATCCTATTGCTTGTTGTGCAGCATAGTTATTGTTGTGAAATCGGTTCACGTAAGCGGGGTTTCCCTCTACTGACTTCTTTCCTTCTTTTCCTAATCGTCCTGTTAGGAGAAAACAGAAAACATGATTAGGCGGAACGTCGCGTGCCTACCCCTCCGTCACTCCGCGGTCAATCGATTAACTTGATTTTCTTCCGCTCTCCCTCAGTTTGCGTCATTTGATTTCGCTCTCGCTCTCTCGTTGAAATTAATCAACTTCTTCCTTTTATTGTTGTCAAGGGTAGCATTTTCCGACGTTCTCCGCTATTTTCTTCCATTTTCTGTTTAGCTGTGGCAGGAAACTTAACAGGCTATGGCAGCAGCTGTGAGGAAAGCGCCCTTAGGGGCTTTGTGGGCTTCCGTTCAAATCTATTCCGAGCTGTGTCCAGGTTTAAAAACCACACAGTTCTCTTTTTTATTTTTTCTTCTTTTATATCACATTAATTGAATGTGGAGTTGTTAGGGACATTCTCCCAACCTCCTTTCGTTGGGAATGAACAAAATGTCTCCCAAACCAATATTCAAGCTAAAGAAGCTGACAATTTTTTATCCGTGGCTACATCATTTTCGTAAACTTAAGGCATGTCATTCTGCAGTCCTTTTTTTCTGAAAAAATCCACAATTCTATTAGTGGATGACTTATTTTATTTTCAATATGTTTACGCGTGCCGTTTATCAGTTGAAAATTGACATGACTGTACAATTATATCATCAATCCATACAGGTAAATGTATCACAACATATTCACAAAAAACACAAGTTCATTAATGTTCGTTACAGATAGACTTCCCTTTAATGGATTGAATGAGCTCACTGCCCCTTAACGTACTCCCTAAGGGACAATTAAGAACGTCATCATTAATTTGAATGTGAACATGCCTGAAAGTGGTAGATATCTCCTAAAAATGGGTTACGACCGAATCAACTGGCATAATTGCAGAGTAATTGTCTTTTCAATTGTTCCTTTGAAAAAGAGTTTTTCATAACTCATTTGATATATTTGCTGACAAGTGAAGGGTAGGTGGTTGGACGCTGGGCGGATGGAATTCAACCCCCAGAACCCCCCCGACCCCGCCTGTGAAGGGGAGAGGGTCCCATCGGGGCCAGGGCAACCGACGTGCTCCCCTCCTCGGGGACTTGGTATATACGACTTTGACTTTGCGTATTGTTTTTATCCTCCCTCATTGTGTTATTCACCTATTTCTTTTTAGTCTGCGTGTAAGGCCCTTTACACTAGTTTTATATAAATTTTTGTTTCATACTGAGGGACTAGTAAAGGTTGAAGCTAACCGAGTTACACTTTTGACGTAGTAATCCTTCCATGTTTGGGACATCTAGTAGTCAATTACAAGGTACGGAGACTTGTGGCTTATATCTTTTCAATCGATCTGCTGTGCTGAAATATTAATGGACCTCTTGTAAAGGCATCTACAATGAATTACAAGGTTTCGAAGCGAGAGGCACCGAGTTGAATGTAGGTAACATAGACATCCTTTAATAGACATAGATGAGTTATCTAATGCAAAAATTATACATTATAATGTAATAACTTACAGTGTTTTTATTAAATATTATTGATAACACTTATTTTAATAACATTTATTTAATTATTTAAATTACGCTTATTTAAAGGTTTAGTTTATTATTAGTAACACTACAGCTGTCAAACCACAAGTTTCTTTTTGTTGCCCAACTGTACTGACGGGGGAATTATTACTTGTTTTGTGACTCAGTGGAGGAATGTGAATTTATTTTGAATCCTGATGTTGTAGAAGGTTGTTGTTTTGCAAAGCTACTAGTATACGTCATTGTGAACTGTAAAAGGCGGAGAGTAGGATATTGAGATGACTTCAGCCTCGAGAATAAAATGTGCTCTGTCAAGCACTCAGGTTGAGGAAAAGACTAAAAAATGTGATGATATACACGAACGATCGAACCAAGGCAAACAAATGGTTTGTGAACCGACAATCCTTATGGGAAAATTGATTCAAACAACCTACGCTGGCAGCTATAAAGTGGCTGTGCGCTTACATTGTTTCTGTGATAATCGTTGTATTTTAAAAATAATAGTTAGTTAACAACTTGTGTTTTTATTTATTTTTTCTTTCCTTGGGATTGGATGGTTTTGTAAATACCTATGTATTTATGCATTCATTTTATTAAATCCTGAGAGGAAATCATTGCCTCGGTTTCATTGCGTTTCAACCAGTCGGGATACAGTAAAAGTAATTGTAAAGACGAAAATTCCTTTGAACGCATTGAAGACTGGTTCCATATTTTGCTTTACGATTTCTCGTTTGCGTTTGCTTGTTAAAGTAAGTGAATTCTAACGTTTAGTAAATGCAAGTTTGTCACGATTCACATGACGAAATTCCGTGTCCTTATTAGCTCACGAAGCTCTGCACGTGTGGCCGAGTGTCATTCCATATCCTTAACATGGAAGAATATGGTCAAATTTCAGCTTTCTAGGTTGCTTAGGACAGAAAATAGCCCTCGGATAGGTACAATCTGTACCTCCGGGTAGTCGGACGAAAATCCAAGGTGAAATTCCTTGTTTACTTTACTTTACTTTTACTTTTAGGTACAATCTGTTGATGATGAGCGCTGTCATTTCATGTTGTCATGGGTATGTGTCCCCTCAGACTTGAACCTCTTCAAAAGTTGAGCTGACATGTATTGCGGGTGTGATAGATCGAGTTGAAATTAATTAGAAATAGCAAAACCGGATTTCCTCAAGCACCCTCAAAATTCGCACAAGCTCGCAAGGTTCCGAAGTGCGGATATCGGCTTTTACAATCGCGCAAGCGTATAATGAGTTATTGATTTGTGAGCATGAAACTCACAACCAACCATATACATTCTAACCTCACAATCCTTGAAAATCTCGTCAACGTCGGGTGAAAACTATACTAACTAGTACTGCCACAAAATCGTCGGAATAATCATACACACGGACAGACACACAAAACATTCATACAGACCTACAAGAAATGAAAGTTCTATGCAATATGAGAGCGGAAATCTTAATTAGGGAGACAAAAAGTGTCCATCCTCCGAATGAAAACAAAGCTTCCGCTTCTATACGTTCACTCGGAAGCAATAAAAGAAGACTATGGCCATCTACTTGAATGAAAACATATTTTCGATGTGGCAACCGAATTTCTTCTTCCTAATATCTTAGTGTTTAATTCGCAAAGAAAATAGATTTGTTTCTCCATTTCTGCTACATTTATGAAAATATTAGGTGATAAGTTTTTTGCCAACAAATGATACGTACATAACCCAAACGGTTTTTCCGGTATTGATCGAATCACTTTTTTTGAAGGTTGTCTTTATCCCTTTACTCCATTTAGTTCATAGTATATAGTATAACAGAAATTGAATGTGGGCAATGCATCTTGTGTTTAGTGTATCACCTTCTGTCTACTATTCTCACCAACTCTCTATTAGGTATCACTCACATCTGAATGGTCAAAAACAGCTCATGACAGGTAGAATTATCTCGTAATGCCCTCCTGAATATATTGCGAATATCTTTGTGAGAGGCACACTATGTGTGGCTTGATTATCCTTTGATAATGAGAGATAAGACGATGTGTTAACGTAAACAGTGTCTTACAACGGTTAATTACGGGTATCACAACGGGGAAACCTGGAAGTTGGAGAGAAGATCACGAACTAATTTATCGCTGAGGAAAATGGTAATGAATTGAACAGTTTTATTAGATGGAAACGATTACGCCTCAGTCGGAAGTTGACATATAATCACCGATTCCATGTAAAGAACTGCCATTTGTGACACTAAAATCCTCTTGAGTTCAAAATTCCGTCAAGAGGTCTTCTAGGATTGTTGGGCCGCTGATCGTACCCGTTAAGCGATCTCTCTCTAAGAAATTCGTACCATTCCCTTTGGGATGTTTGCCATCACGGTCCCTTTGGTACACCATCAAACCTCTCGATCGCCAAACTTCCCGCCCTTCAACGACCCTTTACTTTCCCCCCTCTTTGGATACAAAAAAAAATATATCCCTCCTTTCATCAGCATTCCGCTGATGCTACCTGTCCCCTTCCCCAAGTGCTTTCCTGAATGCTTAAGTCATTGAATGCGATCGATAACCTCTTTCACATAAAAGGGGACAATAAACCGTCCCTCTGACTCTGGCACACCCACCCTCTTAGGAAACACATTTTTCGTGTGTAGTTATCTGAATCTCTGGCCCCCTACTCGATAAGTGAGGGTGAACCTACGGAGTGTACTAAACTGAGGTTAAGAACCCATTTTCTACTCCCTGAGCTTGCCCGAAAACGGAATGTGTTTCTGGGAAATTCACAGACTTCTGTTAGATTAACACTTGATGGTTGTTTCTTCTTGACTTCAAGCTAGTCTATAAATGTTCAATGGTAAACCACAGTATTCAAGAACAAAGAACAAACCTTCCCATCCCAGCGTTCCTTGATTTACGTTCCAAAATACATAAAATCCTCAAGATCCTAGTAGCCTTCCGTTATCTACGTAGACATCTTTTTGAGTCAATCCCGAGGGGTGAAATTGCAATTTAAAAAAAGCACTGTCCCAACAACATCCAATTACTGGGATAGTTTTTCATTATACTCCGTGAATCGAGTTCCTCCATCTGGATTTTAATGCTTATGCTCTTAAAAGACAAAGATGTCCTACCACGCAGAGTAGGCTGAATTCCAGTTGGTCCCGGTGAGTGTGAGTCATACCATACGAAATGGTGCTTTCCAATTTAAATAAAATGTTCGATCTTTCTAAAAAATTTCAGTCATTAGAAATAGAAAGGATTAGCTCACTTTTTGAGAGCAGTAAAACTGTTTAATTTGACTCTGTTGGCCAACTGTACATGATACATTTACCTGTATGGATTGATGATATAATTGTATGGTTCATGGTGAAGGCAGTAAACATATTGAAAATAAAATAAGTCATCCACTAATAGAATTGTGGATTTTTTCACGTTGGCCAACTGTAATGTTCGTAGACTTGATAAATGTATGGCATATTGAAGCAGCGTTGTATACTCCCAGATGTTGATGGGGCACGATATTGTATCTAATGTAAGGTGACTTTGGTATCCTTTTTTTGTTAGGTACCTTGGTGCAACATGTGCTTCTTATGACCTTGGTCCTGTTAATGTCTCCTATCTCACCTTGGTTTTGATTGATGGCTATTTTATCATCTCTACGTAAAAAACTAGTGTTTGTCTTGGACGAATCGTGCTACCTCACCGGTTGCTACTAACATGAGCTCATAAATTTGGTGCCTGATGCTTCGATTGTGAGGATCCACCGTATTGTTACTGCGAAAGAGGTTTCACCATATCCTACCATCAGTCGTGACTACAAATGTTTGCAATTCAGGAGTGCACATTATATTACAACTTTGGAGAGAACTTTGGAAATACAATCAACAAGTTCAACGAACCTGGAGGTATTTTAAGGGGTAGAGCTGACATTTGTAATGGAAAACACCGAGCGGAGGTGGGCGACGAGGGAGGTTTTTGCATAAATGTTTGTTCTGTTCTGAGAGTGGCGAATTGCGGGAGGGAGAGGCGGGGTGCTCAGGTGCTCGAATGAAAACCATTTTCCCGAGTTGGGAGAAAAAGGTGGGTGTGTGCGCGTGCCAACTGTGTTGCCGTGGGTGTGTGTATTACGGAAGGGGATTCCATAACCCCCCCTTGTGAATTTTCAGTCTTCCTACTGTTTTCTCTTTGTAAACAGAATGCGGCAGCGTGTTCGGAAGGTGTGTCCAGGGATGTCTGTGTGAAAAGAGAAAGGGTGCGTTAACAAGATGACTTCACTTGCACATCCAAGAAATAAAGGCACAACTCAGATCTTAAATTTGGGGAATGCTCCCAGAAACCAGCCAGCCTGTGAAAACCAGTTAATTTTTTTCATTTTATTCAATCCGAAATTGCAGACTTTAGTGCGCAGAAAATTGCTATCGGTCTTCTAACATTGTCAAAACTACTTCTGAATAATATTTGGTGTAGAGACCAATTTCAGGATTCTTAACCAATTTTTAAAAATAAATCAAAATCATCATAAATTGTTTTCAAACGGTGTAGTTGATTGTTTCTATTATTTTTCTTCACTTTGTCTCAATAATATACTGCTACACACCTCAATCTACCGGTTAGTGCCATTTTTTGCTCTCTCTCTCTCTCTCTCTCTCTCTCTCTCTCTCTCTCTCTCTCTCTCTCTCTCTCTCTCTCTCTCTCTCTCTCTCTCTCTCTCTCTCTCTCTCTCTCTCTCTCTCTCTCTCTCGCCTTGACACTATCTCAAGGTACATCGCTGGATTTACATTGAAATGCTTCGGTTCTATTTTGAACCGACGTCATTTGGTCGGTCCTTCGTGACCAGATCATCTCGTGTGACGTCAATTGAAATTATCGTCTCCAAAGATTTCGAGTGCACGGCGATCGTTCTGTGCTCCATTAGTCACTTCAATCATTTCAGACCTGATCACCCGATAGTACATTGATATTGTACGTACTGTCCGGGCCCATTAGACCGAATTCGAAACTCCGAACTTGTATCTACCTCTGTAAAATCATTAATCATTGCTTATTCAAAAGGTGTAGTCCTTCATACTTAGTGCGTTGAAAGCTTTGCTTATGCCGTAGTAAGATGTCGTAGGCTATTCGTCTTAATACGAGCCAAAATTTCAGCACTGTTGAAATTAATTGTGATTATTACAATGCTTTGACTGTCTAGTGGTCTGAGCTGGCTGTTGAAACCCTAAAAAAATCCTCAAAAGTCTTACTTTCGACTAGATATCCTGTTACTCTGATGGCTTGATTGTTCGACGCCGAGTGAATGGCCATTATAGTTACTGAATTCAGTATTGTTCACACATCATAGCTCTGCTGTCAGCTTCAGAGCACCAATGTGTTGAGTCTCACTGGAAGCATGTGGACTGAACCACAAACTCGATGAGAACATTCTTCAATATTTTCCATTGAAGTAATTCGGTAATAAGGACTGAATGTGCGGTAGTGGGGGGGTTCGGATATCATAAGTTGAAAGTTACCTTTGAATGGAAACATTGAAAAATGACAATTTGGGTGAATCAATTTTGATAATCCTGTCTGTCCGTAATTCAATAGTTTCTTATTGCTAACGTGTAAATATGTTCATCACAAATGTCATAAAAGATATTAGCACAGATTTGAAATAGACGTTCCTAACATTGTAATAAAAACGAATATTCAGTTAAGCAAATAAATTAATTGCGACTAATGCTATCATTGCCGTCAATTATACCCACACGTAGTATACTCACATTATATGTATATATGGTGTACACATTCAGTTGTGTATATAGTTTAATTGAATTGGAATATCGGGTATCGTGATCGGAAGGAGTGGTTCTATGTTCGATCGTACAAGGAAATATCGACGGGGCGGTAGTGTCGTTTTACTCTCGTATTGTCATTGGAGCAAATCCTATCGCTGAGTTCGCCAAGGAAATGAGATATCAGCGGGATGGCGATCGCATTACTCACCGAAGGCCTCGACATTCTAAACTCAGAAAGTGATCGATACTTCTTGACGCAGATAACGGCTTTTATTTCCAAGTTCCGACTGGTATCGTATTACAACCCCGTCGCTACTGTGGGAATGCTCATACTCGTCATAATCCTGTCATTATGTGTGGGATTTTCAGGTAATTGTAGCATTAATTGTGTTTCAGGGGAAGTGCTTAAGAACATTAAAAAATTCGCTCTTTTATCAATAAAACGACCCCATAAGCTATTTAACGTTTCTGTCCACACTTGTGGAACACAATCATCGTTGAAATGTTTGGTATACTTTCACCTCCGATGAATTTTGTCTATCGTTAACTGATAAGATTCTTTAAAACTTTACTGTTCACCGAGCAACCTGTGAGAACAACCAAATTTTAGTCCCTCGACCCTAAACTGATATGTTCTCTTGGAATAGATCCGGTCAGCCCACTGAATTCTTGCAAAGAGTCGTCAAGACCTTAGGGGATCATTCGCGAACTTGATTTTTTGTCTGCGTTTGAATAGTTGTTTTTTGTGGTTTACTATATAAATATGATTCACATGCAAATGTCCGATGGATAAATAGTTAATATAAATTTGAATTTTTAATTCAACATTTAAAGTAGTATATTTTTTTAATTATTGATATATGAAAGATACGCTGATTTTCTTCTGTAATGCTTACGGAAGATCGCGATAATGCACTAAAAATCATATATTGGGCATGTATGAACCTAAAGTCTTCATTTTTCCTCCAATCGACTCGAAGAGTTAAATTTAAATTTTAAAAGGTTCAATGTTTTCGGTAGATTCAATTTCAACGAACTCTGGCCACCAAAAACTGTTCAACTGATCATTTGGGGATCAAAACTACTAGATCTAATTTGAATTGAAAGAACGTTGACGACGCCTGTGTCAAAACCATTGTAGAGACAGCTTAAAACGACATTTTCAATGAGTTTTAATTATTGGAAAACTAGTTTATTCCCTACTTGGATACCTATCTAATTTTCTTCTGCGAGGTGTTCATTGTTAGTGAGTACCCTTCCCGAATAGCGGTAGATATTCAACGCATTCTCTCATTATGCTGCGAACCCTTGCATTTCATCACTTGACATAACGAGGCACTATCGGTACCCTGAATACATCTTAGTGTCGTTGCAGGGACTCACAGTTTTGCTGCTCTCCCGACAGTAGGATAGTATTATCCGCTTTTGATGACAGCCGTTAGGTGAATTTGATCAATGTGACGCAACCATGTGCAGTTTTTATTTTTATTTTTTTCTCTGTTTTTCTCTCTTCCCGCTTAAGCTCTCTGAACCTGCGAGAAAACTTTCACCTCGTTTCTGGAACCGGTTCAACCCTGAGAGAGTTGGGGAAGTTGACCGATGAAAATTATCGCTCGCAACCCCCCTTCCCTCAATTCTCGTTCAATTCGTTCTAGATGACCTCCATAAAAATGTCATGTCCAGTTTATTAGTAAGACTGTGCTGCCCTATGACAATCTAGTATAAGTTCCACTCTGTAATCCCCTCGGGTTGAGTTATTAAAAAAGTATTCAATTTTCAATTGTGACCACGAATCTAAAAAGTACTGAAAATTAATTATAGTGGTTGATACGTGTAATATCTGATTACATATAACAACACAATGTAGAGTACCCTTTTGAAAATCAATCGTATAACCCTCACTCAAGTGTTCATATATTTACCTTAGGTACTATGCCGATGGCGTGATAATGAGGGCTATTTTTATGAGAGTGGATGCCACGTTGAATTGTTCTATCAAGACCAACGACTGGGTATGCAGGATCGTATAATTATAATGAGGCTCTCTGCATCTTGTCACTTTGAAGGTGAATCCTTTCTTCGTCCCTTATGAAAGAAAATTCTTCAGGTTTTGAAATGGGTGGATGAGATATCTTCCCATATTTCCGAAGTGAGAGTGGGATTATTCGCAAGATGAGGAAGAGTGACATTAAACTAGACGACAAATAAAGAACCCCGAACAGGACTCAATCATTGAAGGGGAAGATGGCAACCATTTATCATAAATCCTCAATCATAACTGTTGCTCATGGCAAATTAGCTTTTAGCTCTGTATTCTATGGATAGGATGTTCTACCCACACAATATTTCATCTCTACTCATTTAATAGGGAAAGAGAGTGGAAAAGCCTTCGGAAGAATCATTTTTCGGCTGAGAACAAACCATGGAATTTGTGAATCATTCCTCCCACGAATTGGACACAGAGCTACGAAATCAGCTGAATGAAAATGATTCTTTGTCGTCGGATGTTAGACATCGCCAAATACAATTTGGAATGATCGAATGAGTTGTCAATGTATTCTCTCGACTAGAATTGTATCTCATTCTAATTTTCTTAAACCCGTTTCTAAAAAACCAATTCCATATTTGACTCGCTCAGTGAAAATTTTTCCACAAATGTGTTATAGTCACAACTTAACTCTAACAACGTTATTGTAAAAATATTACATTTTGTGGAAGCTTTCATTGGGTTCTTAAAAAACTCATGTGCATAGTCGCTGTTTTTGGAAGTTGATGAATTTTATTATATGTTTGGTATGCTAATTGTTTCAGTTATGTATAACTGTTGTGCAGATCTGATCCATAATCGCATTAAAAAATAATATCTGAAGGTACAAATCCACCATAATCCTCGAAAATCCATTTTAAAAATTTCGAAATCAGCAGATTTAATTTTTTTCGGGATTCTCCATCAAAATTAGCGAAGAGAATGAAAATCATAAGGTGCGTGGATTGTTTTCCCCATACAATGTAAATCTTACAATGATGAATTATTCTTTTTCTCTCATTACATCAAGTTTGAAAAATAATTCACCTGCGCTTCATGTTTCCTAATTGCCGGCCTCATTAACAATTCAAATATGTTAAGTTTAAAAGTATGTAACACATTGAAACAAAGGTCGGCAGTTGCTCAAATCCGTTTGACAATGGTCTGAGTGTTAAAACAAAGAAACGTCTTCGTAACAGACTAATCATGCATATGCAAGGGAGAACTGAGGGCGCTCGCATCGGCGCCGATTTTATCTCGCCATTGGCTCCCAACAACTACGGGCAACTGGTTTGAATACAGACAAAGGTGCGACTTGGTGATATTCACCAACTGCATAGAAAACAATGACACGGAACAGAAATTTTATTAGGACTAATCAGTTGAACGTGTCAGGTCTATTATTTTTATTGAGTGAAAAATGAGGCTTTTCCTTGTTCACTTTCAGATAGTGAAGCTATAACTTAGATTTTCTTTCTTGTAGCACGCAAGTACAATAGCTATCGCTCCATTTCATATGAAAATTAAATATGAATGTAGCTTCAGGCATGGAGGCAAAAATAGAGTTCTTTTACAATTCAGTATGGCTTTGTCTCAAGTCCCAATCTTCACTAGTTCCTTTGTACGAATCAGAAGCTGGTATCAAAACCTAAAGCTCACGAGTATTGCACGCCAGACCATGGATAATTCCATATCCTTCAACTTTTTACGTTGGAAAGCCTTCGATTTGCCTCAAATCATCAGGCTACCATCAAATTGCAGTTTTCTATTTTTAAAACCTAGAGAAAAGCACTTGGGTTCACTCAGCTGATCAGGAAAGCTCTCTTCACATTTCAGACGCCTCACAGAACCCACCATTCAAATCGCAGCTGACAGTACGGTCATGGAATGCCAATACCTTTGATGGTGCAGTATACTGTATACATGCAGTGTATAAATGACCATATACGGACACGACGTAGAAACCCACTAATAGAACTATAGAAATTCAGCTACCACCACCACTTGTACCACCATTATACTATAACAGTGGAAAAACGAGACTTCAGAAGGACACAGCAATTATATCGGCTAACGCGATCCTCACACGATACTAGGCGATTTTCACTATGTCCAAGCACGTTCACATTCACGTTATTTTTTCTGTAAAAGTTGGGACAGCGAAAGGATATACATAGAGCGGCCCGGGTGGCCTCGATTCTTTGAATGCCCATCTGTCAATAACGAACATAAAAACAATAGTGTGATTTCCAAAGTTTTCGAATAATATTACCCATCTTGAGTCGTAAAACTTGTGAATTTTGAGGGGTTAAATTATTTTTTTCTTGGTCGATTACAAAGATTCATTATTGAAAATAATATACTAAAACATATGCCAGGTTGGGTCCTGCTCATATCTTCATTCATGTACCTACATTCATTTAAAACTCATGATGCGTAGGAGTATTGTTGAAATCATTTCAACCTGGAGACTTTTTTGCTAATATAGGTTTCACTTATACCTACGCACTAAGGCTTCAAGAGCTGTTGAATTTCGAAGATACAAATTTTAATACTAACTACCTAGTTTAACACGTAAAAAGGATTAAAAGACACTGAGAAAGATGCACAAGTGACTAAATGATTTAAAACGTGATAAATTAGTCCGAAAAGCAAGTTTCGAAAATGTATGAAGAAAAATTTTTTCCATGTTTTCTCTTGCTCATAATCAACAGGCTCTGTAACTCCCACTTCGCATGAAAATCTTCCCCGGCATTTCAGCTTTCAGCGATATTAGAAAATAAGTTTTACACTTGTAATTTTTTGGGAAAAAAAAGGCGTTTGAATGCGGAAAATGGTGAGTTTATACCATGAAATCACTCAATGAAACGGCAGATGTTTAGGACCTTTGCTCTGATCGGAAAGGCTGAATCAAATGACACTCGAGTTCCTAGCGAATGATGTCATATTAATTGAAATTTTCAACTGTTGATTTGTTGAGTGTGGAGGCTCGAGCGAGTCACCATCCGATTCGGCAAAACAAGATGCATGAAATTCGATGCATAACCCATATTTTTGTGGTCAGTCGATTTTGGGTTTACACGTCGATATCACGGTACGTGAACCTATCTACGGTTTTGCGCATTCATTTTCTTCAAACACTTTCGTGTACCGTTGGAAAGCTGAGATTCTGGCGAAAATTTCCCTGGGAAGTGTGAGTTACAATACCCCTTTATTATGATCAAGGAAAAACAAAAATTTTCATATCCATAAATTCTCGAAATTTGAACTTTGGACTGATTTGGTCGTTTAAATTTCCTTATTTTGCCTTAAAGAGATTAGGAATTCTGTGCTCTCTCTAACGGTGTCCTCAAAATTGATTTTGAAGGGAAGTTGGCCTTGTTGATTTACGATTAGTAACACGAAAAAAGTCTTGAAAGTGAACTAACCTAATGAAGCTCCTAAAAAAAGGTATGGATGTTTGTTGGAATTGGAAATGACCTGTGGAATCGGCCGCTAGATTTTTGGACTCTCCTGTGTTTGGAACTCTTTTGTACTCATGCATTTGAACAATAATTGGCTGGAAGAGAGAAACTAATGTAATTCAGCTGACGTAAAATTTAATTAAAATGAGGAAAAGTTGGAGACATCAATCTTAGCGTGTAGAGTTACTTTAATGAACATAACTGGGAGTCTGTCATCAAATATCGATTAGCGATTGACATGTTCTCCTCCCTCCCACGCTTAGAAACCCAGTGACTCACTGTGAGAATTCGTGACTCAGCTTATCGAGTGAACGTTTGCGAGAGGCGACATAGCTACTCATCTTCGCTTTGTTAACCCCTTACCTACGATGAGGCAACGAACTCAAATCTCACGCAATCTTCCAACAATGGGGAGCTGCCTGGTGAGGTACGAGGTCAGAGGGGCTACTGCTGTCCTATTATAATCATTTTGGCACATAAACTTGAAACGTTTCAATTTAGATTTGAAATGATTCGACCAGCTATCGATAGTGATAGTTCTACCGTTGTTATAAAAAACAACGTAGTTATTGAGTTGAATCACAACACAGAAACAGACAAAAAGTGGAATCTTACCTCACCTTATAATAGATTTGGTTTTTGTTTGTTTGTAACTTACGATTTAACTCAAAAGGTTGCCTTCATAAGTCATTATTTTGCTGCTAAAACTATTAACGATGTATCTATTAGCTAGTTTCCTAAGTGTTGATATTACTCATAATTGGTCACAGAAGAGTTCGCTCATGTGGATAGTACGTTCTTAACTCTTATAATTTAGCCACAATAACGGTTTTTGTCTAAATTATAGGGCTCAAATATGGAATCGAATGGAAATCGAGTAGTTTTGATGTTGTTATCATATTAATTATTTTGCTATTAAATTCGGTGATTAATATTGCTGATGAAGTACATTTAAAGTCCGTTTTGAATTACTTGGGTGGGACTTTTCGTTTAGAAGTTATGACGGGTGTACGATTCATCCAAACAAGAAAATGTCACTGTCGTCAATGTCTGTTATCAAATACATACTAACTAGCATGAATACTATTTTGTCATTCAAGTTTAATAACAAAGCCCCACAAAAAAAAGGTTAAAAGCCACTGACCCGACCATGTGTACATAAAGTCTTGGGGTAGCTGAATACGAATCCGGGGTCAGCTTGACCCTACGATTTCTACTGCTCAATGGATCGCAAATGTGGCTCAGTCGAACGGCAATCTATACAGGACCACAACTGATAGGGATTTCTGTTAAACAACAATGGAAAAAACCTGAATTTCAATAATCTTTTTTTAATTGTGCGTTTTTAAAATTGATAATCCATTAACAATTTAATCATTCTAAGCTTCCTGGGCATATTTCTGTACCTAGGTATGATTCCTGTACCTCGTATTTTCAAAAATTTAATGTTTGATGTGGATTGTCTCTGACGTATTTTTCAGGGGTAAGCCTTGTAAGTGTAAAAGTCAAATTCAGACCAAGTTTGATCGAGATCTGATGATTAGCGTGAGAGGTAGGGGTCAAAATGGATGTTTCGCAACTTTAATTCTGCTCTTTTTACAATTTTTGAAATGTCACTTACGACAGTTGACTTCTGGAGGGCAGATTTAGTTCCATGAACATTTTTGATAGGTTGGTTAGTTTTTGGTGTATGCATAAATTTCATAAATACAACGTCTTAATGTCTGTTACAGTATATTCATTTGTAGAGGTTATTTATTGCATCAATTCAAGTAAATTAATGTGTTATGCTCAGTTGCTAAGTCATCAACAAGTAGAGCATCTCATTTTCGCCTGGGTTAGGTCACTGATGGCTGGTGAGAGCTTCCCTATGAATTTCATTGCGTTTGAATGAATTTGTACATTTTCAAACGTTAAAAATGGTTCATAATTGCAGTGAAATGGTTTGATCACATTCTAATTGAGGTTTCGATTATTTTTACTCAGTAAAAATAAGTCATGTTTCTACGCTCCACCTGCCTATGCCTTTATTGAATCATTGAATGCCTTAATATGGCGTGTCAGAATCAAGCGTTTGATTCAAAACATTGAATTTGAATCATTCCTCTGTAAAACAAACGAATGAAATCGAATTCTTTGTTCTAAATGCTTCCTACCTCCCATTAAACTACTGAAACGCTTACAGTTGATTTCCTACTACCGATCGGCAGTGCTTATTGCAACACGTATCTATTCATTGAAGAATGCTTATTAGATTCATTTTGGTTTACAATTTACTCCAAACCTCGTATTCATGATATTGAATATTAATATGATGACTCAATAATATATATCTAAGCGCAAATGTCCGCTTCACTTGTAATAAAATCAGTGGAGTTTTGCTCACAACATCTAGAAGAATATTGAAGTCCTTCATTTTTACTGGACCTGGATTTCCTCATTCTACTTTTTCTTGTGTAGATATTTATTGTGAAATGCTTGAAAATATTCATGGCATTTAGGTCTTCGAAGTACGAGTATTACTGTTCTGTGGTTGCCATCCGTGAAGCCCTACTTACTTACTCGGATTGTGCTTTCGAGAGCTTTCCGAACGAATTCGCTTCCGCACATTTAATTAGGAAATGAGCTGTACACGGAATCGCTTTCAGCGGCCAGAAGTCAGTGACCACCCGTCAACAAAGAGGCAGCGAAGAAAGAGAAAGCTCCGGAGAAAGTGACTGGCAGGAGCCGGTAGAAAGTAGGCGGGACTCCCGCACAAAAAACTCGCATTTGCCGCTCGACCCAGTGACACCACTGAAGCCATCTCGCTATCTTGTTGATTCCACGCAAAATTCGTGGGTGTACCCTCACTACGAATTTGCAGAAGTCAGTTTGTACAGAATCAATAATAAGACTTTATTGTTTATAGTCCGGGCAACGAAGGGCTTTAGATCCGAATGGCTAAACCCCAGCCAATTTCTTCAGGAATATCTTTAGGAGTATTATATCTTCAGGATACAGGAATATATCTTAGATATTAGGAGAATATCTTTAGGAATATCCTCTAGGAGTTGGGGAGTGGAGAGGGGGTAAAAAGGTCCTGTTTTGCGTCATGCACCATAGGAAATTTTTTTATACATGCATAAATGGACGCTTATTGAATTTCCGACAAGTTTGAACAAATCAAAACAAACTACAAAATTCCCAACTTTTCAACAAATTCTTAACGGTTAGGACCTAGCTACAGGTCCTTGAAAAGTGGCTATTTCTACAAAAAAGTCGTTTTCTCACCTCATTTTTTCGTGAATATCTCTCTACTTAATGAATAGCGTTTCTCAAACAAAAACAGCTGTATCCAATGTTGGAGAGATTAAATATAATTTGAAATAACTTCTCCTAAAAGCTGTTTTCTCTTTAATGGTCGTATATGTAGCTGTTGAAATATTGAGAGGATTTTGATTGGAAATATCGAAAAACCAGTACCGCCCTAGAACTGAAAATCATTCCTTTCATTCACCTTACCTCCAGGAACCAAAAAACCATAACGTGGTCTGTGTGTATATATTCACCACAGTGGAGAAACACCAAAGAGACTGGGAGATGGGCCGATAGAAAATGTGAAAAACATTTCTTGAAGTACCGAACTGAATTTATATCATTATAGATTTATGATTGTAGATCAACATTTTGATATTGATCACATTTGAAGAAAAAAAAATGGTTCATGATGATAAAGAGCATCCAAAACCCTTTGAATAAGTATTAAAATGCTGCAATTTATCGTACAAAAGTTTTTTATTTCTGTATTATAGTTTTTCTATTATCTAGATTATCTAGACTATCACATTATCTTAGATAAACTATAACGCAGGTTTTTTCTTTTCCAGGTTTGCGCCAAACGACGCACTGGGAGGATGGCGTGACGAAATGGTAAATAACTTATCCCTACTTACACTTATCGTTTTAGTAGAACTTAGTTTAAAGAAGATTGTGACTCATATTCACAGCTTGAATCATATTCTTTAGGATCAGCTAGTGAAGAGCTCTTTGGTCGATAACGTATTACTAATTATTTTCAACCTTTCGTTCCGTGGGAATCTTAACGTCTTGTTGAATTGTAACTATTATTTCCCAACCGTCGGAAAACGCTAGATTTGTAGCTTATCAGACCAGAGCTCCTACTAAATAACAACTTCCTACCCCTTTAAAGCCCTTATTACAATAAATGAGGTTGCTGGGGGGCCCACACAACGTGATTTTTGCATTGCATTTTTTCTGTCATGTTAATGTTCTTACCTGGAGGAATACGAGTGGTTTTTCGTTCAACATGTGTATCTAGTGTGGTTGCACTCTAATCGATTTCGAATTACGACTCCATTGGTATAAGTAGTGTTGCAGGAGTTTTTGCATGAAAGTGCTGTCATATTACAGTGATATTCATTTTTGATTCAGCTCTGATCAGTGTTGCAGTGTTTTGCTTTTCGTTTCACGTGAGAGTTGAATTCGAACAAAGCCCAATACCATTTGCTCACACTTTTATTGAACTCAATTGTCGGTAGACCCTTATGTTCCTTTCGATTGTTATCATTAATTAAGGCCACCGTCCTGGTAGCCTATCTGACCTATTATCGTTCGTATCATCTTTCGGACATTTACTTCGTGACAATCACCTTTTCGTTCTCAATACTTGTTCTCAATGAGTAATTCCATTATTATCTCATAGTAATCCCACCAATTAGGACTATGTGTTGTTGAGTATGTACTTTGGTGACGCGTCGCGATCCTCATAATGAACTTCCCGTGTTGGAGTGTTTTCATATTGTTGCAATCGAGCCTTTGTACTCGGCTCTCTCACAATTATCGAGAATTACAGTTGTTCACCTTTCATAATCGACCATTGTATTCTAATTCCTCTGAAGGATTATAAGCCGCATGGAGTCCAACTGGGCGAAAACTGAGACCGACAACTGGATAGAGATCGTGAAAGAATTATTCATAACTAACAGGTTCTATTGATATCACCAAATGAGAGGGTTGATGATTAAACGAGAGATGAGGTTGTTTACACCACCTTCCTGATCCCATTTCTTCTGGATATATTGCTTCTCTGCTATTCTTCCTGTTTTACTTGTTAGTAGGCAAAGGCTATACTTGAAGAAAGGAAAACACAGGGTTCTAATTCCTTGAGTAGACACGGAAGGGAAATGATGAGTTGCTCTAGTTGATTTGCGTAGTTTTCAAGCCTATCCCGAACATGCTATTGAACTGTGAACCGCACGGACGATAATCTCTCCGAGAATCACATATTAACTATTAAACTTATTGGTAAGTAATACTTGCATTACAGGGGCGTCCGTTTGTCCGGTCTTTATATGATCAAACTTGTATAGATAATAATAAAAACATAATGAATATTTTCAAAAACTAAACCAAATTTTTAATTTAAAAAAAAAAACAAAAACAAGATAATAGGCATTTCTGAAGCTTAATGCTCAAGAGTCGTTTGCAAGACAATTTTTTTGAAAACGTGGAAATAGTAACATCCCCCCCCCCATTCCCCCATCCATAATTAATTTCGAATGATCCCAAATAAGTTTCAAAACATTACCACCAAAGTTCTTAATCGAACAAAAAAGAATCAGGAAGATTGGCAGCGTAAGCTGTATGAGCAGCGCTTGAATGAATCGCCTATTACCCCCTCCATTCCCCATTATAATAGGAAATTCAAAATTTCCGAGGTTTGATGCACAACTAGACTAGAATTCGGGTCAAACGAAATAAGAATCATGAAAATCGGTTGAGAATTATTACCTGAGTAGAGTTGACAAAACATTTTGTTGAACATTTTTTTGGCATTAGCCCTTGCAACTCCTCTCTTCCGTCGTGAAAATCTAAATTTGTAGAGTTTGCTGCACAACTAGAGTAAAATTGGAATCGAACCGAAGAAGAATAATGAAAATCGGTCAACAATTGAAATTCCAAAGTTGAGGGAAACTGATAGTAAGGAAACAAGCTCAGAAACGTTGGAAGAATCTGTAAAATATGCGCATTTGATGAGAGAGGTTGACGGTTGAAATCAGTTCGATGCTGACGCTCGGCCGGGCTAACTTGACGATTTCTCTGGTTTTCATCGGTTCGTCGCTTGAATGCGCAGTCGCCCGAACGCTTCGACTCGCGATGTTGGACACGGTGTTCACAACACAACGTTATCTTCACTTCATAACCACGCCTTATCACAGTCACACTTGATACTTTCAGAATGACCGTTATTCAGTTGGTAGGTAACTGACGGACTGCGAAATATAAATGACTCTTGTCGATCCCGTTTTAAATAAATGTGGGGTCCCAAATAAAGAACGCTGTTCAAATGTTTATCACCGCGGGTACGCGAGTGAAGAAATAATGCTCTATTGTTGATGTTGCTTTTCAGTGAACCCAGCAGTCCCAAAGGAGCTCCATTTCAAATTGCAGAGTATTAATCATGTAGAAATTAGCTTCAGAGTTTCCTGTATTAGTGACGTTGACTCTGTAGTATCGAAAAAATTTAAATCAGCTCTTCCCATGGGAAGTAATTTATATATGAATATTCACCATAAAAATTGGCATTGCCTATAATCACTCACAGATGCCATTAATGTAAAAGGTTGAAATTGCTAAATAAAAGTGAAAAAACGCTGCGAATCATTAGGCAGATGTTTGTATTTGTCAGTGATCAGTGATCTACGTATGTTCGACGTAGTCTGTGGTTGATTGTCTAAGCGCGCCTTCATCTTGTAAATGCATTCTAGGTGCCTTAAAAAGAGAACTATTTACATTTCAGCTCGGTGGATCGATTAAGAACGCAATTAGCTAATCACTGTAGTCCTTTACCGTGTAATTGACTTGTAGATTCCCCTAAGACAGTTGGATGACTTCGTCTTGTACATAACTTTGTGAACACCTAGTCCCAATGTACGAAACGATAGATGATTTCATTTGCGTTGGTGGAATGTAGTGAATAAGGACGTGACGTAGAAATCCACCAATAGAACCACTGAAATTTACGAGATGGAATGGAACTACTTGTCCGCAAATATGTGACAAGTCTTAAAAAAATTAAATTCTAAAGGAACTCTTGAGAAAAAATAATTTCAATACAGATTTCAGGTGATTTTTTACATGATATTTCGGCGTATGTTCTTTTTCTGTCAAAGTTCTTTCTCTTAGAGAGAACTAATGGATGAACTTGAAGTGTTCCTTGTGGAGTCATTCGATTCGTTGGAGGGATGTTTATCAACAACAAACATTGAAACATTGTTGTTTTTCGATATTCAAGTTTTTGAATATTTTGGCTCTTAGACTTGGACCAACTTGACCACTTTGAAGGAAAATTAACGTACTTACGATTGAAAGGGATTTTCGAACAAGAGACTTTGTAGGCTAGCTATCGCTTTTCGCGAAACCAGAGATAAGTACTTCCTCTTCCTCACTATACAGTTCTTATATTTTACAGTATTTTCGATCTGCCACTAGGTAAATATCTCAAGCAAACTCAATAAAATAATAATATATTTTGATTTTGACCGTTTTGTACAACAGTTACCAGAAACATTAATTGTTTATTGACTGTCAAAACAATGATTGCTATGTCAACCTTTTCTATCTTTGGTAAGAATTAAACTTAAATATTCACGAACTTGGTCACCGAGGTACAGTTGTCAGGAAATTCCGGCCTGACAGCAATAGATAACCTACGGAGGAGTTTACTGAAATGGTAACTTTGATATAATTAAGAGAAACACATTGAAATGAATGGATTTTTAACAGATACACAAAGTTTCAAGTGTGTAATGTCTATCACACAGAGGTACGACCAATGGTGCTGTATGGTGCAGAGACTTGGGCCCTCACGAGAAAAGAGGAAATCCAGCTTAGACGCTTGGAAACAAAAATCTTGAGACAAATTTATGGAGCGGTCTGCGAGGAAGGAGTCTGGCGCATCCGATCTGAGCATGAAAATGAATGGACAATTCAAACATCACACAGAGGTACGACCATGCTGTATGGTGCAGAGATTATTCACGGAAAAGAGGTTCTGGAAACAGTTTGACGAATTTATTCGAGGAAGGAAGGAAGTAGGACTTCCTGGGCAGGACTTCCAAATAATTTAGTAACTATACGCGTTGCTATATTTGGCGTAAACAGATGTATACGGCCCAAACACGGCCCGTTGAAGGATTTGGTCCGGCCCACCGACAGCGGAAAAAATGGATGGATGGAAAAAATCAGGCTACCGTCAGAAAGTGATGACTTCAAGGGAACCAAGAGTTTGCCAGACAAATGATAACAATTTTTGGATCAATGTATGTTTGCGAACAAACCTTTTCAAAAATGACAGATGTCAAATCCAAATATCGAGCCATGCTTCAAGAAGAACAATTCTTGAAAATTTGTTTATGATTGGAACAACAAACTTTGATCCTAAGTGGAAAGACATTGTAAGCAAAAGACAAATGCTTTCGCATTAGATTGGTTTTCCAAAATAATTTTTTGAATGTAAAATTTTTAAATAAATACACATGTTTCTCTTAAATACTTTGTTTTTATATTCCTGAAAATATTTAATCACTAAAAACTAAGTTGTTCCTATATTAGGCCTAATTTTGAATTTTTCAAATTCATCTAGGAGTACGTAAAAACGCTGTTTTTAGGTTTTTTCAAAATTTCAAAATTTTTCATTCCTGAAAATTCAATTGTAATATTTTTTACTGAACAACGAAAAAGTAATTAAGGAAATTAAAAAAATACAATCACTAAAAACTTATTTTTTGTACCTATTTTAGGGTAATTTTGAACTTATTAAACTAGTTTAGGAGTGCTTAAAAACAATTTTTTCAAGTATCTAATTTTCAACATTTTCCGGGTGTATGGCCCCCAGACCCCCCCTTGGCCCACCCCACCACGTACACATTATGATACGGCCCCTGGGCAAAAAGTTTGGAGACCCCTGGCGTAGGAGATGACTTACGACACCTTGATGCACGCAGATGGCGAACGCTGCCAATAGACAGAACGGCGTGGCGATATGTCATTGATCAGGCTCGAACCCTCCATGGGTTATAACACCGCGGGGTAAGGTAATGTCTATGAATTTCACGACTCAAAAGTCAACATTTTACTCCACACATACGCAAACGTGAAGTTCTTCAAGCTTAATTTACTCACAAGTGGTCCTATCTTGTTTAAAGCTAAAATTTGTAGGATAGGCTGGGGAACTCGATTCAGTCACCTCTTATCAATTTCAACTATATTGTGTGTGTATTGTATCAGCTACAGAATTAGCGGAACAGTCGCATGACTGTAGTAAAGATCAAGGTTGATATCACCGGGAACATGTCCGGCGGCATTTTCATTCCGATAATCGATGTAAGAAGCTCGACATTTTTGACAGAATTCGACATTTTTCAACTTTATGTACAATATTTTAATGATGCTTAGTTGTAGTTCTTAGTTGCTTTAACAAATCTCTAATACGAGTAATCGGAGAGGAGCGGTCTCTTCTTAAACGCATCCATTTCAACAACATCTGTTCATTAGTAACTGCGAAGCGAATGAAAATGATATAATTTTTGTCAAGATCCCATAGATACATGTTAAATCTGGTTTCAACTGTATCGAATTGCTCGGTTGGTTTCGTCAAATCTCTATTTTCAACTAAGTAGCGGAATCGTACAACAATCCCGCCAACTTCTTTGTAAGGTTCGTATCTCTGACGCGGAATATAAATTGGTATACGCCGGGGGATTTCTCCCGAATATCCGATATCTCTCGATTCACTGATAACAGTGCGATCATTCGACCTTGTTCTCATCGAACGCCTTGCATTCCGGTTCAAGTCAAAACATTCCATGAGTTATAAATACTACAGTTGACCTTTACAACGTCTTCTGAAAAGGGTAAGACGCGGGTAGGGGTTCGATCGATGCAATTTTTGTATTGTTCAGAAAAAAGACGAAAAATTCCTCGAGTTAGCCTTAATGGGAACGCGCTCATTAGTATGATAAGCAAGTACCAATTATAAAGGCTAGCAATAGGTAGTTACATTTATATCGTGATTGGGCTTATCGTTTTGAATATTAGTCATTTAAAAAAATGAATAAACGGTAAATTATTTTCGAACATTGTCTTATTCAATTAAAATCTTGCGTAGACTTCCATGTCACGTTGAACTGTATTTATTCATGAGACATGTTGTGTTGGTAGTTCATGTATCTAGGATTTGTGTATTTTATTTATTTGTATTTTAGTTGTATTTTATTTGTGTAAGTCTATTCATAGGAAAATGCCGCGTAATGTTTGGCATTAAACAATAAAATCGACCTCAAGTTATAAACTCGTTCACACTGCTTCAAAAATAAATTTTGTTGTTCCTTATGTATTCATGTTCTTGTTTGTAGGAATCCATAACATTAAAGTTAGAAGAAGTCTCCTAACTTTTGACAAGTGAGAGAGAGGGATCGCAGTTGCCTTATTTTTTTTTATTTTTTTTTTAAATCAGAATTTTGAAATATCACTAGAAATGTTTTAGCTCGGTTTTTCGGCCAGAATGTGTTGGGTACAAACACGTTCAGTGCTTTGGGAAAACATTGGCGATAACTCATTAGCGATGGTTGTTCCCTCTTCCTTTCGTCTGGACTAGAACTGAAAGGACTTTTTTATCGATTGCACTAGTATTAGATAATGCATTTTGTCGGCATTCTTGACGTCTCGTAGCCACGCCTTGAAGTCGTCCTTGGTTCCAATCATTTTTTCTCGTGCACAACATTTCATGAGCGGATTTCGTATGATTTTGAAATCTCATTTTCAAAATTATTGGGAAAGCTGGAGGTGCCTTCGACCAATATCGTGGACTTCATTCAGATGCGGCCGAAGGCTATTTATGCCTGATAGTCAGGACATGCAAACGCTACAGTCCTTTTCAATACAATTTCAACATTTCAGCTATCACACTAAATAACACTTTAAAGGTTACCTACCTCTATTATATCATACAATTTCCAACAGTTCAAATAGACTTCCAAAGACTTTAGTCTTTACCAATACAGCAAAGAATACGATGACAAGATACTCTGCAGTAGCCTGTATTGGCGGACCTGGTTCGGGTCTTGTACCAATGATCGAGTGATGAGAACAGATTGAAAATTTTCCGTTTCTGCGTTAGCTCCTATCCCTTGTCATGCTAAGTTTGTGCGGGTTACCTTCTAATAGTCCACTTTAAAGTTAACCCTATATCCTTCCATATGGCCCTGTTAGTTAAGTTAGATCGGATCAAATACAGCGTGTGTACATGCGCAAACGCGAATAGATTTCAGAATGATCTTCTACTTGTATCGCGATTGATAATATTATATTCAGGGGCTCATTTGAATCGTTGAAGGGATGTGTCTCGTAAATAAACAGCGGTTCTTGGTTCAACCCCGGCTTGCTGAGGAATTGGAGATGTACGTTTCGAGCAGTACCGAAGGGGTTCTCCTGGGAGATTCCCTTTCTCCGCTGCTTTTCATTCTCTTTATGTCGTACTGTGATCGCTTTCCAAGGAACAAGGACTGTCGTGGAATTCCAACCGAAGGATGCGAACTTTTAATGCTGACATTTGTGTATGATCTGGCCTTCTGGTCGACTATACCCCGGATTCTCAGAGTAAGATGAAGGCATTTAAAGGCTACTGTTGATGGTGTTCGTGTGAAAAGAATGAAAATTATACCATGCGGTTGGAGTATTTTCGTAGGTTCCAATACCTGTGAATTTCCATTTATGTGCTCCTGCACATTCCGCCAAAAATGGTGGCAGAGTAGTATAAAAAAAAAAACCTTTACACAATGAAAATCACACTATTCGAATTGAGTACCTCCTTCCTTTTTGAAGTCGGTTAAAATAGCACCAAGAATATTTTGTAGATGGGCTGGGTTGTTCGAATCAGTGCTGCAGTCTGTCCTGTTATATGCTGCAGATATTTGGGGATTGCGGTGTAGTGAAGAGACAGATTGTTTCCACTTTCCACACTTTTGTATGATCTACTGAACTTGCTCAGAGGTATCCTGGGGGCACTTCTTGAAGGTGGAGTGTAGGCGTGTTCCCTTCAAGTCGTTGGTGTTGTCCCGTGGCCTTACGTTTTTCTGAAAGTTCTGAGGATGAATGGCGACAGATGCCCAAGGTTGATTGTTGTGGAGCTGATAAAATTGAAAGCTGATATCAGTAATGGCGACCTTGCTCAATGCGTGGAAACAATAAAATTCTCTCTTCAGTCATCTGTACGGACAAATGGTCAAGCGTATTTGGGTTGGCAAAAAAACATAAGCTTTGGGAGGTAACTGATGACTGACGCAGATTAGGCTGTTTTGGACGTAATGTATTTTCTTCAAAATAAATACCTACATCCTGAAAGTTTTGAGAAATGTATAAACACGGCAATCTTTTCGTCTGGGAGCACATATTGTATTTCATGTTCACCCTATCGCTTTACAACTCGCACCCACGTTTTCTTAAAGGCCTTCGTTTTCTTAAGTTCTTCTAATCTGGAGAACTTTGTGTGATACATTAGTAATAATAACATCATGAACGTTTCAATAGTTACGCAACATGTGATCACCTACCACATTCTCTAAATTCTCATTTCATTTTCATATTGTATTCTTTCTATCATGTTCAGTTCTATTTAACTGATTAAAGCCTAGTTCAGGTTATTCGTTTTCTTCTATATCACTTTCTACCTTCGCTTTGTTCGTTAGTAGGTTTCGAGGATCAAAATGATGGAGGTACATAACTAAGTCCGCAGATTACTAATGCTCCTGGTTTTTCCTGCAAACGAATAAAAAGAGACAATTTGAGATTTTTGTGTATAAGCTTGTGTTATCGAATAATGGTTATGATGTGTTCCCTCTGTGTAATACCTATACATATTATGTAATTATTTTAATTAATTTTCACCGAGCTCTTTCAACTATTCTCCCACAATTGCCTTACTGCGTCAAACATTGGCGCCTTCATCTCCTTTTATTGGTGATTTGAAAAAATAATAATGTTTTCAATATCAGAAGCTTCTTGCTTCATTATTTGTAATATTGAACATTTGTAATCGACTAACGGGTGAAATAAATCAACAGTTAACGTTTCTAAAAACCGGGGAATCCACAAACTTTTTCATTTGCATTTGATGTGGAACTTCACAAGCATGCAATGTATTTTCCGTTCTTTAGAATAGAACTCCTAACATTCAAACCATGTTACTAAGGTTGATAACTGCAAAACCGAGAGAAGTAGCATTGCGATCACAAACTACGTTGAGGGAAAATAGTGACTGGAAGGTCGGTCGTTCCTTTCACGTCCCTCGAGTAACAACGGCACCTATTATGTTCAACAGTTCCAGCCTTGACCACCAGTTTTTGACGGATCTTTTTTCAGGGTGTGAATTTTCTTCGTGGACCGATTTGGCTTGTCGATCACGTCTCTATCTTTTTCGGCCTTGGTGACCTGCGAAAGGCCAACCTTTACAAGATAGATTTCAGACATTTTTTCGTTGGATTTCAGTGAATACAAATTGCATCACAGTGTTGAGAATTGGCAATGCGTACTCTTATCAAGGTAAGGTGTCAAGTGTTAATATGCGATTACGGGGTATAGGTAACACAATACAAAACATGGCCGCACCACGGCTTGTGTATTATAATTTCAATCAGGATATCAAAACACAGACAATCTTATCGCAAGAATACTTTACATCTAGAACATTCCTCATCTTCTCCTTCCTACACCCCAAAACCACTAGTCATTCATCTTCTGCAACAATGACACTAGGGCTGACGATTTCGCTCATGGCTTCCCATTGCCTCACGCCCCTGGGTTGGGAGCGATTTGGATTCACGTGATATCGAGATCGTAGGTGAACTGTCTTGCGACAGGATAGACATTTGATAGGATTTCGGCCCTAATCATTGGTGCCTGCCGGATTCGAACCGGGCTAATCAGTACTCCCACTGAAAGTAAACAGCCAAGAGGACTGATGCCTTAGCTCGCTCGGACAACCTGTCCACCTTATTTACTAAATCAATTAAATTATACCGTTGAAAAGAGCTTTAAATTTTCTTTAATTTCCATTGCATAAAATTGTCTCTTAAGTCACGTTGTACATCGATTTTTCAAGCCTAAACTTGAATTTGTATCAGACTTCTGCTTTTTTAACATTTTACCTTGTGTCATTAATGTGTCATTAAATCTGTACTTAATTATTATGGACTACGGTTATTATGACTATGTTTACCCAATGTGGTCAGCTCGTTTGAATTTGAGTTACAGAATTTTTAGAGATATCAGGCAAGTATTTCCTCTTGCGGCATAATTTTCAAAATTTAATCTCAATCCTCGTATACACTTCAACCACCCCTGCTCAACGACTAGAACCCCTGCTCAACGACTAGGTGTTTCATAATATCTTCGGTCTCTACTTGTCTGGTACTTAGAATGACCAACACGATATGTCAGTAATATCTTTCTAGGACACAAACTTGTTTTTCAGGTAAACTTGTTCTTGATTGTATATTTCTCGTGATTTACCTATATTTGTTCGCAATATGTATGATCTTCGGAGCTGCTAAACATTATTTTTCCGCACAAATCCCTAAAAACGTAAGATTTCTTCCTGGGCCTCCTAGGGGTTTTGGAGGTGGGAGATATTAAATATGACTTTTCTTTTCATGAAAACTAACTAGAATGAATTCCACAATGTTCAGCTCTTCCATGTCATTTCGCTTCTTCATAAAAGGGAAAGAATGACATGTATGTTCATAGCAAAAAGAGAAAATGAGGTGCATACAAATTTATTCCCCGTAACACGTAATTCTCCCAACATGTGTGTTGTTGAGAGTTTGAGTTTGAAGCTATCCTCCAATTATCTTTGTTCATTCATTTTTGAATTTGAGTATGATTATTACTATTGTACCTTATCGAGTTAATCAAATACTCTTGTATGAAAAAAGTTGGTTTCAATCAACATGAGGCAAACGAGTTTTTCGTGCTTCTCTTACCTAACTCACCCAAAACTTTATCCAACCCAAATAAAGTTTACAATTCTGAACTAGGTATCAATCGGAAACTTCCACGCGGCAATATAGGATTGAAGTGTTATCGTCATATGGTACTTAACGATGTGATCGGTTGAGATTTTGTGAAAAAAGTACTGAAAAAGAAAAGAAGAAAGAAGGAATGAAGTTCTGCCATGTTCTGACGTATTATTTAAGCTTTATAATGTGAAGACCCTTGGCTCTCCACATCTTAGTCATCATCTTTTGGCGCAGTTCCAATTCCTTCCAATAGCTACTATCGAAATTAGTAGAACTCCGGGAGCTGAAACGACCAAAGGCGGAACTCTCCATAATTGATCTCAGATGGAGATTATTAACCTTCTAATGCGATTTCATCTGAGAGATCAGATCAAACCGCTATACGCGCTCGTTTGCGAGGCATTGGAAATCAGTTGCCTCGCTCAAATCCCAGAGCAATCGATCCAGCAAGTCGACCCAGAGGGATTCGGGGAAATACCTCACTCTGTGATTGTGATGTTTCAGTAACGGTCATTTAACAGTTAGCTTGGTGCTAACAGGTAATTTAAAAAAGTACATTTTAGCGTAACAACCCGATAAGGAAAAAAAGGTAGCTTCATGGATCTCTTAGTTGATTTCACATTTCGCAATTTTGTAATTGACAATATTTCAAAATCAGTTTGCTTTACGTAATGTTCGACTATGGCCAGTCGGGTGAGAGAATGACTTCGTAATCAATAATAAGTATAAAATATAAACTTTATATTCATATGAATTTCTCCATTTCACAATTTATCTTTCAATTTTATTAATTCGGGAAAACCCCGCTGTTCCCACTTACGGATCTTTAGGATTCGGAGGTGGAAATCGGATCTCGTGAGATACCCGGTGGAACAGCCCCCGGTTTATGTAGGACTCAAAACCCTTTAAAACCTCACCTTACTTTTTTCACGTTGAAACTTGCCTGGAACTGTTCAACACATCACTTCAGGCCAAATCCTTGAGAGATTCATTCACTACTGCCTTCTTTGTCTCTGCTGTTCTTGGATGATTTTTTTCTGTACAATGCCTCCTACATAGACAGCTACAAAAGTCCAATATTTCTCCCTTTCAATCATTTTGGCTACTATCATCTCTGGCGTCAGGTTCTGAGATGAAACTTCCAGATCATCCTGGAGACGTGTTCTTTCTATTTCCCACTGTTCATGGACAAGGAAAGTGTGAACCACTCATCGTCTTCTTTTCAGCAATTCGGACAAGTTGAGACATCTACTTTCACCGTTCTGTGTAAGTAGGCGTAATATAGCCCATTTCCTGAGTAACTGGGCATCCTGGGGGTTTCCTGAGTATCCTCTCCATGTTTTCTCTATCTAACCATATTTTGATATGTGTATCAAGCGTGCTGTCCATCTCCCTCTTTGATCTTCATTCCAAATTTCTTGCCAGGTTGTTTTAGTGTGCTCTCTCTTCTTTAATGATGCGTGTTCTTTCTCCTTCCTCTCGTCTCTCGAAGACTCGTTTCCGCTCTTTAGCCATAAGTTGTATCGGAATGCTACTTGTGAGTACTGGTACAACTGGCTCTGGTACTGTTATAATGGAACAGGCAATCCTTAGTGCTATCGTTCTCGTACGATAAAAAGCAAAGTTTAGGGCGTCTGTCCTTATCTCTGTGCCTTACAGGAGAGTTGATTGCACGTTATCATGGGACGGTGCTTGCATGGTCTTGATCCATAGTAAGTTGATGTTGGATTACTTGTTACCTCTGAACCCCCTATTTGCACTAGGGTAATGGTAGGAATTAGCTTTCTGGTAATAATAACTACTTCTGTTTTGGAAGAAACAGTATAAAGGTGCTTTTCCGCGTTACGTTGTTGGTCGGTTGAAAATGATTTACAGGGCAATTAAAAGCCAAGGTTCGTGACGGCAGTTATCTAGACAATTTCGTGTCGGCTCTCATCCAGTTGGTCATCGCGAAAACAAATTATTTTGTTAACTTGTTCAACCTGAAATTAGGACTCTCCCAACTAGGAATTTCTCATGGGGGGAGTTAGAAAAGAGCCATTGACCCTGAAGTTTTGATATGTTAATGCGAACGCGAGGCCGTGAAGCGAATTATAGATAGGCAGGGAGTTGATGATCGCTTCTTCAACCTTCTATTTCCGTACAGGGAAACAAACCATGTTCGAAACCTAAGAAAGCTACGGTGGGCAATTGAAGAGAAGTTGAATGCTCATCGGCTCCAGAACCCACCATTACTTGACGCCTTAACTCAGCCAATTTTAGGCATTTGGATGTAAACAACCCCACTTCAACTTTTTAGCAAAATAGGATTGCTGAATCATTGAGATCACTTGCCATGTGAGTCAACATTGACATCGCTACCCTTATTTGACTTGATAGATCTACCTTGAGTCCAAAATCAGCAAGAAAACGAAACCGTTGATCAAAATGTGGTTCAAATTGAGAAATGAAATTGCCTTCTATACTGAATACATGACGTTAACTAATATTCGCATTATCAAGTGAGAGTTCTCTGTTCATGAGTTATGTTTCCTATTTTCCCAACTTCTTTCCACTCTTCATGGTCCTCATTAGTCGTAATCATATTCGTATTGTTCACCCTCTTTATGTAATGCTTGATATACTTTTTCATGTAATTAAGGGAACATGATTTTATCATTCGTCCTGGAAGACATATTTCTACGCCTTTTTTCTCCTGCCATACTGTTATGAATTACGTCTGTAGTCATCTGTGTTGAAACAGTCGGGGAAATGCAATTTGCATACCATATTCGGCTGCTGTAAATCCTTTTTCTTGTATCAAATTCAACCTATTCTCAATCCGATTCACCATTACCAGAACAATATTGAAAATTTATTTTCTTAAAAACATAATCAAAATAGTATATATATACTCCGCCCTCCTCCCCGGGGAAGGAGGTCCTCCTTGCCTGTATTGGTTAACTATCCATTGTTCTTGGACCCGAGTTTTCAAACGAGTCACTGCTACTTGTTTTGCCTAATCTGCTATTCTCTTTTTGTCACATCTTATCGTTTGAAGCATTTTTGAATTTGTCAAAAATAGGGTAAACTAATTTTGGGATGCCCAAAATGTACACAGTATTGTACATATAGCAATCTTGACTTAATGGTCTAGAACCGTAAATTCGAGTATAGTCAAGGGTTAATCATCATTATGAAGCAAATGTTTTTCGGAATAAACAACCCAATATTTTTCTGAAATCTTAAGCTCAATGTCAGTCTTAACTTAGCCCTTCTGCAGGCTAAATTAGGATCAATCTGAGTAAACTTATGAGACTGCAGCATCTTCCATTTTGTACCATCCATCCATTTTACGCTCATACTACAATTATTCTAATTTTGTCGAATGAGCAGGATTATTTAGTAAACCCATGTTGAAACTATTCAAGAAATTATCGATGCGAATGATTGCTTCGTCTTCCAAATCTGATTGGGTTCAAGTTCACGAGTTCAAGGACACACCCTGCTCGACCGTTTCCAATCAGCTTAGAAGCGGGTGGATACTGACGTTGATGGATGGTGCTGTCCAATTTCAACTACTTCCAATTTCACCCGTCGTGTATATATTCGACCATACGACAGCTTATCTTTTTTTCTAAGCTCTACTTTTTTTCGGTCACATGAATGTATGTGTAGAAATACATCGTACACAATCTTTAGGATTGATAGACTACATAAGTGGTGTAATATTACTGTTTATTTGAATGATCCCAAAACTTTATCCAGAAATTGCAAATTGATGTTCTCCTTGTGGTTAATTTCTTCAATCATTCCTAACAAACAATAACTAAACAATAATTGCGTATCAAGACTCGATACATTTTCTGTCATTGGAATTAGTTACAGTTTTTCGATACCTATAATCTGGAATATTTTGACTTCAAGGAACAAAAGTATTACTGAACGATAATTACATACTTAGATGTATTGTTAGACGGGTACACAAAACATATTCTCACAGCTTAGGACGAGCAAAACCGGAAAATACGACTCTACTTCTCCAAAAAAAACCTATCTACGTACTTGTTTCATCTGCAAAACTGCAGCAACTTTGCATTTCAGGCCACTGTAAGAATATATGATTTTAGATCTATGATTACGAATGCCGATGACAATGAATCATAAACATTTCATCCTCTATGCGGCACTTTGGTATGGGAGGCCGTGCTATATTCATTAAAATTGGATGTATCGTTTACCTATTTCAAATAAAAAACTATCAGCATTTTACCATTTCATTTAAAGAATATGTGTGATAGATTTAATTTTAATGAGTATATTATTGGGATATTGATAATTCTCCTTTCGAAACGATTGAATCCCTTACCTCCATCTCCTCGAGTTGATTGAAAAGAATGTCAGTATTACAGGCCGATTATTCTTGTAACATTCTTGTTCAGTACGACATACAGATAAATTGTGTTTCCTATTGCATTCGGGGCAAGTAGTTAGGGGAAAACTGACCGTGCGGTTAGAATTCTCTACGAATTTATTTTCATCTCATAAACACACAAACACATTTCAAGTGTGAATTGAATGGTTTATTACATTGATCATTACTGTCAAGGTTACTCCACAACTTCGTTCAGTTACGATTTTGGAATGAGGAATATCACTCTGATTGTTCAGGTGGAATATTTTTCTCTCCATACCAGGCATTACTGCTTTTCAAGCTCTACCCCTTATTTCAATTAACGGACTTCCGGGGCTTCTAGGATCAACGAAGCGCGGTTGTCTATAATATCATTATAGAATCTATGGGCTCGTGTTCATCCGAATTTAGGTTTATTATAAAAGTGTGTGTTTTAACATATAATATATGAAGGACCAGGAGTAAAAACTTCAGACATTGAATTGAGTTGAATTTCTGGGAATTGGCTAGGTTTTGCGAATGGCACCTTCAACTACAGCTGTGGGATTATGTTCTTTTCCTATTTTATAAATGCACTTAGATAATTGTTAACTGATTAGCATTGTGGCCACATAACACATAATCAAACTCCGCTTCCTTATAAAAGTTGTTGTTTTCAATTCGTTCCGACTTACTTGTGAGCTCTTTTCATTATTAATACATGTGTTATGTACGGTGCTAAAATATTAAGCTGTTTCTAAGATATCTCGAAACTATTTCAAGATATGAATTGCGGCATGTTAGCGCAGTGTTAAGACATAGAATATGTTTACTAGACAAGGCTACTGAAATAAAATTTTTTTGTAATAATGTTCAGCTTCGCTAACATGTAATCGTCTAATACATGCAAAAGCGAATCTATTATAATAACGTAATGCATACACTTCCATATTGGATTTTTTTTATTTTTGAAATTGTTGCCGTTGATTTTCGGTTGAAGTCTACTTAAAAAATCGTCACCGCTGAAATCGTCCACCGAAGGGGAATTTGATTAACGACTCAACACCTTCATTGATCGAACAACTCACCAACGACCTGCAGACATAAGTAGCCCTAGATCTTTGTTCCATGAAACATCAACCTCATTATTTCAACGAAGTTGGGTCTCTTCTTCTCTTGAAACTCCGCTATTATCCGACCAAACTGAGAGGGGGAAGCCATTGTAATTAGCTTCGATTTCTCGTTTGCTTCCGAGTTTCACTAATGAAAGGGTTTGATGGAATTTCCGTAAAGATCGAGTAGTTCGATGAATGAAATTGAGTTTCCTGAGCGAGGTGTTGTTCTTCAGAGGATGGTCCCAAACGCTATCTTCTGATAGAAACTCAGGTTTTCTTTTTCAATGGGTTCGTCCTCCGTGTTTAGTGAATCCGAAGTTTGGACATTCCGGAATTGAATTAATGATGGCTTAGTATAAATAACAGTATAGAATGGATTTTGAGATAGATCTTATGTCCAAATGAAATTTATCATGAATTCATTAATGTGATACGTTTATATGCAAATAATATATATACATTATATTTCATGGCTTTGTTTTAAGTTGCCTAGAATCCATAGATTTCCTCCGAATCAACAGACCAAAGTTGATGAAACTTATCAAACATATGATGTAGGCTGAGGAGGTTTCTGTTCTTGATCATTGATGAAGATCCCTTCCATGCTCCGACTCGGCCGGCTTTCCGTTCTTCTGTTCGCCCTCCCCGAAGGCTTTCACAGAAAAAAAGAATGTCAAGACTGTGATGGATATGGTTATGTAAATATGAGCGTGCGTGGGCAGTAAAAGTCGCCTAGTGTGTGAGGATCGAATCATCTGTTGTAATTGCCATGGAATTGTGTTTTCAAGAGTTCCTTTTTAATTCGGGTTTTTCATCACTTTTACTTGGTGGATATAATCTACCTGCGGACGAGTAAAGGTGTTTTATTTTATCTCGTTAAATGTTAACTGTTCCTTACATTACTTTATGGAGTGTGCCCCTCGGGTCGATTTTCACTAGTAATCAGTGGAAATCTCCGACAATCATCGTGAATTTCAAAAATAACTATCTTGAAGCGTATTCGATTCGTGTGAGTGAAACATAGAAACTCAGGCTGATCGATTACGTTCGTGTCAAGAGACAGCTGGAATGTTTGAATGAGCAGACTCGTTACTTGATACATTACGTCTAGTACGAGATAATTGTCACCTTGAAATGTTGATATTTTCTGCTGTAATCCCAGTGCACTTGGATTTGGGGGGAAAACGGACAGTACCACGTGATTTGTCAAAAAATTGTGAATAATCATCACTCGAAACCGACGGTTGCGTAACTTTGTGGTCTCACTGGATCGAGTACTACTTTTATTGAACTTGGATGAGTGATTTACGTAGAAGGGTTGTCTTAACACCGAAATAATAATAACAAATCGCAAATCACTGCTCTATATATAGTTGATGACGTTTAATAGACGTAGTCGGTGGTATATTAAACATTCTAAATGTTCAATGTATATTTCAACATGGTAGGGGTTGGGGGTTGGCTCATTCGGTTCATGGAGGGACGCCTCTCCGTAACGGACATGGAAACCTTAGTGTTATTTCGAATGTTTTAGATATTCTGATTCTTTGTTATTTCAGCTCTTTCATTCGCTGAAAGTTGATCCTGTTTTTGTGGAAGAATTTTTCAATTTCTCTTTATGGTTGATACGTGCACTTCTTTCATCCAAAATACCTGTCTGTCTAATGTGTTCATATTCGATACAGTTTCATGTCCAGTAAAGATTTCCTACGAATTTCCCTGCAATAACAATTTCTTTTGGGTTTTCCTCTAACTATCTACGTGACCTTCACTGCCGTCACTTGCAAGGTGATTGACCATCTAATGAAAGTCTTGGCGATGCCACCTTAGGGGGCACTAGCGCTTTACCGCCTTCCGCAAGCCCTACATTATATTGTGGCGGTCGAAGTAACAGTAAGCCATTTACCGTGAGCCCAAGGACCTCGTCGCAACCTTCCTAGCGGTTATTGTTCTACGCGGGTTGAGTAGATATTTCCTTCCCTTTACTTCCCGGGGGATATTGTTCTTGGGCGAGTTCCTGACCCACCCCAAACCATATTGCCGTGGTTCTCTATTGTTCCAGCCCAATGAAGTGTAATACGGCTGATGGCCTGGTTTTAACGTTTTTGTCAATCTGAATTGCTTAAGATGGTCAACCCCGCCAAATCGGATTCTTCTTCCCTGGAACGGCAACTCAAGGATTTTTCGGTTTATAGCCAGAATCAATGTTACCTTTGTGATTTACGAATTTGGCTAGGTCTTGAGAACATCAGAATTCTGTAACCTTCCAGACCTTTCACACTGATGAGGAATTAATGGATAGTACTACCACCATTATCTATCGAATCCTAGTAAAATCTAAAAAATCGAATTTTATGATCTGAATAAAGTACTGTACCGTTTTGCTATGCACCCTACCGCCTCAGTTTCTATGGAATCTATCTCAGATTTTTATGGAAAGTATCTATATAGAATTGCACTCCAATCATTTTCGCCTTCATCACAGATTGAGAAAGGAACTGAAGAATGGTGCTAAAAATGCAGATATTCAGGCCAGGTTGCCTTTACACCGGACGCAAATTTTTCACGGCCGAACTCCTGCTGGCGAAAGTGTTTACACTAAAACCGAGTTTTATATCGAGTTTACCGATTTTCTTCTGTTGTACCGACCCGTCGTAAAACATAGATGAAGTTTTATTTTCAAGTTTTCCAACTGAAAACTATAGGAAGGCATTTCATACTAATCTGCCGATTTCTCGAACAATCCGCCTGCATCGCATTATTTTTGGATGATTCAAGAGATGTTTCACAAATTTTCTTCTTCAGAAAATGAAGTTGCAGCGGCTCCGAAAAAGATTTATAGCAGAAAATGTTGATACTTTTCTCATCCAAATCTGTTTTGAGCTATCTGAAATTATTCCTGGATTCAAGCTGTTTGTAAATGGTATATATATATATCCCACGATCCATCATTTGATGAGTGTTTTCGAGTGAAAGTCCTGAAAAAGATGCCACCAGGATCCAATGACAGACTGCTCCACCAGTCAGAAAGGGCACACGAGTGGGTTCTAAAAGCAAACCAACATCCTGGCCTCAACATTAATGATTAAAATCAACGTTACGAAAATTGAAGCTCAAAGTTATACTGAAAATTATACTTGAATTTAATTTTAATTTGATTATTATTGATTAAAAATAATCCAAAATTTCAGTTTAAAAATAAGAATTTTATTTAGAATAAGATTTTCCGGAATTTATTTGGAAACGAAGTTCTCAAAATTCACCTCAGTTTCAAATTAATAGCACACGAAAATTTTAATAAATTCGCTTGTGACCGGTATTAGACCGTGTGTGGAGGAGTTTTCCAATTTCCGGATTTGTATTTCTCCTGAAGGAGATATGGAAACTCGGCGGGATTTTGCCTAAGAAAACCAGAAAATATGTACTATTTTATTTATTTTAAATATTTTACTGGGGATCTGTGGTCGGATCAGCTGGGTGGAGTTCGACAGAGCAAGTCGTACTTGATGTAAACACTTTGAACGAATTTCGTTGAATAGTGGACTTTTGTTAGCTGCCCCATTAACGGCCGCACTTCGCCGAGTGAAAAATTAGCCGAATTCCGGCTCTGCAGTAAACCCGCATTCTCTGGCTTTTTACTACTTTTCCTGTACCGATATTTTCTTGCGCCATTCATTAGTGAAGATTATCAGAAGATGAAAATGCTGCAGAAACTGGTATCCATTTTCAAGGTGGAAATTACACCTATCTTGAGGTAATTTAGTCACTATCTAGTATTAGCAACAGTTGGCGGTAGTCGTGGGACGAAACAGTTTATCCCTATTTAGCCAATCATCTACCTGTAATAACTCCGAGGAAATATATAAAACGAATAGTGAATAGTGTTTTAGTTCTAGATTAAAACTCCAGAAAATAAGGTAATGGTTTTTAAATGCTTAGAAGTCCGGAAAACATGAAAACTGATGAGTAATTGATATAAATAAATGATTTTCTCTTCGAGTGCCTAAAACAAATAAGATTCATAATAATGATAATAATAATAATTTTTCCATCCAACAAATTTTGTATGACAATAAAGATAATAATGAATATGTTACAACTTGATATCAGTAACTAGCAAGCTGGTTTTATTGGACTTGATGATTTGTTATCAAGTCACACGGTGGCTAATACATATTTGTTGTACCCTAAATAATACCCGCTTATTCCTTGAAATCCCATCTTCCCACCACCATCGATAGAACTTACCTATTCGCGCAACTTATCTATTCATTGGTTCCCTTTTTGATTCTTTCAATCAATGGCTACCGTTTTCCAGTTATATCAAGTTCTGAGTGTCCACCTTGGAAATTTTGAATCAGTCCAAATTCAATTGGCTTGCGTTCATGATTTGCATTTTGCTAAGCTTTTGAGAATTATTGAATTTCAGGAGGCACACAAATATGATCAACTGATCAATCCAAATAGGTATTTTGGTTGAGCACCGATTTAAGTGTAAGTGCTCCATGCATATCTCCTGAAATTCAATAATTGCTCTATCACCTGTGAAACACGCACACTCCGAAGCTTAGTACAAATTCAAATCCAATTGAATAATAAACCCCACTATAGGTAATATTGAATAATATTTACCTATATATTATCAGCGTTTCATGCATATCAGAATGCTTCAACCCGTGTATCGGCTATAAACTACAAGTACCCACATCGGCTATCACTCCAGTATTCATTACAACTAGACGCTATCGGCCGGACATCACTAGGTTACAAACAGACAATAATAAACCAAAAAATACAATGATGCGATTTTACAAAACTTTGACAGCCCTTAAAGGACACTTTAAATTGAGTGAGAGAGCTGGCTCAAGAATTGGGGCGTCGTCGGACCAAGAGGGATTTTTCCTGAAAATTTCAGATTTTTTGCTACAGCCGTTTGGGAGATATCGTGCGTACGGCGGACGGACGGAAAAATTTTTATTGCAGATTTGGATTCTACACCCTTTGAAACGTAAACCATGAAATTTTCAGGGGGGTTAGAATTTTTTTCCAGAGCGATGACAATGGTGTATTATTGAATAATAAACCAAAATCGGTCGGGCCTATGCAGGGAATTAAACTTGAATTTCCAATATTTGTTTGTTCCGTTGATTCTGATACAATCATTGAAATACAGTGGAAAATCGATAATTCGTACCTCTTCAATTCGTAGTTCCCTGCATTCGTAGTAAAAAGTCGGTCCTTGAAAAAACCTCTAATTCGTAGCATGTCAACGCATTATTCGTCTCTTCCATAATTCGTAGTAATTTCGCAGCCCAGGCGGGCGCTGATTGATCGCCTCCTTCTATAAATCCTACTCAAGTCGGCAGGAACAAGCTATAATTCGTACATGGATCGGGTGGGGCTTGTGTCGTTCGTTCATGTTCGTGCATTATGTTCTCATTCATCATCACGTGTATTGTGATTCGCCCGTTCAGTACGCAAGATGAGTTCCAAGTGATAAGGGTACAAGTTCCCCTCAGTCGTCAAGAAAAGACAAATTATTGAAGCTGTCGCGAGTGTAGAGAAGGAGAAAGATGTGGCTGACAGATTTCGCGTTCCATTCTCTACAATGACATCCATCCTTAAGAAAACAGACAGGAGCACAAAGTTTCACTTTTGGACGCCATGAAAATTGCTAATAAATCACCGAACAATGTTTCCCAGCAAACGATCCGAAACTATTTCGCACACTGCGGTTTTTATCAATAATGTGAAGAACATTTCATTCGTGAAGAGTTCGTCATCATTGCTGCTGTTGACTGGTCTCGTGCTGTGGGTGAACAGGCTAGACAACCTAAGAGGTTCGTCTAGATCAGATGGGGCAGTCAAAAATAACGGATTTCTACAAAATGTAACCAATTTATGTATGTACCAGAAAATACCATGAACTAAATTCACAACCTTTTATAATTTGTATTTCCTCTTTCTCTACCTTCCATAATACGTAGCCTCCAAAATTCGTTACCTCCAATAATTCGTAGTAAATTCTCAGTCCCTTCAACTACGAATGATCGAGGTTCCACTGTAATTACAAAAGTTACATCAATGTCAAATATTTGTACGAAACGTTAATGCCGTTAATGATCGAAAATTAACAGACAGCTCGTGGTCCAATGTTATTGCGTAAGGTTGTGCGGTGCGTTGTTGAGATTGGCATTAATGTAAAAGGTTAGCTTGTGTAAATTTTTTTGCGAATAGTGAAACTGTTTCATTTTAAATATTATTCATAACTTGTAAGAATATTATAATCGTTCAATACGACTAACAAATCCAATGATTTTTTTTTTTTGTAAAAATTTTTAAAAGTCGGTCGAGAAAAGTTGGGAGTTTTTCATGAAGAATTTAGTTGACACAATGAAGCCGCATCGTTCATGCGTTCGTGCCGGACAGTTCATAATATGTGACGCGTATATGTCAACAATTGTTCAGAGCAACGTGATGTCAATTGTTCCTGAAACTTGATTACTTTGAAAAAACCATCTAACTCGGCCGAACGTTTCCGACGTGATAGTAGAACAAACTAACCAAGTAATTTATTTCAGAACGGTTAAACATTACTTACAAATGTAATTGACGATATTGTTACTATTATATTGTGTATGTTAATTGTGTCGTTATCATCCATTGGTGGAAAGCTAAGATTCAGAAAAATCAGTTTGATTCAATTCAGGAAATCACTGTAATCAGACAAGCAAATCATGCATACCAAGCGCATAGTCATTCCTTGTGTACAGCGGTCATACCCCAGTGCTTTTCTTTTCATAATTTTACGATTTTATAACCGGATGGTACATAACTATGTGACAGTTGTGGTATCACACTTTGTGTACTCCAACACATCACACATTATGTTCTCATAAGTCGATAAATAACTGAAACATGTGAGGGTAATATTCATCCGGAATTCCCGTTGTAGGCGAGAAGCCCCTCAGACTCGTTACAGAAAACTTGAAATGATTCAGCTCATTTGTCGACTAGGAAAATGTCAGACTAAGGTCAAGGCGACTGTGGCTCCTGCCGTCTCCTATTTTCGTCGTCTGAAAGAATATTAGAAGTAAAAAAAAATGTGGGTCGAGGTTGGAAATGCGAGGAAACCGTTTAACGTTTGCAATTACATCTTACAGTCTATCCCTATGTTGATTCAAATCCCGCTGTTGGGGATTGAGTGATCACAATTGCGCTATAATGTTCGGGAGAACATTTGAAACAGCATTGTTTGAGTAACTGAACTTCGAATGTTTAGCTTATCTTGTACATACTCTTGTGTGTTATTAACGTTCACATCTTCCTCCAGATCTACCATAACACCCTGTGAAGAATTCACATATATGTTGTAGAATTATTACCAAATAAAAGAAGGGCCAAGCCGACAGGTAACGTCGTCCCTTCCACCCTTCTCTGAAGGGAGTAGGGTAGAAGGGGTTCCCATCCAGTATATAAACCCGGCCGGCGAGCCGGTGAGACACAGTCGGTGGAAGCCCTATATGCCTAAACACTGTCCTGCGTTCTCTTTACCTAACCTCAAGCCTTTGAGTAATAACTCTTGTTCTGGGAACGCCTCTTCCTAAAAAACTTCTACCTCCACAGCCAGCAAAATTGATGTTGCAGTCTCAAGGAACTGGTACCTCCAATTTTGTGGGCTGTACCAACCTCTCCTCTCTAGCTGACAATTTGGTGCGGCAGTCTCGACTGACTGGTACCACCAACTTTGTACGCTACGTCCACACCTCTCTCCTTAGCCAGCGAATTTGGTGCGGCAGTCTCGAGGGAACCGGTACCACCAACTTGTCCACTGACTCCTGACCACACACCATTTTTATTAGCGACCGAAAGGGGTAAAAGAAAATATAGTGAGTATCTCCCTTCAGGAGAAAAAGCAGAAATAGTGGTGAATCTCCCATAAGGAATTCATTGCACACTCGTTTTATATTGCTTAGCCATTTTTTCATATTGTTTATCGTCGTGGAAGGCTTACGTTGCTGAGCTATTTTCTAAGCATAGAATACAGCCAGAACATTTAAATGTTGGGGAAGGGTCAATATTCTATTTAAGCCCAAAAACTGTGAGTCCTTTGCTCAGGGTATTACCTTGATTCTTTGGAATTGCACTCGCGACCCCGGTCCATCAGCAGGAAGAGCTGGGACAAGAAGTGTGGTGCTGGTTGTTTCATCCTGCTGAAAGTAGCCATACTATGACACTGTGGATCACATCGTGAAATTGAATTGTCAACTAAATGACTCTTATTAGTTTTTTTTTTTTTTTTTTAATTCTTCATTCAACTTTCTGTATATTACAATACTATAATGTTGTGGTAACAATTAACGAAAGTCATTTTTATGTACAAAAGCACAGTGGAAACATGTGTGAGGGAGGCTGTCCAGTGACAGTCCCTCTTAGCTTTCTATGAAGCAGTGGTTGCACAGCTATTGGACTAATAGTATGTAATTGATGATACTATCGTGACATATCTGTGGGTGACTAGATCTGTGGTGCGTTTTCTTTTGAGCCGTCTGGGCTCTTATAATTCCAAACCGTCTGGGTAATAAGTTATTACACATCAAAGCAGACCAAACATAAGTGTGACGAGTTCGACCGTATATGCGATCAAATACCCTTAGAGGTTAACGCATTACTTTTGCTTAGTCCATTATTATTGGATTCATTAGACCTTCCTTCACAATGTACATTGGAGGTTTTCTTGATAATTACCGATATACAAATAGATAAATACCGAAATTTTTTGTAGATTTTATTAATGGATCAGGAGCTGTCTTCACAGGCGTTTTATAGGGTTGTGCGTCAGAGTTTGAAGGGTGGGTTCAGTGTCTAAAGGAATCTGTGTTTCCTCCTCCTTGACCGCGAGTTTCAAGTTGTAAGTCTATTAAATATCTCCACTCGCTGAATCCAACATAGCGTCTGTATCTCTCCCTGTAAAAAAAAATTTATTTTTTTCATTTTAGTATTACTATTGTAATACACAGATCTGGTTGATTAGAATTAATTTTAGTTAATTTAAAAAAACGCTTACACTAAGGTTGTGTTTCCACATACAGGTCACCTACACCAATTAAACCACTCTTCTTCCCGAGCTTGCAAATTTTTTATGAGGTTCTTCGTTCTTTTCCTATGCAAAATCGATTGATGGGGAGAATATAAACTTGCTTCTAAGGAAGCGATCTTTGCATTCTTCTTCGGTGTTCGAGTCCTTAATAAAGAGTATTAGAATGATTAGTATTTGATCATAATTGTATATTTCAAGTACTATTGTTTTTTTATATTTATTCAGGTAGGGAGAGCAAATCGTCTTCAGTACCAAGAGTGCTTGGTGGATTATGTGTTTATTCCTAGATAAAATATATCCTATGGGTGGTTTCTAATGTGAGACTCCCTCCAAATATTAAAGCTAATTCTCCTAGTCATATTTCCATCATATTAGTGGCACAATAGTCCTTTCAATTGTACAATTTATTACTTTCACTTTTCAATTCATTGTTGTTTTATTTTATGTTTCAGATTAGCCCAGTATTCAATTCTGGACGAAACAAAGGATGGAAATGGTATGTCACAAATTTCCCCCTCGTTTCATGACAAATGCACTGTGATTTTAGTATTGACACACTTTGTTCTCTTTATATGGACGAATCATTAATTTATTATCTTCATTACACGATATACCTAGACATTTTTATTTAATTTTTTTTAATGTATGCCTTCAGTTTAATATTTTCTATAACGAACTTTTGAAATCGTCCGCGCTTGAAGAATTATGCTGTTTTCTCTTGAATAATGAACATTTTGTAATCTATCCAGAAGAATAAGTTTAGGAATAAGGAAAAATCCAGGTGCTTGCCGGCTGGAGCTTTTCCTCCAATCAATGTTTATAAAACTTAGGAAAAATGTATTTTAAGTAAAAAGTTTATTTTTGCCCCAGGTGCCATTAAAACGTCCAAAACTTCGATGAAAAACCTCATTAATGAGTCTAGTTTATCGCTGATCACTGGCATCACTTGCGGTCAATCGTGAAGGGTAGAACTTGAAAGGAGGAAATATTGGGAAATTGGGATACTGAAAGCTTGAGATACAAGAATTTTGTTTATGTGCTTGTCATTTATTTATAGAAGTTCATTGTATCAAAAGAGATTTGCTACCCAGAAGGGCTACATTTGTCAAGAAATAGGACCAACTAAGTTGTGAAGTTGTAAAAATTCCCAACGATCGACTAGCTGAAATAATTTCATTGACATCCAGGATATCGAGTCATTATTACTATTGATTTAGAATGAACCGTATGGGTGTCTTGTTTATTCCAAATACATTCTCCCATTTTCTAAAGCTTCCTTTAGAGAACCAAACACTTAGAAGTTGCAGGGAGACCGTTCTGTAAGGAGGTTGTTTCAGTTTCTCAAAACCCAGTTGCACCAATTATTATCATTTAAATGATTAACACGAGTACAATCCAGTTCTTAGCGACCGACCCGGCAGTCCCCCCCCCCCCCCCCCCCGCTCAACACTCCTTCAACTAACCTTCGGGTGGGCTCCTTCTGCCCTTTGTTATCTCGGCATCACCACTTCCCTCCGCCTGAGGGGGTCATTCGTGTACCTGCCACCTTGGTGCTCTGGTTGAATCTACAGATTTTTCCAGGGAGTTGGTTAGGCTTAGTAAGTACCGTTTATGAACACAGAATGCGCTCACGTAAACCCTTGTTAGCCCCCCCCCTCCCCAGCCGTAGCTTTCATCTCTGTTTACTAGCTCCCCTCCTCTGAGCTAGAATCCCATATTTGTAGGTTTCATAGGCAATTTTTCATCATCTGTACTGAAATGTGTAAAATTAATCATTTACTTAAATGATCTGGCTGTAGAACCATAGAGGTCTACTGTCCCGCTTTTTTCTTGAGTCAGCGTCGCTGTTTGGGGCAAGCATTGCCATGGAGAAGAACCAATTCTTATTATACCCTTGTTCCTCTGTGAGTATAGAGTAAGTGATCCCATTACTGATTCCAACCTCAGTTGCAATTCCAATGGTTAGACGCCTGCCACTTCCAACAAGTTGTATAACACTGTTATTGTTGTTAGCAGTGATGCTGGTGTGGGGTCTGCAGTCATGGCTTTCATTTTCAACACATTCACGACCCCCCACAAACTGTTTGTGCCATGCAAACACTCCAGCTCTCAATAATGTCTCTTCCTCGAACTGTGCAGTTAATGTCTTCAAGATTTCAGCTGGTTTAACCTCTTCTGTAGCTATAAACTCGATCGCAATAGTTTGCTAAATTGACAAGGCTACCTGCTGCCCAGTCATCATCACTATGGATACTGAGAGCGTCGAGGAGGCTTGCTAACGTGCTTCCCCCACTCCTGGCAAACCAACCCCACAACGCGGGAACGTTTTTCCATCACTACTGAGCTCTCAAATCCAAAAGTCTCGTTTATATTTGATTCACCCTCTTACTAAACTTTGGGCTTTTAGGTTTTAACGATTCTGCTAAGAATATTCTTGATTTTTTTAAAGCGTCAGTCCTCGAGTTTGGAGAAAGAACATTCTCACCAGACCCACAAAATGTAGGTTCTCCGTTCAGGATGTCGCCTAAATTTGAAAGGCGGGTGTAAAGAAGATGGAATGAAGAGAGAAAAACTTCTCTTTGAGCTTGGACCCTCTTCTCCAGGAAGTAATAAGCGATCTTGTTAACGCTGCGGGCTTGGAGAAAAAAAAACATTTCCTGGGCGATGTAATTCCCTAGATGTTCTTTCGTGCAGTCGCGAATTAACCCGAAAAAGTATATACCAAGACTGGAACGCCCTGGCTGAGTAATGTAGACGATTAAAATAATCTTTCTTCGCTTTTTCCTCTCAATTGTACATATTTGAAAAGAGGGAGTGCCGACTTTTTCAAGGGTGAGAGCTTCGGTGAGTCTGTGGGTATAACCTTTTAAGGGCTAATGTCTCCCTGGGGTAGGGTCTAAGAAGAGTAATTAGCGTTGCCCGTGAGGGTAGTAGAAAATTAGGAAAAAAAGGGGATGAGAAAGACAAAGCCTTCTCTTCAAAACTCAACAAAAGAAAAAGGTTATTGGCATCACCCTTCAAGCAGTTAATTTTGGTTGAAAGTTTCATTTGTGTCTGAAGACGAGAAGTCCTCGAAATCAATTCCCTTCTGTTTCGGGTTTAATTTCAATTTTTGATTTATTGCTTCAGTTTGAACCAAGATTGCCACATTTTATTAGTCCTATTCTCATGTGGCAGCTTTTACTTTTTTCTTTGCTTTTGACTGTTGGCCACGCTCTTATATACAGAAAGTTTCTCTACCACCAGGTAATTTGGCCGATCTGACTTTATTGGTACCGAACATGGATAGCCGTTGCTGGCACAAAGAAACAGATTACTAGAAATAGGGTACTTTGAACGATAAATTCATCCAATGGTTTGTGCGCAATAGTTTTCTGCCTTAGAACTTGGTACCTATTGTTGAAGATCAAAGAAAGATATACCTACCAAGATTTGCCATAGTAAGTCATCATGCGGTTGATCTTCTGGCAGCTAATATTCCCCAAACTTCCTTCTCTTCCAATACATATCAGCATTAAAAGAAAAAATGTCTTCGAAATTTTTTTTACCCTCAGATGAACTTCCCTGGTTACGAATATGAGTAGAAATGAATACAGGGATGTCTGTGTACGTTGCTCGTAAGGACTCCTAACAATTTGTATCTGCCAGCGTAGTCCAGGATATTTTAGATTTTACAGATGAGGAAATGGAACGAAATGGAATAGCTGAGTCAGATGATTCGTTGGGGTAAACCGGCGCAGACGTCTTATCTAGCCTCCAGCGGTTCTTGGAAGATATGGGATGAGGGCTGGAACCTGACTATCTTTCCGCGTAAATTTCCTTAATCTTGGGTGGGAATATTCGCTTTCAGGTTGCAGTTATCCTCATCTTTTATCCCGCTTCCCGAACAGCACAAGGAAAACGTAAAATTGTAGCCTTTTCTTTGTTTTTTACACCGCTTTTGCTTTGTCTTTTTAGTTCACAAGAGGTTCAAGGTTGTTACCGTTCGCCTGAACCGAATAAGATTCTTCACCAATCCATTTAACCCTCATGTGTGGCATATGTTTTGTTCAAAGGTGTTGACTTATTACGAGTTTTGTGGAGATAGGAGTTTCATGCACATCTTGAGTTCGGGGGTAAAAATGAATTTTTATTCGTCAACTTTGAAGCATTATGTCACTTCTGCCATATAATATATAAGAACACAGCCATGTGATCCATTCAGTCATGTTATCGATTACAGTCAACTAATCTGTTGCTAGATAGTTATACTGTTTAGTTCCAAAAATTGCTAGTAGAATTCATTAGTATCGATCATTTGTTGCTCATTCCCGTACAAGATATCTGGCATGTATCCAAAACGGTGTGTGTCTCAAATTAGGGTGGGAGGGAGGTCAACACAGCCATGTGATCTATTCAGTCATGTGATCGATTACTGTCAACAATCTGTTGCTAGAGAGTTATTAATAATTATGAAAATGAATTATTATATTATAATTATAATGAATTAATTATTAATTCAATAATTTAAAAACCTCCCCTTCTCTCATCTCGGCTAATTCAACTACTAAATAGGTTTTTCCAGAAGTGACCTCAATGGGTGATTCCTATTTCACGGGACAATCGCTGTCCTTCATTGATAAGTAATTTTCTGTTCAACTTTTTCCAAAAATTATTTTTGTAGATCTTATGTGGTAACTAGGCCTACTCATGGCTGTCATAAAGTTCGGCTACTCTTCATTGTACATGCCGGTAATTGATCGAAATGTACCTCTAATCTCATTGTCATGGTCTGTCCGTGAGTCATATGTTGAACTTAATCCGAAATTTTATCCGCTCAAATTACGTTTTACCGGAAATATTTTAACTAGTATTTTTTTAGAATTAGTTACTGGATGTTAGTGCGCTTACAAGTGGGACTAACTTTTAGATAGTCTGTACGAATCAAGTGCTCAAAGTTTGTCCCAAACCTTCTGTCTCATTGTCATGGGTTTGAAGGAAATCATCGTAGCTCTCGCAAATGAGGGCATTTTTTGGCAATGCAAAGTTTTTTCAGCGTTGGTAACCTTTTTTCCGCCATTTCTATACAGTTTGGGCTCAAAAATGAAGTTAGCCGTTTGTAAAACAGGTGTGTACGTTTCATGCTTCTCATTGTTATGGGTTTGAAAATCACTCTTAAACAATCTTATTGATTCGTTCAGCATTCATTTTGGGATAGAGATGTAAAAACTCTATTTAATGCAAGTTTCAATTTCTATAAGTGTTCATCAGACTCCTAATTGCCGAAGGTTAATGTTGATTTCTCATTGTGCCGATTTTAAATTTCATTGTTGTGGCTACACAAAAGCCGTCAAGGCTGTTTGAAACAATTTTTTTTCAAGTTTGGTATTTGATATTAAATAAATACTAATATTAAAATGTGATACTTGTTCTAGCACAAAGTCAGGAAAAACTGAAATCAGATATCTGTCTCATTCAACCTTACCTACACATCGTTTACGTAATTCTATCTTTATTGGGTTGACAAAGCTCATTGTCATAGATACATATCATTCTCGTAACCTATACAATTTTAAAACCTGAATTTTGAGGAAACAAACGAAAATCATGCGTGCTTGTACATCACTATACCATTAGAGTGACATCTAGATTGTATAATAAAAAAATCATAAATTTAGGAGAACAAATTTTTTAGTCAGAATCAAAACCTCGATTGTCCCGTTTGAGAATCACCCCAATGTCAAATCGACAGGCCTTGTTGATCGGACATTTTAATATGTGTCCCCCTGGGATTCGTAAATCCCAAGGTTGATATGAGGGAGAGAGAGAGAGATTTATTTATTTCAATCCAAAAAACAATGCTGGTATAATACAATTGTGGAATGATATAGCCCGTCGGTAGGCAAGCCTGTATTGATGGGCTAGAGTTACCTCACGTCTACAGAAAATTAAGTACTAACTAAAGAGAAGGAAAAACAAACCTCTCATTGTAAAAATACAAAGAAAAATCATATTGCAGTGGTTCCCCTAATATTGATTGCACTAAGGATACAAAGGATACATAGGTACCTACCTACTACCACTAAGAAAGCCATCTACGGAGTAGAAACAAAATACGAATTTGGTGAGAATCATTGTTACATAAAGCCACTTTTCAATATTTTTTCAGCATTCATCGGCCCTATGTTCATTAGCCAGGTAAAAATTAGTCTTTTGTAAGCAGCACGAGTCAGATCACTTGGTTGCCTAAGATGCGCTGGCAGAGAATTACAAATAAGATATATTAGATATTGTGGACTTCTGGAGGTCAGACTTAAGTTTATTCTGGGATTAGCGACACTTTGAAGAAATATAAATATAGCAGAATGAAAATGAGGGGAATTAATAACAACTATAGAGGGAGTGTCCTAGCACATTGTGCTTACGTTCGTTGATCGGACAAATTTTGTCTTATAGATGGCCGGATAAGGCAGCAACACTTGCAAGACTTGTTACACCCTTGTGGTAAGAGACGATCTAAAATTCGCCAGAGTTGACTAACTAACAGTTAGTCTTCAACAACAGTACTGTTCTTATCGGCCTGCAACTGATCACTGGCAATGTGTGTGTACGAGTTGATTCTTAATTAATTATTATTCTCTGCTGTATTCTCCCAAGATAAAATATTATTGAAACCCATCTCTCTTTCATGTTTAAAGATTAATTGAGGAAAATGAAACAATCAATAGTAATTGGTAGACGTTTAGGCTGGCAAAAAATGGTATCGGAGGCGTTTTAATTGTGCGGTAGAGTTTTTTTATTAGATTAGATTCTAATTCAATGAACTGGATTTGTCGACGATTTTCCTGTGTTCAACGGGGGCTTTTGAATCATCAACACTATTGTTGATGGCATGGAGAGTTTAAACGTTGGAATACGCTAAACATCTGATGGCACTAGATTGCATTGTTTTGGAATAGGAGAATTTTATGTGGTTAGTCAAAACCTATCAATTTTATGACAGTAAATTCTCGCACTCATACTTTTTCGGGATGCCTAGTTCCTTAGAGGAAGAACGGATTATTCAATCGCAATATCTAGGATTGTTCTTGTCCTGATACATATATTTATATATCGTGGGGTTCCGGGTAAGAGTGACCAAGTAACATTTTTTTCAAAAAGAAACGTTTCTACTGTGTGTTGTTGCTAAGAACGTTATCTTCAAACTGATGTGCAAGAAATACTTGAAAATAAATTTTACCTGCCTGACCCAAGGAGTTTTATGTGACCAAATGGCATTTGAACTCCAAAAAACACGAGATGGATTATAAATTTACTCTCGCTGGTGCATGTAAATGTTATCAATTGCCATTTGATCACTTTTACTGTGTAAGATTTGTAAGATTGCATAGTGGGCAGGTGAAAATGACCAATTACAGTGATAGGTAATGGATAACCGTTTCTAACAGAAATAGGTATAATATACCTGATATATGATAATATCATATATCAGGTATATTATTATTTCTGTTAGAAACGGTTATCCATAATATTATTATCATTGTTATTAGATGCTTGGCAACACGATAAATTAACGAAAAAACCATTCAATCCCTCAATTTCATGTAACTATGCGACTGATTTTCGAAGAATTGAATTGACCAAATGAGTAAAGCTTGAAACTCCGGGCAGGTAAAAATGATCAAATAGAGTTTTCCGAATAAACAGCTCTTATTTAATCTGAAGTGAATTTTGAAGCACGATATCATAGGCGGGCACTAGCTAACTACCTACAGGATAAAGAAAAATCGAAACATAGTCGGATGAGACATCACACAACCAGTGTTCGTAAGAAGAAAATGGGTGAAACTTCAGATCGCTCCCCTGTAAAATTTTGCAAATGTTACTTGGTCACTTTTACTCGGAACCCCACGATATATTGTGTGTGTGTGTGTGTGTGTGTGTGTGTGTGTGTGTGTGTGTGTGTGTGTGTGTCCCTATGCCAGTTTCAGAATGCCTCATAACGGTATAACATGAAGTAAATATTGGAAAACTGTATTTTTGTAATGTTTGAAGCCATTGTAATTCTGAAATTCCTTAAAAAGAAACAATGGAATTGTACTTATAGTGGTCAGCTTTGTGTTCGGGTCAACTGATTTTTCATCCTATTCGTGATAGTCTACCTGGATAAGAGAACAAAAGTGTAATTTATGTTACATCAGTCAATCTAATACAATTTACGTTTTATCACACCCGAATTGTTAACAGCGTTCCCTCCCGTCCCTTGTAGATATTATAGTCCTGGAACCAATTTCAAAAATTTTAGGTAAAAGATAGCAATTCGATTTTCCAAATTTTAGTTCTGAGTTGACAAATCGTTGTCAACAGTAGACATTGAAAGGGCGGTTCCTGAAAGATGGATAAAGTTTCACATTTTAAAGTGTTCCTCGAATAACTTTCTGAGCGTGCTACAGAAATGTTTAGAGCATAAACAAACAAACCGATCCGGCCCTAAAACTCTTAGATAATTTTTGGCTCTAGGAAGTTACATACACAAAAAATACAGATTTTTGTAGACAAAACATTATTTATTTCCAGAAAATTAATGGGATACACGTGAAATTGATCTCAACTATTGTTATCGTCAGTAACAACGGAACGGTTATTGTTCAGTGAACAGTGCCAGTTCAGTTATTGTTGTGTGAAAGCCCTCTAGTTTTGGATGGATCCTCTTCTCCCCACGTCAAGAGACCCCTTCAAACCCATTCGGCCTCTTCTTAATTGGTTGCTTTATTTTTACCGATTTTAAAAGGAGGGAGGTACTCAATTTGGCTTGTATGAATATGTCATGCTCTTCTACTTCGTTAGTTAGGTATGGATTAACACTTTTGTTGTATGCATTGCTGAGGAGTTATTGGAGAATGGACCATTTAAATGTGCAATTTCAGCCTTTTTTATGTACCTTCCATTTTGAATTCCGCTAATTTGGACATGGCAGACTGCGATTTGCTTGTTTAAGAACACACTAAATTGTCAAAATCTAATTCCAAAGGTAGTCTTGAGGCTGCTACCAATTTTTGGGCTCGGCTTTAAAACTATAAAGGAAATTGACTCCCACAACAGGTTTGCCGGTAGCGACGGTCGGAATCGTTACGCGGCGCCGGCTTTCAAGGTCGCGCAGCCGGCCCTGAACGCCTCGTTCTGTGCCTGCGACAAAGATGCAGCGCAGAGATGTGACGTTCCGTGGAACGTGACACAAAAGTGGAACTGTTTAGATTGGCTCTCGTTAACAGTTCCTTGTGACGGAAATGCCTTCTGCTCCGCTGTAATCAGTCATTGGAACTAGATCTACGTTAGTTAAAAGCAAGTAAAGGCGGGTTTGCTGTGGCCGTTTAGATGAGCGCGCTCAAGATCTTATTATCGTAAAATTTCATGGGTCGCACCCTTCTGAAATGTTTTAGCCAGATTGACTTCAGCTGGAACTGAATGGGTTGGACAATCCTGTATAAAAACGTCACTTTGTTCGTATATATGTCAGTATTCATGTATGTAGGTATGCTCTCCCGAGATGGTTTGAATGCCGAACTGATTTTGACGAGAGCGATCGTAAAATGATCGTTGAGTGCCGGCCCAAAGCATCCTTTTACTTCGTAAATCGCGCTTGTCTTTCGCGACCAATTTGTATCGCTCCCGAACTTTTGCTACTACGCTTGCTAACACGCGGACAATCGTGATAACTGGAGTAGCCTTGACGAGAATTTTTTTGGAAGCATGTGAAGGAAAACGAGTTGTAAATCTAATTTCTGCCATGTTTATCGTATGAAGCTGAAATTGGTAGCTTCAATGCAATGATACCATGTTACCGGCAATATTCAAATTACAAAGGTTCATTATTGGACGATAAACCTTATGGGAACGTTTGAATGGCTAAGTGGAACCGTTCCAATCGTGGAGCTTAGCCGTTTCGGAACCGTTCCAAAATTTTCGCTGGACGTCACACCTCCAATGCAGTCTCCTTCTCCTATTTCTGCCCGCCGGCGTTGCTTCTTTTTACGACTCTCCTGCTCCCTTCTCAGTCTCTTTGCACCCCATCACGGTTCCTTTGCTTCCTCCCCTCTCCCTGTCTCTTTGCAACATCTCCGCTTCCTTTAGAACCTCCTCCTTTTACTTTTGCTCCCTTGAACTGCCGCAATCACCTTCCCCCTTGTGGCTCTCAACATTCGGTGCATCTTGTAGTGCTCTTCAACCTCGTTCTTATTCATGTTGATCGTTTCGCTTGTCAACTGGTTTCTCCCAACAAATATTTCCATTTCTATCTTAAAAACCCATCATTTACATAATTACAATGAATAATTCATCGTACAATAATTGAATAAATAACAATTATTTATGTGTCCATGAATTACAATTTCACAATAAGTTTGCGAGTTCGCATTGTCATTGAAAATGGCTGAAAGTCAGGACGACTCAAATTATTAGGCTTATTGGAGTTTGCTTACTTTTTTTTAATTACTTGTTTCTATAATCGTTTCTAACAGATACTTTCATCAGATCATTCATTACTGCTGTCTTTTTAACTGGACATACAACATATAGCATGGTCAATGCACATAAATGGAACAGAATGAAGCCGATTCAGTACATATTCAGCTTATTCCAGTCTGAAAATTTTGTTGCGACTCCCAGTTTTGTTGATTCAACCCTCCAACATTCAACCTTCTTAGGGTGTAAGCCGATAAATATAACCTTGATGGTCTCTTCCGACTCATTAAAGTACATTTTGTAAAATTAATCGAACAAAAACTACTGTTTTCCAATAAAGTTTTTGTTATAACTACTCATGATTGACAGTTGGAATCTAAGGCATGATAATGTTTCGGTGTCCGTATTTTAGCATGCAACATGCTTCAGCCTTGGACTAACTAGCCGAAAAATGTCACGCGGCAGGAGACCGCGGCAGTGGAACGCGGGAGGGTGACGCGAGATCAAAAAAATAGTGTATTCCTTTTATGGAAGTTAGTGGTGATTCATCATAACCGCTACAATCCTTTATAGTTCTGTGAGAACCGGAGCTGCGAATCCTCGTTTACATAATCAGTCTAACATCATTGCTACGATAGATATATTTTATTCAGTAGACCTCGGAGATCAGTAATATTAGGGCACATCTATCACACAGGGATAGCCGAAATAGCAGACACGGATATCGCAAATTGAAACCAGCAGAATGATGACAAATTAACGAAAGGAAAACCTTAAAAATATCATGGCTAAAGCACGTTCCATGTTTATTGAATTTAAGCCGAGTCTTCGGCACGTTGTTAGTTTTATTAGCTCAGACGATTTGGATCGTGTCTACTGCAAAATATAGTTTGAGTCTGTCACTGAGTTTTTTCCTGTTCATTGAACCCACGAAATCGATGTTAGACAATGAGTCTTTATGGAACTGACGTGTAAAATTGCTGAGGTGCCTCTATCAAATGAGTGATCTTGCGAACTTATTTCAGCCTTCGCGATATTAGTGTCATTAATGTGAGAAAGGCAGGACATTCTTTAATGAGATGCAAATCCGTAGGGAGACAGCAGTTGCCTTTTTTGACTGTCAATTAAGTAACCGTACTTATTCTCGATGAACCTGCTATATCAGAGTGGGTCAGATTGTTTCTGAGGCCATTCTGGCCCAATACAATCTTGCAGAGCTCAACGGGTGCGTCAGTAGTGGGTTTCCCTCACTCCTAATTGCGCCACTTAGTCATTAGCCCCACTCTATGAGTGTGCCCGGAATGGACCACGCGGAGGTGCCAGGTTTTTATGGGATGCGGTACCTACTAGGGACAGGAGTTAATGACACGTTGGTACTAGTTAACCTCTTCTTTTAACTGGTGGTCAGAAGCGGCTGCTGACTGAAGCAGAGGCGCATCTGCAACCCCTGGCCAAGATGAAAAAGATACCTGATACTAATAATAACTATATTCTCCAACTTTCCAACTTTTCCCCATAAATCCTCATTGAAGAGCAGAAGAGTTTCAAATCCACGCGCCAAACAGACCCTCAGGATGGGTGAGATGATGGTGATGGTGGGGGAGTTAGGGGTTCGCTGTCAGGGAGCTAAACCCCGTCTGTGCTCCGAATGGAAGGGGTGCACAGCGTTGATTGGATACGGGTCCAAAGAATGAATCAATGGGAGGGCCCGAAGTAAAGCACGCCAAATTTCAGAGAGCAAATAGTTGTTCACTCGACCGCTAATGTGCGCTAGAATCACCAACACATATTCTTATCCTATTATCAGTTGATTGTTCCCAACCCATGTGACTGAACTGTGTTAGCTGTAAATACGCGAAGAATCACAAGCTGCTGAGTGGAGCAATAGTCTCGCTAATGCTACTACTACTCGGAGAGATAGGCCTCCTTGTGCCTCGTCTCTCCGCTCGCAAATCCACCGTTGACAGAGACTGCCCCAACAAACTCTACAGATCGCCCGCATAAATGTTCTTTTAGCATTCAACGTTACCCTCTTTTTACTACAAAAACGTTGCCTCGCAGAATTTGTCTTCTGACATAGACTTTTTCAACAGTTCTGTTGCGGATATCATATGAATTAAAAAAGAAAGAAATCTTGAACCATTCTTCGAAGATCCATATACATGATTTGACCAATAAACAATAATATTTACATCCATGTGTAGTAGTGGCTAGTCATTTTTAAAATCAGTTCACGAATCGTCCTTCGTTCAAGTTGTGACAGAACCAGTTCACAATCGTGACATTCTATTCCTCTAAATTGTTTTCTCATAATACTATTTTCCTGTAAATGGGTTCGCCCGTTCTTATAAATAAATAAATAAAGAAATAGAAGAATACAGTAAGCACTATAAAGTTCGCTAAGTTGTCGGTGGAGGAAAGAGTGATTATTCGCAATGCAGGGCGCCAAATGCAATTATTGACAGGACTGCATAAATGTTCCACAATTCGACGTTCAACCCTCATTACTACAAAAACGTTGATTGGCTCTGCGGATGGGAGGTAAGTAATATACTTTTCTGCTTCCCTTGTCTTCTTTGCGGCAATCATAGGAATGAATCTTGGGTTAAAGATGGAATCGGGCTTTCACCTCCACGATAGTTCTTGCTGGGCAGATATGAATTTCAACTGTTGCATCAAATGTTCAACTGTTGACAATCATTTCAAAATTTTTATTTTTTTCTTGGTATTTACATACGTATTAGTGAACTCCTTTAAAGGTAGGATTGAGTCGTCTGTTCCACGATTTGAAGCTGAGAAAACGGATCCTTTGTATATCGTTTTTTATTACACTATCTCGACAAGACGCGTCCAAGGATCTTGACAATGATGTTTGGAGAGCCTTTATTAAATTATGAATAGATCAAAATGAATCCTTCTCTGGATCATGTTGGTGGTCAGAAATTGTGAATGACCACAAAACCGGTGAAATCATTTCCCCTTGATCAGTTTTAGTCAATGTGCAGAAACAAATTGTCCGAACGGACTTGAATCCTTGACACTTGACCCGACGAGTAAGCGGCCTTTTTCCTCGTTGGTCCAGCCGGAAACTGCTTCCTTATGATGAAGCGTTGGGTATTTATTAGAGGGTAGGAGAGATATATTGTATCTAAGCGGCTTCTAATATGTGCCTGCGTCATTGAGGCGGACGTTGCGGCCATGTAGAGATAATTAAGTAGTCTCACGACTCGGAACTTCAAGCATTGGTCAGCCCCTTAGCGGTCCTTGAGATACCTTATATGTTTTCGTGTTCTCAATTAGGCTGTGGATTTCCGTACGATTCTTCCCATATTTTGACCACCACGAACTAAATCACTCGAGGTGAAGTTGTGGATTCGTATTTAAATAAACAACCGGACTTCCAGATCAGTTGTAGTGAGTTGTATAACCCCATGAGAGAATTTTGCTTCCATGTCTACATATTGGTATTTGTAGCGGAAGAGTTTTCACTTGGGGGAAATGAAAATGTATTTTCTCCTATGTGCCCTTGTATCCGCCGATCCTCCTAACAAGCTTCATTCCTATGCACAGAAGTAAAATCCACACTGCATCATTTTGCTTCCGAAAATGGGGTTTTTCTCCAGAATCAACATTCCCACTCGCATTTCGTCTTTAGACCATTCTGAACAACTTTCGTTTCTTCACCGTTCTCTCTCTCTTTTCCGATTTTTCTAGGAGGATACAGATAGTCTCCTATGAGTTTCTATTCGCAAGAAATCAATACACCAGTCTGAGCAGGAGGTAAAATCAAGTCCACCATACATCATTTTCAGGTTCTATTAGTCTAATCGCGCTCAAATTCTGAAGGTTGGAGGGGACAAACGATTCCATGAGCACATATCAATTTCAACGCAATAGTATCCACTTATGATAGTAACCACTGTGCATGGGTGAACATGAAATCCTTGTAACAACCTTAGTTCCTACAGTTTCCATGAGATTATGTTTCAAATTGTTCATTTGAGTTTCATTACTACAAATCAATTCATTAGCCTGCGCATGCGCAAATGTAAAACCCATATGGTGTTATTTTAACACTTCCTAGTGGTTTGATCGCTAATTTTTTTGAGATGGAGGGAGCAGAGCGGTCTTATAATTTCACATCGGTGCAACACGCTCGTATCATCATTCTATCCGCTGTATGAATAGTGGTACGCTGCTGCACTACATGTCGACTAACGGTTTGAAGGCGTTGACGTATTCCGGAACATTTCCTGTTGCATTTCTGTCTCGTAAATCGTTAGAACAAACCTATATTTTTCAGCTTCGAGACCGTCTGAAATTTTTCAAAAGAACTACGAGTTCTTGGCAGTTTTTGACATTCTAGTGGTCCAATCTCCCTGAAATGTGGAGGATGATCGGGGAAGACGGATTTAATCATCTTATATCAATCTGAGCACGATAGTTTCATTAGTATCTGGAGCCTGTAAAAAGCCCAATTTCTATTATAAAATATAAGTTTCAATGGGATAAATAAGTCCATTTCAAAATATATAATTTGATAAAAAATCCCCTTTTTCATTACCCTTGACTACCTGAAACGACTCATATGACGTTCTAAGACGTCTTCATCAATTACAAAACTTGCTTGACTACAACTTTTTAACGTATATTTATGATTTGTGAAGATTTCATGGGTCCTACATAATGTTTTCCTTCGACATTTTATGTGTTGGGAATGTCGAAACTACATTACGTATTCTTCTTTCTGTTAGATTGAATAAGAAATGACTACAAGATTATTGTAATTTTGGTGTGAAATGATCTTATCCTTGAATGGTGTCATAAGTATGGAGGAATAATATTGATTAATAAAAATGCCTTCAGGTTTTGTGTGAATAGTTCCTGGAGGTTAAGGAGGAAATTTACATAAGGAAACATGTTGCTACGTTCATGGTCCTTCAATAACTACTAGTCGGCTTCTGTATTGTTGGTTATGCAATTTGTAAAAAAGCTGGCAAAGGAACGTTTTTGGTTGATTCAACGAAAGACATTGGTTAAAGGTGATCAAGGTCGACCGAGGCTTCACCATGGAAATCTCATGAATAAGGTAGTTATTCGTATCCACTATGTTTGCTATGACTAGCACAGACTTGGCCTTGAGCTTGAAAAAAGGTTGCGTAACGTCGCCGAAGGTCGTCTGTCCGACAAGACCGCCGCTGGCGGAAGGATTTTCGACTGTCAAGCTGACGATATCGGTTGTCGTAGGTCGACGACCCTCAGAGCTTTGTCCTCTACAACCAAAAAACTCTACAAATCATTACACAAAGGTACGAACGGATGATCACACCAACCCAAGTGGTATCGGACAATTAATAGCAAAAATGGCTGTAAAAATCACCAAGTTTTCGAAAGATTTGGTATTATTACAGCCCTTAGGCCGCTAGAAAACGATGTCAAATTACTTGCTCATCCCCGGTCGGTGGATGATTGTCGATCCATCTTGCGTAATTTTTGGTACACCACCTTCGGTGAAAAACTTCGGGCAGCGCACAGTGGTCCGGATGGCCGATTATAGGGAAACCCCCTCCAGAAACCTCGAGAAAATTATGATTGAATCATCCTATTTCTACGTTTGTTGGGTATTTGAATCGATTGGACCTAAATTCGAAAGCGAAAATTCACTCTCAAAGGGGGAAAAGGAGAAAAAGTAGGCATAAATAAAATAAATTATTAGTTAGTAAAAGTATTCATTACTCAAAGTTAATTACTTAGTAAAAAAATATGGCAGACGGTTTGTTTTTTCCTTCCTCTTTTTTCAAGTATATTCCTCATCTATTTCAGACTCAGGAACTATTTAATTTCAAGGGTTGCATTCCTAAATTAAAATTTTCTATGTAAATGAAATACAATGTTCCCATTTCTCCATGTCTCCCATGAGTGCAATTTAAAATTCTCTCGGAATGGCAAATTACTATCGAAGTCCCCAATGAGGGCAAACTAATATTCAAAGTCTCCAAGATGGCAACATCTCTTGCAGGCCCTTAATGAGGACAATATCTATTCCAGCATGTTTCAATCTTCGATTGGTTCAATAACTTTTTCAGTGGACACTTCCTGAACTCAATTTATTAACAATCCATTCTACTTTGTTAATCCCCATTATACTGCACCCGTTTACTTTGTAGTGTAGGTTGCCCACTAGTATTATTATGTGAGAAGTATCCTTGCAGAGGTTATTAATTATTAGGATTGCGGTTTCCTTCAAATTAGCATATTTTTAAGAAGAGGAGTTTTTCGGAAGGAGGGTAGGAAGACTGTACTGGGTGAGAGGGCCTATCAGGAGTCGTTCAACTGAGATATCTTAACCTCGGACAGCCAAGAAAGGAGATTCCCGATAACTGCTTATTACGCTCTATCAAGGTTTTGATCTGTTGCTTTATTACTCTCGAATTAGGTGATCTGCGTTCTGCCTCTTCTTGTCAATTTCGTCGTAATTGTACTCCAAACTTTATCTAACGTTGTCTTCCCTGTTGAGTACATGTTTCAAGAATGTTTTCACCAGTTTCAACGACTTCCTGATCACCGACTTCTGTGTGGTGTTCTGTTTAGTTCAGATGATCCTTATCAGGCTGTATGGTTCTCTGATGGGTCAATACAGCGCTTTTGAAGTTATCGGGCGTGAAAGTATGGCCGGATCCTCTAAACGCTTAAAAAACGGGTTATCCGATAAGGAGCCCCCCCCCCTCACCACCCTTCAACTATCAACGAGCGAAAATATGACGGGACCTCCAAGTGAAATATGATGCGGCTACCCAACTTTTATATTGCTTCCATTTCCGAAGGCGATATTAAAATTGCGGGCCGCCGCGATAAGCCTGTCGGACGTATTCATTCCGCGCTGGTTCACGCTAAAGTGGAATTTCACCGAAAGTATGCCCAACTATGGGCGAATGTGGGGAGAGGGGTTGGGAGCTGAAAGCATAATAATTCATTTATAAAACCTTTCCCTTGTCCTGACTTCGAGGCCTTAACGGTTGGATGCTATGGAAGGAGCTGCAGCCATCCCGGAAGAGCTCCGACTGTCAGTTGAAGAATAAAAATAATTGATGCGAGTGTTCTCGCCACTTACTCAATATGCACTGAAAATACATGAGGTTCTGGTCGTTGTTTGTCTGAAATTAGAATTGCGATTTTAAACAAGATTGCTCCCGAGTCTTCCTTGTAGATTGCTGAAACATTGTGATCACTTAGGCGAGGTCAAAACAACTTTCTGGAAAATCTAAACTAACGATCGTGTTTTGCCTTTTGATCTTCTATGAATAATATTGGTTTGGTAACTGTGTTGTTGGTCATTATTCCCACTAATCCTTGTAGGGATGACAAACTATAGGAAGGTTTATGTTCGATTTCTATGGACTATCAGCGATTACGCGAGGGCTGAGGGTACTTGACGGTCTTTTGTGAGTTACATTGCCGCATAATCAATGACAGCCTGTACACTTGCGCAAACTTATAATTTTTGTAACATTAATAACTTCTCCAGTTCGCATCCAATGTATATGAAATTGTCAAGGGTGGTTAAGCGGCCTCCATTGGACCAGGAGCTCAGGCCAAAATAGTCGACTCATTTGACAACGATTTTCATTGTGCTTGATGGATGGACTGATGGTGAATCATAAAGCGCGTGAAAGCGCGTCTTTCACTCAATTCCATTTACCTTCATGGAAATCTAGAATTTTGAATATATATCAAAAGTTATGGAAAACTGAATGTCAAAAGGAACTCTTGAAAACTAAATTTAATTGCAATATCAGCTGATCCGTTCGTCACAATTTACTAGCCGATTTTCATTATGTTTGCACACGTTAGGGAAACATAAAAACGTAGGTGTATTTCAAAAGTTTTGGGTATTCTGGTTTCTTAATATTTCAATTTCCTAGGTTGGCCACAATCCCAACAGGAACCCATTTGTGATATTTTTTTTTTAATTTTTAGTAGTTTCGGATAAAAGCTACGAACGATTTTTTATATTTTTTGTATTCGATTTTTGTGTGTTACGCTTCTTGAAACGAAAACTGCACTTCTTTAATATTTTTTTATTATAGAGGTTTATTATTTAAAATAATGAATCAAGATAGTCATGTACAAATCTACCTCTCTTTGTTTAAGAGCTAGCTGATCAGTTCTTATCTCGAGTACGCTATGGTAACCCAAACCCATACTAAGTTTTAATCCGATTTTGAAGAGTTATTGGATAATTGTGCTGGTTAAGTTCTAGAAAGTTCCCTACGCCATTCTGCATGAATATATTCATTTCCTTCACACTCGGGGGAATAGGTGGTCATTTGGTTCAGAGTCATACATTACACATTTTATCGTAATGTTCCGAGTAACAACTGTTTCCCATACACAAATACAAAATAGCAGATGAAAAACGCTGAAACTGATGTCTGGATTTCGTTATCGTTTTCAAGATTGTGTTCAGTTTCGTAACTAACTCCTAGATGGTGGACCCTATACATTTCATGGCCATCAGTTCAATAATTGTAAATTTCCTGAAACTGCGATTACTCATGATCTATTACGTTTCGACTTGATTTCTCTCGCACTTGAAGGAGTAATTGGTCGTAAGTCCTTGATGGTGGGTAAATTGGTCATAAATTTCTGATGGCAGTCATGTATTATAACCCTATTTCCCATACAAGAATGTTTACTTCTTCTTTTTTTTTTTTTTGCATATTCGAGTAAATCATTTTTACTCGTATTTGGGTCATTTTCAGAAAACCTAAATTCGAAATTGATTTCTGCCAAAAATCAGGGGTCATCTTTACCTACACTATGTGGATTGTATTTCAAAGGTGGGCCGCGCTATAAGGCACCTAACTAATTATTTAAATATTAATTGTGAAAATCGATTGGCAGACGAAAGACACCTATGGCAGCCGCTTGGAGAGTTTCTTCTCCTCAACACTTTTTTTCCGTGGTGCCATCGTCTGACTATGCAGAATTGCAGGACAAAAACTGTAGTCAGTGGTTCACAATGTTCGCTCAAAGTTGGGAAATTAATTTCAGGACAGGCAGACTACACGGCAATGTGCTGTTAAAATTTAAATTTAAGTACTAAATGGTGTGTAAATGCAATATGCGTTGATTGCATATCGTAGAGCAAGATTGATAGTGTATCGAGAAAATTTGTTTGATCCCCAAATCATTAATGGGAAGTCAGAATCCTCTCCGGACAAAGATTGGGCCTTCCTGGGAAACTTATTCTGTAAGTAAATGTTACGCTGATGGAGGAAGCTGTACAACCCACCCAACTTGGCAGGCGTTTTTTTTTTCCTTCTTTTTTTTTTTTTTCATATGCACTTAGTATCAACACATGCTTCATACTGTTTTGGAGTCTTTGCTTGGGCTTCCTTCTTCGTGAGGCCTGTGCATTGTATTCTGGGGTCGTATACTATAACGAATAATGGAGGCAAAGATAAATATAACCCGTTGACAGATCTTATCTGAAGGTCCCCCTAGTGAGCCACCACTTTTACCTCGTACCTTTGTGTCTCTTTTGTCTCGCCCGGCTGCGATGTTTTACAACTTCCTGCTCGTTGGTCTACATACTTCGCCTTTTTCTATTTTTACTTTTCATTTCATTGTTCTTTGTCCTATTCAATATTGTGGTTCTCCTTTATTCCACTACTGTATAGCGAACTCCTCAACAGGCTTCTGGTTGTTTGAACGCTTCCTCGTCAACCAAAGTTACAGGAGCCTTGCGATCATATTTGAAGAAAAAAACTATTTTCCAAAAAGATTAAATGCACGTTACCCACGCATTCATTTCATATTTTTCTGGTGACAATTTATTCCATCCTTGCAAGTTGGACCCAAACCGCAGTCCTCAAAGTGAGTGTACTTCCCCTGTAGGTGAGTTATAAGTACTACCTTTGTAATCTGTTATATTTTTGCGACTTTTTAACCCTCCCACCTCGCAGAGGGACGAGAGTAAAATAATGTTTTAAATATTTTCTGACCTGGGTGCTCTCCACAGGTCAGTTCCCTTATTTTTCATTTTCCTCGGACGAGTTTTTAGACCACAATCAAATGCATATTGAATTTGACCATAGTTCGAGGTCATATCATGGAAATTTGACGGTAGGGTTTGTACGCCGAAATAAGGCTGAGGAATAATTTTATTTCTAGAACTGGGAGAATCTTTGGTTATTCACCATTATCAGTAAAAGTTCGTTCTAAAAATATAGGAATTGATGTGGTTGTACAATTGATTTCAAAAAATTATTGAAATTGCGTTAATGAAACGTTAATAAAATCAAACTGGGTTTGTCATTTTAAATCTTGGCCATCTTGGAACTATTTGGAGGTGATAATTCTCAATTCAAAGCAAGTCAGGGAAACGGAAAATGTTTAATAGATCAAAAAACCTCATGAGTACCTTAAACTGGATCCCAATCAACGCAAAATGCCATGCAATATCCACTAATAACATTATCCTCAGAAAAAACGCATTTCACACAACACACAACCGCTTATTTTCCTAAGTAATTTTATTTGAATAAAGGAATTTTAGTTGTGGACAGTCTAATCTGACAGTTGCGGAACAGGCTCAGTAACTTCGTCAGTACACTATTATACCTCTAAACCACCCCAACACGCTTTACAGATATGTTTAGCACTTAATTTGGTATTGAAATTTGTTTAAGTATTTTTATAACCCTCTATTTTTCTATAAATCACGTTCCATATTGAATTGTGTTCCGACGTCCTGAGGTCCTCTGAATATACGTTTAGACAATTTAAAATCCCAATGACGTGTTTTCCGTCAAGCGGTAGGTGGTACTTGCGGTGTTGAAACCCGGCGTTCAGTGGCTCGTTCCCATTCATCGGGATAAATGGGATAAATCATCCAGGATCAAGTGGAATTCATTTTGGCCGCCACCGCTCACGCTCCACCTTTCGCCCTGAAATTCCCCTTGTTTGATTTATAGCCCTTGCTGTAATTGATCGTACTACGTCCCCTATATCCCTCTTCTTCACACGGTCGGGTAATTTTGAATGGCAAACCTACGTCATTATAAAAGTGTAAAGTAATGGGGGATTTATACGGCTCATGGGTTCACTTTTTGCAAAATCTCTTATCATCCGAAACGATAAATCCGCTTGAATCCGTTTTCTGATTTCGTATCAATTTAATCGCCAATATCGTTGATATTGGAAAAAAACTCTATCAGGCTCGTTCATCACGCTAGCGCACCTTCAACGCTGAATAACTATAATACTACTAAACTCGATAACGATCCAAACATCCATGAAAAGACTGCTACACCTCAGTTTTGGTTGAGCTACCTATCAATTTGTGGGTTTCTAATCTTTAGCAAGTTTTCGTAGGAAATGAAGGAATTGGTTCGGCCCAAAATCATCCAACATTTTCTTCATCGCAATCCGTTCCGAGGCATTCTGAAATAATTCCTGAATTTAAAACTGTTTCCTATTTATCTCTATACTGATATTATAAGAAGAAGAAAGTGGATTTTCGTTAGTTTGTTTCTCACGATTTAAGTGAAAAACTAGGCGATGTTTTTTTATTATTTCTACTGAGTAACATGGGCTATTATATTTTCAAAAACAACTGATCCCAACCGAAAATGGAACTGTGCAACCCAAGGTTTCACAAAATTGCCTTTAAAAAAAATGATACGCGTGTGCTGCCAAAACTAGTGACGAACTATTGAACTCTGCCCTATATTTTGATAGCACCCTGGTTCGTTGACGAATAAGTCCGCGATCCTATGTATATGACTAACTATATAGTTAGGCCATAATAACATGGTGGTAACATTTTTTGTTAATATTATTAACCCCTAATAAGGGTGGAATAGAATGGTGGTGATATTGATATCATAATAGTAATCCTCCCCCTTATGTTGTTTATGCAACGTGTGAAATTCCGTATTAAATTGTTCAGATCGAACTGTTGGTTTAGAAGTTATGATGGGTATAAAACTTCCCTGAATAAACGGTACATTCAATTAGACGGTGTATTCAACGGTTTGAACAAACTGTCGTCCGTTTACACTACTAACAAACACTAATGTACGTATTTGGGTTAAATAATACCTAGTTTTTAAATTTGATAATCAATCTTACACCTTTGACGAAATTGATGGTTCTGCAGAATTTTTGGTATTATTCATGAACTACGGATTTCCCCGGTCGGTTTTGTTCGAACTCCTTTGGTCTTTTATTGTTTGTATTTGTGCAGGCAAGTACCCGAATGTGGAAGTATTTGAGTAAATGAATAACATTACTTCTGCTGCCCTTTGGTGTTTCTTACCAGGTGAGAATTTTATTTTAGATCGAGATATAAACGAGTATTCCAAAATAAAGGAGGAATCGATCACACAATTATTGAGAACAATAAATTGTTCAACTTTCAGACATTGCGAAGGGAAGCGCTGAAGAATGCTTCAAAATTTATTTTACAAACGTGTAACAAGTAAAAATAAGAACATTAACAAATTTATTTAGAAAAAATGCTGACAAATTTGCTCAAATTTCAGTAAACCCTTCTTAAAAATCGATTAAAAATTCCGGTGCGTACCCACCGTCGAGTCACCGAACATGGTAGTAGTTTGTCCCCATTCATCTGGTATCTAGTTAACAATTTCAGTGCACAAAATGTGCATAATTCTCAAAAAAAAAAATAGCTTGAGATTGTTCTGAAAAATGTTTCGGAAATTCGCTTTTATATTCATTAGTCCTTCTCCCTCTTCTTCTTCGACCTCCTTTTATACTGTTTTGTTTTGCACTATTTTTACATCGTCGAACACTCGCAAATCTTGTTCATATTTTTCCTCTCTTCAGAGCGTTCTGAAGAAAAACCAAGACCGGTCCTCCGAAGGTTTCTTTTATTCTGGTTTCTGATGAAAACGAGCTAAACGAGTTGCTTGTACACTCATTTATATGGTGCTGCATTCCGGTTGAATGGCCTGTCGGTCGTTTAAGTTATTTTGTCTCTGAAGAACGCCCGATTCGGAAGATATTATAGCAATTCAGTTTTGTTCGCGAAACTGTGACACATCATTTACATGAATATGGCACAAATGACCTAGCAAATTTATTTTGGTGAGTGTCAATAAAACATGTGCACAACGTATGTAAGCCGTGAATATGTAGATTTATATAGCCCTCGGAGTGGTGATAATAATCGTCAATTAGTAATAAGCCGAACGAACGAGATCGGCATATGCGCGAGTTTTCTTAAAGTATTGTATTAGATTTACGTTTAATTCTTTTGAAGTTTCATCACACAGTATGTTAACTAATTGTATCCTAATAGCGATTTAAAAAAACTTGTTCCAAATCACGTTATGCTGATTTATTTTCTTGTGTGTATCTCTCCACCTGTTTCCACATCGGCGCTAGGGCCGCTTGCATTAGTTGGTCGATGTCCATTTTTCTCGGGGTGTAGTTCCGATCTGTTAGTCCTCAAATTTTGTGTTAGAGAAATGTAGAGCTCAATTCCAAATTATTTAAATCCAAATTACCACGCTGACTTAGATATAAATATGAGACTTATGCAATATTATTAAAAAATTGTTATTCTTCATAATTACCTAATATTATACGCTGAATAGTATTTTAAATACTGTTGATTCTATATTATCAGGTAATTTATTAGTGATAAACTAGCTGGCGAAACGATGCCATGCTATACTACGATACTGTACTTGATTTAACTGTACCGTTAGAAGTAGGTACACAGCAAGACTTCCCGAGTAGAGATTAGAACTGATCCAAGGGAGTGTGGGACAACCCAAACGTGAGAAAAAATTTAATATAAATCCGTTTCAGACCATTCTATGACATCATGACCGGTACAAATTACTGTTCTTCCCCTATACCGCTAGTTCGAACAGTTGGCGTTTCTCATATACTGCGAGTACAAGTATATTAAAAGAGTATTTTTGTTCTGGTTCTTCCCGTCAACTGGTGAAACAGCGTCTAATCCACGCGAATGAAAATACTAAACTGTTCCACTATTTTCTACACTTATTGTCTGACAAAGAAATTAGTTGACAATTTAGTAGTGATTTGAATGTCAACGGTTGTGTTATGTTGAATTTCAAGATTGCTGGTGAACGCAGTAATACGCAGATAGCTGATAGATCTAGCTCTCCTAGTTTGCTAAGACTACTCATAGTAAACAATTATCTACAGTATACAAATAGCTATCAAATTTATAAACTTTCATATATCTTGTCTTGATAGTATGAGGATTTTCATTACATCGCCCCCTCCACCTTACATTATTAACCCTTCATATCATATATTACACTCCTAGATACTCCTCGGTGCTATGATATGAAGGGTTAATAATGTAAGGTGGAGGAGTTGATAATGTTATTATCATGTTTACCCAATCTCTGAAACCGTAGCGAAACCGTGTCGATTTGTTGTGTCCAGCTTTTCTGAATGGTGACTCGTGAATTTGAAGTAAGTAGGTGGAATAAACGTACTTAATCAATCTACTACTGAATTTTCCGTACCATTCTGCATAAATAACCACGTGATAGTCTACGAGTATACAAGCCTGCATGTTGTCTACATGTTTTCAAGCTATATCCTACTATGCTGCATTATGGGAATGTCTATAAAGATTTACTCTTTGTAGGTACGTGCATACAGTATACGAATATTATATGTATCTTAATATTTTGTAATGGGCGCTGTTGTAGTTAATGACGAAAATAAGTGCTTGCGCAGTTAGTTTTCACGTACACTGGGAAAGAAAGAACAAAATTCTTTGATATTTTAGTGACAATGGAGAAACGTTTTAATGAAATTTCCTTCTATGGTACTAATTGCGATTTCTTATCGCATTTTTTTAATGACGACACTCCGTTCTCTTAAGGTTGCTTTTCGTAGTCATTTCGTCTTCTTCGAGCCATTGGATGTTGGTATCCGAGATCTTGAAATCGTTTCCTAACATTAGTTACAGTTTCTCTATGCCAGATTTTTAATGGAACTATAATAGGTAATTCATCTTTATCTTTTCGTAATGTGTAAAAGTAGGTGCTTTGTTTAATTTTATTAATTTTCTTCCAGCATATGCCTATTTGTGTAGTTAGAAAACTCGCCGAAAACCTTGTTCGATTATTATCTGTAGACCAGTGCTGTATGTATAAGAAATATTTAGTTTCTGTGTAGTAGTCAGCAAGTTTTTTGGAAAAATGAAATATTTACTTCTTTGTAACGGTAATAGATCGTGAGTGGATTTTAATTCTAATGGTAATCTTTCGCTTTGGTAATGGTAATCGCTGTTTCATTCGGCTATGAATTTGGAGGGAGTAGGTAACGGAACGCCCCAACCGACCGCGTCAATCGATCTTGATTTGAAGATAATCTATCACGGTGATTTGGGTCTTGAGCGCCTCAACTCTGGAAATATCCTTTAACGCTCTGCGTGAAAGTGAAAAAGGGGAACAAAGGAGAAAAGGTTTGCGTTGAACGAAAGAAGGAGTCAGAAGAAAACTAATCGCTCCGACAAGTAGTCGATAAGGCGCCTTTAGCACGAGCGACGCCGATATATCACGGTCTAACAATACACAGTTCCCCTCCAGTTGGGTTTCAGCAACTTTCAATTCAGCTACCCTCTTCACTCCTGCGATCACCCCTTTACCTCTTTGTGTATATATATATAGGTGGCGAAGAGATTAAACACGAAGGTCCAAAGGGAACTCACTGTCAGACGTTTCGCGACTATGCTTTTTCTATGGCTTTATATATATAAAGCAGTGGCTGTACAAGAGCATATAATACATTTGTTTATAACATGTTTATATTATAAATTTGAAACTTGTAGTCAACAACAATCAACACCACACTACTAATTTTTATTTCGGGCTTATATCCTTCTTCAGAATACGATGAAAACAATTGTAATGAGAAATAAACATACTCTGCCTTCTCAATGTTGTTCTTTCTCCAGGTGAGTGTGATCCTCGTTGCCCATGATTATGTTCGCTTTCCTGAAACATGTCCTTAGGAAGCTATAACCTTGTAATCAAGCGTCAGCCCGCTGTTATAGAAACCTCGGGAATGATTTTTAACTGTTATTTAAGGGTGTTGGAATCTCTGAGGGGACATTGATTTGTTAGGTTCGTTAGTGCGTCTCCCCACATCTCAGCTGCGACACTCAGTTTCACCCTCAACTCCAACACAACTTCTTAGCCCGAACCCACTTGTGTATCGCTGTCTCACGAGATAACGAGCCAGGTCTCTACTCAGCAGTTGCTGACTCGTGGCAATTTCCCTCCGCGCAGGCGAGGGGGTTTACATCCTTTGGTAGGTATCTCCCCTGTACTCCAACTGGTACTACAGGCGCCCTTCTCTGTCGTGCTCCTTTAGATTGGAGGTCTAAGGACATGTTGCGAACGGCCAACGTCGAGTGTCACCTTTTCACGAAGGGCGGAAACAGCTGGTTTCGTGGGGGAGGAAGAAGCCAACTCCCGAAAACCCGCCTTCTGCAATGCGGCGGGAATTGAGACCACTGTATCGCTCTGTCATGTGACCGCCCTCCTCTCCTTGATTTGGATTCAATGTGTTATAACTCGATAGCTCAATTATCCTTGTATTGATTCGTCGAATTCGATTGTCACTTCATTGACTTTTAAGTTCCGTAGATAAAATTAGAACCGACCGATAGACGAGAGTAAAACAACGAAAATCGTCAACATCGATTTTCAACTACCTTTAGTGAGTATACAAATAAAATAAATATGAAACGATGAATTTAAAAAAATGCTGTTACTATGTGGTCCGTAAACTAGAACGTATCTCCATAAAACAGAAGGTTAAGCCCTAAGTTTATCGTTATCCAAATTTACCTGAACGCTTAAAATATCTTGAACGGCTTGGAAATAGCGAAACGTGCGGAATTGCTGCGACAGCTAATAACTATTCAGCCAAAAGGCAAAAGAAGTTACTCTCTGCCGCTTGAGTTTCTTTTAAATTTTAGGTTTATCATTATTTGTAATCGTATTTATTATCATCTGCAATTTGTTACATTCTCCCTCAAACTTTGTCACTTTTCGTTTCAAGGTGCTTAGATTCAAAATCTGCAATGTCTGTCTACCCTTGGGGCCATAAAACGCCTTAAATATGATGTAAAAAATCAGTTCTTTCTCATATGGATTCATGGGGTCTAGTTGGGTTAACTATTAGCTTCACAAGGATAGAGGCTATGTCCCAAAAACGTGGTTTTCGAGGTTTTTATTGTCTTGAGCAAGTGGGGTGTCATTTTCAAGTAATGTTGGATGCCAAATCAATTGAGATTGGTTCCAAACCAGTCCGAGCTCATGTGACTTTGAAAATCTCATTTTAAAGGTGAAAATGTTGGAAAAAATGGTTGTGCATTCCAATTTTTTTTTTTTTTTTTTTCATTTTCCGGAATCAGCAGTCGAGAAAAGTTGGGGGGTTGTAGTATGAAAGCGTTTAAAAATGACCTTTGTGAAATAATTTGCAGCATTGTTGAATGGACCAAATGAAAAATACAGCTTGAATAGTATCAAAGAAATTTCAATGGATTGGATGGTAATTTAGGACCAGAAAGTACTGAAATGTGAATGTAACTACCCTGACCTCGTCTGATAAATGGTACTGAATACTTACTGAAATACCTCCTCTGTAATGCCAGATTTTATCTATGAAAATGAGTTTAATTTATCACACTGTCAATCCCACCTTTCCAAATGGTGCATTGTATTATTTTTAGGGAGGTCAAAAATCGAAGAAGAAAACCAGTGTATACTTCTGAAATCTTGCAGTTCTATGTTAAAGTACTACGAATAGAGTAAGGGAACAATACATATTCATTTAACGGGAACTATCCTTGTCTGGATATAAGATGTAGGATATAAAGTTTTAGAAAAAAGAATTTCATGTTTACGACGAGTAAGTGGAACATGAGTAGGCTTTGTTTTTAGGGATAACAATTCTTTGGAAAGTTTATAGCCGTTTCTTGGGAGGTAGGATGTGTAAGTGAAAAATGAACTCTTGAGTTAATCCAAGTCAGTGAGGGTGATTATGAGGGGGATGTTGGCTCATTTAAAGTTTTCGGTGGGTAGTTAAGTACGATGCATCATACTGTGAGGTTCCAGCTATTATGAGCGGATCCGTGTTTTACTGAATAGCTGGAGGGATTTTAGTTGAACAAGCTCCGTCGCGTTATGGTTTCGAGTGGGTTTCTATGTAAGGACTCTGGAGCAACTACGTACTCCGCTCGAAGATATATCCCATAAAATCACTCACCCGTTTTCGAATATCCCGCGGACAGATCCTTGGGGCACAAAACCTAAATGAAACATGTGCCTCATTCATTTATATATTTACCAAAATTGGTTAGAAATGCACCAACGTTCAATTTTAATAATAAGATGGTCTGAAAAATATCAAAACAAATCGTATTGATATATTTTTCAAATAAATATAGTACTTCAAATACATTTGTTCACTGTAGCTTTAGCTTATAACCTGGGTTGTTATGTATATTCAATTGCAATTAATATTAGTTTATTCCGATTTTTGATTAGAACAGTAGATCATGTAATCCTCCTTTTATGAGAGTGATCAATTAGTTTGTGAAAAGTTTTAATTTTCTGTGGGTTTTTTGTTGGAGGTAATGTTGACTTCAAAAATTGATCTATCGACGAATTATGTTTAAAAAATTTATATTCAATTGTTCATTTCATCTTCAAATCGTGGATACTATAATTTGGGTGAATTCACAATACGTAATCAATAGCATAACAAAGTACAAAGACAAGTACAATGCATACATACATACAGTTGTAAAGGTAAGGTACCAAGCATAAGTATAAATACCATGTGTGAACATGAGTACAACAAAAGGCATGTTTATTGTCTGCCACAATAATAACGAATTACGTAATATTGCAGTTGTGTAGGATACTATGTTTTTCACATATAGGCGAACTAACCGATCATTCAAGCAGCAAACATCTGAGCCCGTGGGGCAAGTCAGGCGCTCAGGTTAGTATCAAATTTAGATAGACACGGAGTCTCATGAAACCCTCTCGGAAATTTTATGTGAGTCAAAATCAGCTTCCCAACCTTCTTGAAACATACAATATTTTCCTTGGTCTCCTTATGCACTGTTTGTCGCATTTCCGGGGCGAATCCAATCAGAATCAGAAGGTGGAAAAAATAAAAAAATCTAACGAAAACTCCTCCTAGCTATTTTAGTTATTTCACTTTTATCGAAACGGTTTCTGACATATGGTCTAGAAGGGAAGGGGGGCCCTAACTTTTCGAGAAATAACCAACAGTGGGAAAAGTTTCTAGTGGAGTAAGTTTCCGACAGGCAAAACAACAGCTGGAAACTAACCAAGAGTGCCTAGTTTGAGGCACTCAACCGTCACGGAGCTCTTCAGTCACTGTCTGTCTTATCACTCTGTATCTTCGCGGCGAATAATTTCCGAAATCTGAACATCTTTTGAAATTCATCTCCACTCACATCTTAATAAGGATCCGTTTCCCGAATTCCCTACGGAAATCCCTACACTCGTCTCTCGCCTGCTCAGTCGCCAACCGTTCTAGCATGCTCATGGGTGTAAATTGAAATGTGATGGAACTTTAATGATTAAAATAGTCAAAAGAATATAAAAAACTTGAAAGAAAAAATGAAAGTTCTTGTCGAGAGCTGAGAGCAGTGTGGTGAGACAACGTGCAGTGTATGAAAAACCACCTGCATACGGCTTAACCTCATCTTGTAAACTTTTCACCAAGTTCTGAGGTGGTCATGATAGAGGTGGGTAGTGAGTGAGTGACCTTGTCTCAAAGAACTTCTCTTTCAAGTGAACTTGTCCCAAATGACCTGCGGAAGGAAGACCTGCAGTTCATCACAAGAAGTTTGCGACAGCATGGCTCCCCGTGGCCGACATTCGAACTACTGCAGGGAGTGTACTCCCTTAGGTGACCTGGGTTTACACACCTCTCGGTCATGTGAAAGCTTTACAGAACACCTGCAGAACTAATTGAGAGCAAAATATCGGGGCATTTTTCGACTTGAAGGCTTACAGAATACCTGGAGAAGTATTCCACATCAAAGGTGGCGGCGTTTATCCCCAGAGGAGAAGTTTTCCCACCGAAATAAAGTTACAGAACCCCCTCCCCCAGCTTTTAATGGCTAAGTAGGTACTTCGTAAACACAATTTCGCTATCCGTTCGCTCTGCAATCTGATATCAGCATCATTCGTTATAGTTTGTGATGGATGTGGATAGTTTCCCCTTCCTATTTCTTGCAGCTGTTATCTCCTATTTTTTCATTTTCCAGGGTATCTCTGTGTTTTTCAAGGTGATAGACCCTTAGAAGGCTTACATACTGCATTCCATCGCCACCTTGTCAAAAGCTCCCCTCAGAGTATGTAGTCATAGCACTTACCAAATAACAGATCGCAAAATAAGTATCAAGTTAAACACCGCACGTCTGCATAGCAATTCTCATTTCTCCGGAAACCCGTTTTTTGGCAAGAAGTAATTAGTGGCAGAGATTCGTTCCGCCTGGCAACGTCAGTCCACCTCTCGTCCCTCCGAAGGTGAACAACGTCCCAGTGAACTAACTGCCACGAAAACGTCTTCTCTAAACGAGGGTAGTTAACTCCGCTTAACGAGGGGACGTGTCCTCGACTACTCCCCGGCGTTGATTTTCCATAGTTCTTCCTCTTTCTGAACTATCTTGAACAAAAATACCAATACGTCTTACGAGCGTGATTCTTTTCACGTTTCTCTGTAGGCAGAAAACCTGAAATTAAAATTGGTTACTTCCTTAGACTTCAGTCTACATTGATTAAATACCTTTTGGGGCACTCCCCACCCAGAAATCATGTCTACTAATACCTGTTCAAGTACCACTGGGGAATGAAGTGGTGATGCGGGCGCTCACGGAGAACGTTGCGTGGTTGTGGTGGCTGCGTCGGGCTTTGCGTTGCCTTATTCCTATTTTCGGTTTCCGTCCCATGTGAAAACATAAATTTCTATCCAGTCTGTCAAGTCCAAGCTCTCACTACTATCGTTTTCCCTTCTAGCCAAGTCTCATAACCAGATATATCAAGATTAAATGGTTTTTTTAAATTCTTAGCTTCGGATCAGGTCACCAGCCGAGAAAAGTCAGTTTCATTAAATTAAAGTCGCAGTTTGATTTTCATATTCTCACCAGCTCACGTTATCCGAAATATTCTATATATATAGATTAATCTGTGTGTAGATCAGTAGTCGGAATCTTTTCCTATAGCACGGCAAACGTGTACCCGTTACTATATTTGAATGATTAATATTTCGTCGATGGAGGAGTGGAGCTATTATTTTAATCTGTGAGCCGGTGCGGTGAAAATGCAGGCTATGATTCTTGTAAGACCCCCAAGTTAGTACATGATTATTATAGGGTTTTTTGCACGCTTTCTGTGACTTTAATGTACTTGAAATAATTGATAGTTGTTACTTCATACTTGTTGAAAATTCAGTGCTACAGTACTAAAGTGGAGTCTACAAAGCCTACTTTGGAGGCCCGAACCTGAATAACTGAATGTAATTCCTTCATTTGACTTGAACTTCTTGAAAAACGTTCAGGGGTACAACACAATTTGTTTTCTAGAGAAAAACAGTTAGAATATGTCCATATACGTGTTCCTGTTCTTCAGAATCTACTGAGCATATCAATTTTTTACGGAGTTGTTGTTAGTATAACTATGTTAACAGTGAGCCAAAGAAGCCTTTGGAAATTCTGCATTTAAAAAAACCCTTTCAAAGCCAAACACAGGTGAAATGGGTTTAAAACGTTTTTTTCCAGATTCGCTACAAATGTTAAAAAGTTGAATTTAACAATTTAGATGTGTGCCCATTTAATTGTACTTTCGTAATGGAAAATGTAATTTTCCAGAAGAGGCATATTTCATTCTGGCATACAAGGGTTTACCTCATTTCAAACTCATTTTCTGATATCCTTTTAAAATAATTCTTGATGTTATCGATTCCATGTATTGTGCAGGTTGATTTTTGAAAGTCGATTTTCTAAAAATTTCCTTCTATTCTTCATATTTTAGTAATTCTTGATGTACTTGTTTCAGATGGGAGATGTTGGGAGAAGGAGGCGATGATAGGGGCGGAGGATGAGGGCGGGCGGGGGCGGCGATGGCGTGAGCGGCCAAAGGAGCGACCCACGAGCCTCGTCAAGTCCTGGTACGGTGCGCTGCAGGAGGAGGACGACGGCTCCCAGAAGACTTTACTTCCAGGTAGGTGGTCACCTGTCACCATCGCCTGTGGCGAACCCTGAAAAGGATAATCCTTGAAATCAGTACCCTTGTGTTAACATAGAACACTCCACGTTCTGCGTTTGATCTGATTTTCGTCAATACGTCTTATCGAATTCATAATTATGATTCATTATTTTCCATAACGAAGCTTTGTAATCGACCTAGTAAAAAAATTTGTGAACTTCCCTCAAAATTTGCTGATCCTCTTTCCAAGATTCTAGAATCCGAAAATGGAATATAAAAAAATCCACCCGGAGCGTTTTTCTAGAACTACTGACCCAAACCTTATGAAACTTTCGCCACTTTTTTGGGGTCACCACCGATTTCAGGCAATCCCACACAGTTGAATCGAAGGTATCAAAATTCGAAAATCTCAAAATCGGAAACATTCGAAGTAGCATTATTGTTTTTATCATTTAAATGATTAACAGGAGTACAATCCAGTTCTTAGCGACCGACCCGACAGTCCCCCCCCCCCCCCCCCCCGCTCAACACTCCTTCAACTAACCTTTGGGTGGGCTCCTTCCGCCTTTTGTTATCCCGGCATCACCACTTTTCCGTCCGCCCAAAGGGGTCGTTCGTGTACCTGCCACCTTGGTAAGCACTATTCTCTCTGGTGCTCTGGTTGAATCTACAGATTTTTCCAGGGAGTTGGTTATTTAGTAATTACTGTTTATGAACACAGAATGCGCTGCGCTTGTTAGCCCCCCCCCCCCCCTAGCAGTAGCTTTCATCTCTGTTTACTAGCTCCCCTCCTCTGAGCTACAATTTTCCATGTTCGGTACTTAAATGTGTAAAATTAATCATTTATTATTCTGGCTGTAGAACCATAGAGGTCTACTGTCTCGCTTTTATAATGTTCTTTATTGATAGACTTGCCTTTTCTAATTTTTTTTCCATTAGTAAAACAACTGTACAGCCATGGTATGGTTACAAAATATTATAAATGATAAATAATAACATCAAAATACAATGGTAACAACTAAACTATTACCTTCTGAATGAAATAGTGTATGAATTTGATACCTGCATATGATTACTTCTACTTGGAGAAAATAGTTACTTAAATTCTATGGTTTTTATTTCGGAGAAATTTATAATCGATTTCCATGTTATTTAATGCTATAAGGTAGGACAGATTGAAGACTTGCCTTCAAAAATCGAATGAGCCTACAAGTTGACATAATTACTTATAACATACTGTTGTCTCATGATGTTAAATCACACTAATAATGTTTCGTCGATCACTTCGTTCCTCTTAGAATGAAAATTTTGTCAAGCAAGAGGCGGAAATGTTATTGGGCCATGAACGTACTATTCCTCCTTGCCTCGCTTTTAAAGCCTGTATTCACTCGTTGTTGGTGGTAAAAAAAACTTTTTGTTTCATTGTTCTCCAGAAAAAAACCACATCCATATTTCCTTTCTTTTATACCTGGTCTTATGTACGCTGTTTATACCCCTTCAAGGGAGGATTAAAAACGCTCCAAAAATGTCCTCCGTCAGATAACTCAGAGATATTTTTCCGAGCTCTGGTCGTAAGGGACACATCATCACTTTCTCCTCTCACTTTTTATTTCACTCTTATGGAGAGCAGTTGAAGGACTGATGCGGTATTTTCATTCAACCTCCGGCTGTTGTAAGGAGAGGGAGACAGTTATGTCCCAGTCATGGAAATGGCTTCATCTGCCCGTAATTGTCCTTGCTGTGAATAATCCCCTAGCGGTGATCGCATGGAAGATCCCTGTGGAATGCGAGAAAATCACATTTTAGGAACCTCCTAGCAATTTCGATTAACTTACTAAGATTCTGCGGCCACTGATCGAAATAATTTCCTATTTGTTGGTTTCACAAGGAAGGATAACGATTTAATCCAGTTTTCACGCTGCTGTTTTCAAGGCATAACACTCAGAAAGGGATTCACATTCCGTTAGCTCTCTACAGTGGATCTGGCAAGATCGTATTCCATTTATGACTCAAGTAAATCGTCGCCTATTACAATCATCACATCTCAACAAATTAGTATGCATGCATCATTGTGAGCACTTGTGTGAAAGGCGAGGCAGGACTAGGCCGCAGAGCACAAAATTATTCTGAATACTTAGTTCTTAATTTGTTATTCTTTTATTTTTTAATACCCCTTATTGCGATTATGAAAAACTTCTGTGAAATACAACCTACATGCTTTACTGCGAATGGGTTGTGGACATTATTCCCTAAGCTAGTCATTACTAATTTTCACCTAGGTTTCATTGGTTAGATAATATTCATAAACTAGCGTTTTGATACGTCTTTGGACTGGTGGTAAGTAACAAAAAAATTCACGCGATGAAAAAAAGTCAAATGTTTATTTTTCACATCTCTTTTTAGTCTTTCCCGCTTACAACGGAGTTGTCCGTCGGGAAATGTTACTCCGTGTGTTTTACCCGAAGGAAGTGGTTCACCACTACTTGGCAAGATCTCATGCTAGAAGCTTAGGCTGCCTAAACCGCTCCGAAAACCAAGCTGCACTGCATGCCGTAAAGAATGAACTAAATACGATCCTCTCCAAATAATGAATTGATTCGAATGCAATCAAGCTTACTGTATATAGGTAGAGGAAACATCATCGGGAGATGAAAGATTTTTCAGCCAAAATCAAAAGATCCACTCTGAGCAATTTGAACAATATTCTGTGCCTAACCCTAAATTCTGTTAACAAGTTGAATTTCCGCTGTTCTCTTCCGATTTTGATGAGATTTTCTAGTGATGTGCGGAGGTTGGGGTATAGATAGTCCCACATGAATTTCATGGATGAAAAATCGGTCCTTTATTCCGTAAAATCTTCTATGCATCATTTTCTCAGGTCCAAGTGATCCCTCCTTGCCCGTAATTGAAGGTGGTTGGGGAAGGTCGTTATAGCTATCTGATATACATTTCACGCGATCTTATTACAACTCACGATAAAGAATCAACGCTGGACAGACCACCTTCGCAAGGCGACCCTCGTACTTGAAGACATTGGTGTACGTTGAGACGTGCCCTAAAAATCCGTAACAAGCTTATTTCTGTTCTAATAAGATTTAGATTATTTAAAACTGTCGATGGTCTATAGACAGGAATCTAAGAGGGAGCTATGTGCCACACTCAACTTGACAGACTTGTTGGCGCATTAAAAGCTAAAATCTTGCAAATTCCTTCTAGAGAAACAATCACTCTGATTAAATGAAAGACAGTAGGTGCTAAAAGTAGAGTTCCTTTCGAATTGACTTCTTTCATTCTTCTCCCGAGCGGATTTATTGATTTTTAATGAGATGGGAGGAGTATGCTTTGTATAAGATGGGTGTGTAATTTTTGCCGACAAAATTATTCTACGAACGTCATTCGTTCTTTAAAAATATTGTTATGCCTGCGAAGTTAATTACCTAAGGACATGCGATCCTCAAGGGAAAGCCCAATTAATTACGAAAATGGTTGGAAGTCGAGCTCAAAATGACAGGTCTTTTTGAGACCAACATTAGCGGAATTAATCCCGAACCCTATCCTCGTTCTTCTGGCGAATTTTTGTATGACATTTTATAACAATGAATCGAAAACATTTGCTAATAACAATAATATATATATAATTCTTCTTTGAAGAAACGGTATTGTCTTTTCGTGAACAATACTATTTCGCGCATCTAATTAGTGCTATATATACCATTGAATCGTGTGTTTAGGGATGTCCCACTAGAAATCTTCGACCAGCGATAATAGGAAAAAATAGTTTGGTTGATTAAATAATTCATTTACAAAATTCAGATATTCAATATCTTCCTACGTTTTCTATCGGGTGTGAGAGCTTTGTGTTCGTGTTCGGTCAGGATTTTTTTTCCTCCTTTTTTCCGAGATTTGCTTGTGTGGATGACACAATAAACGGTGAAGCTTTGAATTTAACAGTAGCTATATTTTGCGTCTGAGTATACCATGGATATTTTGCGTTACCTATAGACCATTCTGAATCACTTTCGTTCCATTTTGTGTTAGTTTGTGCCCTCAGATCTAAATCACAAGCTTAGTTCCTATAGTTTTTATCCGATTTGAATGAACTTTGGAGAGTAGGCGGAAACGTAAAATCCACCAACCATCATTCTACCACTCTACTACTCCGATCGCTCTCGAATCGCCAAGGTGGTCGGGTAAAAACGATCTGATAATCTCATACCAATTACAACGCGGTAGCATCATTAGCAGCTACTGCCCAAGCGCGATCATGAATTCCTTCCAAGAAGCTTAATTCTTACTTTTCATCTGATTCAGATGAAATTTTTAGAGAATCTTCGTGTTAGTCTGTAGATGTTGTTCCCTTGTGAGTTTCATCACTCTGCGCAAGCGCAAAAGTAGCATCGTTTTCTCAGGTTCCAATGGTACGGTCGCTCTAAAATATATCAAAGTAGTCGAGGACGAACAGTCTTATAACTTCACATCGGTTTAAACGCGCTCGTACCATCATACTATCCACTATAGGAGCAGCGCGACAGACCCACAATACACGTCGACTAACTTTTTGAAGGCGTTGATGTTGCCAGAACGCGCCCCGCGGCATATGTGTTCCTTAAATTGCTGTAACAATCTTATATTCTACATCTTCCGATATTATCTAAAGCATTTAAAAAAATCATATGTTCATGTTCAAACATGGCAAACGTTTTTGTTTTTAATTTCGTACAATCGATTCAGCGTTTCAAAAAACATAAAAACAGGGTAACTTGATGATAATTTTCTTACAATTTTTGCTTCTAGATCCTCGGCAAAACTGTCAGTCAAGTCTCTCAAAGAGCTGAAATAATACTAAAGTTTTTATGTTCGTTGACTCTCATTCCGTCACTGAATCGAATGGGTCCACCCGGATCGCTTTACGTTCATCCTTTCACTCTCCTCAGGGACTAGACTTCGGCAGAAAAACAGAACTTGGAACAAGAATGTGAACGCCCTTCCTTATAGTAAAAATCACCTAGTATCTGGCCGAGTATTTCTTGCCAATAGATGGGTGGTCTGCTGGTTTTATAGATTTATATTTATTACGAATCCTCTTTGGTATGTTTAAAAGTCAATTACGATCTACCGATCCGAAATATAAACCCAGCTTTTTTCCAGGCCTCTAGGATACAATTGAAAGTATGTCCTTAAGCGCCTAGTTTAGGACCATATGAACATGGATAATTGATTTGAGTTGAAGGGTTACATTCCAAATTATAAATAATTAACCTTCGCGTTGCGATTTGCAGCTCTGTTTCTGCCTACAATCATTCGAATTGTTTTCAGTTGTTTGATATCAAGAACATTCTTGGGTGCTTCACATACCCAGGAGCGCCAGACTTGAAGTACACTTGAAAATGCATGTGAAGTTTGGCCAACCCTTACAGTGTTCTTAAGCAAATGTGTGTTCTTGACAGATGATCGTTGAAGTGCGGTGCGATACCACAATTTCGGGTGTGCTACGCGAGAGCGACGAATACATGTACTTTTTGTTCGAAATTCAGCCGTCTTGGAATTCCGACAGAGCTATCTACATCCTAAAGCATACTAGTTTATTTGAAATGGTGAACGAGGATACGTCGGATCTATGCAGAGAATTGTTTGCTGGAAAGGAATTTATTACCCGATTCCATCAGCTGTGGTAAATTGATATGGATTGTCAAAATTAGGTTCCTAACTCTTCAATATTCCGTCAGTTAGAGTTGAAAACATCGAGGAATGTTTAAAGGAACATTTTGGGTCTAAAGTACCACGGGTGAGATTTGATACTTGAGGAGCTTACTTTCAAAAAGACACATATCCAAATCTGAGGGAATACGCTTTTTTCTCAATTTTCTATATCTGATTATGAGTTGAATCAGATCCCCCTATCATTTCCGAACAAAACAGAACACATCCACGTCAATTCCGGGGCTAAAGTTATGTGTTTGCATCAAAAGGTAACAAATCCGTCCCCTACATTTTTTTCAGTGCCTTGCTATCCAAATGGCACATATCCTCCGAATTTCGTCAGGCGATAAGTCGTGGGTTTTCAAAAAGGCACATATCCAAAAAGAAGCATTGCGCCTTCGTCTTGACGTTGAATATTTACACGAGACTCGATAGATGGCAGGCATGACAAATGGAAATATGGAGTCAGGTAAAGTTTTCAATAAAACCTACAGAATGGAGAATGAATTCTTTTGTTTTCAAAAAGGCACAAATCCATGAGTTTTGATCAAAAGGGCACATTTCCAAAGTGAAAATGGATATACAGCTTCGTGTTTTGGAGAAAATTGATTCATATTCCGAGGCATCTTTGTCTGTGCCTTCTCACACATTACTCCGATGAGAAACTGCAGAAAAACATCTCCACTAATCTGCAAATCGTTTTTCTCACTTCCTGAACATTTTGTCGGAATGGATATGTGCCTGTTTGAAAGTAAGCTCCTCACTTGTCGAAAGGAATCGATCCTCGATTATTCTTGGAGGAAACATTTTTGTAGAAAACCGATCTTGGAATGAAAGAACGTAGCATACCGTCATGCTTGTAAGTAAAGGTACCTAATTAGTATATTCGAGATAGAGGCTTACTGAAAAGCATTCAGAATATTACACAAAGTTCAAAAACCTTATTGTAACACAGTTTATGACACCCCTATACGTCATTCTTCAGGCCCTCAGGTCTTTCCTCCCCATCCTCGGGTCGGGGTTGACCAAAACAAAAATCAAGTTCGTCCGGTGGGGCCCGGTTTCTAGGTCGTGATCCGGGCTTGCAGGGGAGACTCCGTTTCACAAGCCGCTTCCTTGCACAACAGGGGCCAACCTACACTGACGCTTCCAGAGTCCACCTGGATGAGGAGCCAGCAGTTGTCCAACACCGCCGGAGGAAAAGGCCGGAGATGAAAACTTCCATGATTATATATAGTTATATTGAAAACAGTTTATTTTTTAAATGTCCGAAAGTTAACCAGAAAAATATTTAATCAAAATTTCCTCCACTAACGTGTGCCGGAACTAAGAAATAGTTGAATAACTGGCGGAAAGCTGAGATGAACCTATTGAGCTTTGTCAGTTTCGCAATTACAGTCCATCTCAGAACAGAAAATAAGCCTCCCATTTAAGAAAAATATCCAACTCACTCTCTTCAATGACAATAAAATGCTTTGGGAATATCAATGGTTCATTATTTATAGTAAGTCTTGGAGTATAATTGTTATGGCTGTTTTCGGGACAACAGATAAAAAAAACTATGAGAAATCTGGAAGGGAAAGGATCCCATAATGTTTAGTTTGTCCTAAATTGTTTGGGAGCCGCTTTTGTTTGATCCAACCTAGATGAATTAAACCCAAAGTTTGTGCTGTATCTACAAACCCAAAATTAATCCCTCCTTTTTGGTTTATCATTTGTGAAAAGGAGCGAAAAATTAATCAAGATTGTGAATCGCATTTCTCTTCTTCTTTCTTTGTATTAATTAGTATAAACAGTTGTGCAGGATGCGAATGTGGATGGATTTGAATATATAGGGTAGTAGTCTACTTATGAGAGCTTTCTAATTCATAGCGTTTACGACGTGATTTCCCGTTAATTCGATCTCCCCGTTTAAATTTGGTTTGTTGAGCCTGGTCAACAATTGGCCCAACAGGTCAGTCCTGAAATGGGATTGATGATCAGGGCTTATTTTATTTTACCTCTTGAGACCCGTGGCAACTTAATCGTATCTCATGCGTCCTGCTCGTAGATTACTGAATACCTAATGCATCCTGGATGGTATCTATGTCATTCACTTTTATGAACTCGTACCTTTTATTCTTCTTTATACGATCAGGAACGTCTGGAAATAAAGGATGGTTGAGAGAGCCGTAGTTCTGAACCACAACCTCTTATCCCTGACAATCTTTCGTTGTCCTGAATCAATTATCCCTATGTCTAAACAAATCCATAAAGAATGGACTCTGCTCGCTAAGAAACAATGGTGAGAACATACTTAGAAAAGTCCTAAAATAAACTATTCCATCAATTAGATTCCCTATCAAGGGATAACTCTCCATCATTCCGTGGGAAATAAGGGGTTTATCAGTTCACAGTAATTTCCTAAATCATTTATCTCGTCTTGGTTCAGTAGTCTCGGAACTCCGAGAACGCACCCCGGCCTTCTGTAACGTGGGTTTCGGATTGGCCAACTCCTCCTGGGGTTTCCTCACCGACGCCGACGGTCAACCCATGCGAGGGAGACAGACGTTCCTGGCTTCTTCCCGAAAATACTCCCGAATTCGATTACATGTTGCTCCGCTCAGCATATGTAAAGCTTATAAATTATCTAGAAATGGTACAAGTTGCCCATTTAACCGATCAAACTGACTAATAGTTTTAAAATTTGATTTCTTTTTCAAGAAATCGAGTTAAAATATACGGCCTTTTGAAGCGTAGGTGTTTTATTTTATCTTATCAGTTTTATTTCAGCCGGGATCTATAAAGTCACACGAAACGATAATTATCCACCAAAGGCTCCTTTAAACTTTTAAACTAGTGATCTTCGCGGAATGGTTCATCTAATACGTGAACAATAAAACTTTGTCTTCTATAAAAGTTTGTCTCATTAGAAGTTTTACGTATTGATGATTTTTTTCTCTTTGACACCATCTTAAAACATGCCTGATGACACTCTTTTTAAGAGCTTCAAGGTTGTTGTTCCCCTGGGAAAATTCGTCATTCATTTCTCTGAACCTAGACGCAAGAAACATCAATCGTTTATGAGGAAGATAGTCATTAACCCTTATCTTGGCAGAAAAACAAAGTATCTCAAACCAATTGAAATATTTTTTCTTAATGTTAGAAAACATCTCTAGAACACGGGAAAAATAAAAGAAAAATTTATTGTGTTGATTAACTTTGATTAATCTCCATTTTAATGAATGATCCATCGGTGGATCATTGCCAAGTTAGGTGCATATCGATTTTGTAATTTAACTCCGGAATATCTTAGTTTTACAATGGAACGGAGAGGTCAAAAAAGGAACAAACATCATTTCATAGTAACATTTTAACATTTATTTATTACATTATGACTATATAGAATGAGTGGTTATTAGATTCAGATATTTAGTGATTTTTCAATCTCAGACTTTTAGAAAATCATCACTTTATCGTTTCACGAGTTATAAAAAAATATTTCCATCGTAAGGAAATTAATTAATTGAGTAACATTTAAATGTGAAAATATTACAGTTACAAATAACGAATCATAGATTATAATCTATATCTAATAATTATTAGAGGACGTCCCAACAATACTAATCTTCTTCCTTCACTGATATCTGGTGATTTGGGAGGAGGGCACAGAAGTAGAATCCTTTCTCCTCGAGTTTAAAGTTTCTATACTTAAGAACCTATAATAAAAAGAGAAAATAGACGTTAGAAGAAAACAATGATTGATTTAAATGTGGAATTGAAATGAAGGCGTTAGAAATTTTGAATGGCTAAGTTGTTACCCTAACCTGGCAATGATCCACGGGTGGATCATTCCATTTTTCATTTGTATTTCCTTTGAAACCAGATTTTTGCTTGAAATAAGACCTTTTCTCTCAAGTTAAACAATGAAGGAAACTAGAAAAAAAATATCTGGACAAAAATATCAATAAAAAATGTGTCAAAAACTTACGTGAAAATGACAAACTTCGTGAGACTGCTCCACCTCTTCTCCTGTCACGAAAACATGTGGCAACACGACTAAAACTGCAAGCAAGGTTATAATTTGCGCCTGGATGTTGAATTAGGTTTACCACAACACGGTACAGGTTGCCAACCGAGAAAAAACCCTAGTTTTACTTATATATCTGTAGATATACGAGTTGATCCACCGGTGGATCACTGCCAAGATAAGGGTTAAGTGCTTTTGATTTCACTACCCCACAGTTAGATAAATCTTACTGGTTATATCATCACACAGGTTCTTCATTTGATTTCAACAGTTTTCAATTTTTCTGGGTGCCTCGCATGAGTTAACAGGTGACCCTAAATTCAATTGCTCCTTGTACCTACCTAACTGAAGGCACATTTTCTGGAGGGTTTCCCTTTTGACTGTTAGAGTAAGAAAATAAGCTTCTGGCGCGGATTGGTATGCACTTCCTATAATCAAGTTTTTACGGATTTTCCTTAAAAATTATGAAGGAACTAAACATAATACTTTCTTGATTTTCATTCGTCCTGTACAACACTCAAGTTCTTTCTCCTTCACTAAATTTCGAATGTATAAAAGTAAAGCTCACTTCAGGTTTGGAAGGTTGGAAGTTGTGGTTAACCTCTACAACCCTAGCGTTTACGAGTCCCAATTCCAATTACCACAAACGAGGTGTAGGCACGTGAATTACGTGTGTTACGTCCTATGATGCTGTGGCCGTTTCTCTCAAATGTCTAGTAACAAGAAAGTTTAGTTTCATTGGATTTTGTTCTCAATTTTTAAACATCAAAAGTAATAAATCCTGAAGTTCTTTTCCTTCTTTCTCTCACCCTCAATTTCGGCAAAATAAGTCTAATCACATGCAAACATCTATGAGGCGAATTTCCATTCATTTTCATTAGAAACTGTTTCAAATTCAAGATTTCCAGAGAATCCCCATAAAGCGACCTTCAAGGCTTGGGATGTAGTTGCATAAGTCGGAAAGGAAAACTACATCAATCACACACTCAGGCATGTGTGATTGAGCTCTAATGGATGTCGTTTCGAAATGGTTTAAAACAGATTGATTCATGCAAGGATGCTCGATTCTGCATACTGTGAAAATAATTTTTACTTCTCTTTGACGAGATGCTTCTAAAAATGTCATTCCTATGTTGTAAGGAATGTTCTTAATAGTTGAGCCTTATACCGTATTCACATACTAAATACAGCTTCAAGTAGCTTCTTCCTCTTGGTCTGTGGTTTTTTTCCAGATTATGTAGGTAGTAAAACTATAATTTTGTTTCAGCAGCAAGAGTGAAATGGCAGTCAAGTTTAGCCCTGGGGTCGTCGCTGCTGTCACGGCTGAGCAAGTCTCGGCTGGAACTGGAGCCATCCGGTGGAGGAGACCAGCTAAGGAAAGTCCATACTTCTCCCTGGCTGGCGCTTTCCAATTCCGAGCCGATGAAGCCTATCAACAGACTGAGGCACAACACCATGTGCTCAAGGTATGTAGATGAACGCTATATTTACTTCTTTATGAGAGCCACAAAATAGTAGCCGCTGCACAAAATTATTTTATACCTGCCCTTATTTTATAAAAGTCAATCCCAATTCACCTGTCCGTGTCACAATTCATTCATCACTTCAATTATGTAATTGAAAAAGATTAGTCTAAATGGATATGGTTGAAAAGACGGAAACCAACTCCTCTTGAACTAAAATTGAAGGTATACTTGTATTTTTTTTTTTTTTTTTTTTTTTTTAAATAAATTAACCCTGACGCAAGTCTTTTGAGTGAATTTTGAGGCGAATTGAAAATAATGGATTCGTTCTTAAAATTGTTAAGTGGAATGATTTAGACTCGTGGAACTCTCACGATTCGCCGAAATAGCTTAAGTGGAATCCATAAAGTAAATTATCGTTTCCAAGATTTTGGCTAGAAACTTGACGAATTGTCCCGTACGGAGAGTGGAAGTTGAGTTTTGGACTATCACTGTGAACTTGAGGTCAGAGAGAATTGGAGATAACTATGGTTCAAATTTCCATATTATAATTTCTGTATGTGTTGCCAGTTGTAGAAGAAAAATAAACGGTTTCGAACCAGAACTGGCAGTGTTCTGTAATAGTAGGAGGCTTTGTTGACTTTATGAGACCTCTTCGTCTGAAAGCGAGCATGAATGGATAACGAATTCCTTTTAAAAAATGTGTATTGCAAAGGGAGTATTTTTTCCCTGAACAATCATATGATTGATAGTTCAAGCCGCATTACGGACCGTCAGGATGTTTTCTCGAGGAGGCTTCAAGAGAAGGTGTAGGCCGGAGTAGTTGTCAAGGTTTCAGTACCAGAGATTGTGAAGTCTGATGAGGAAAGCGCTCCATCATCAAAACATCACAAGATGACGTCGGTCGAAAAGCCTCAGTTATTTCAATGTCTTGTATCACTGGGAGGATTTCGAAAGCCTGAGACTATGTAGCCGAACTAGAGCTTTACCGCTTACCATGCTTTTCCCTTCCCTTGCATCGAAGCTACGGCCTCTCCAGGTTCGATCGAACATTCTAATGCATGAGGGTTGGTCTCCATAAAATGGTTCGAAAAACTAAATAGTTCAATTGAATAAAATCGAGAATGACCTATTGTTGGTTTATCAATTCCAAGTTTACTGGATAAATTTCTACATTCCAAAACTACTAGACTTGTACAAACGAACTGTTTGTTCCCAGTCATACATGATCCCATGAACTAGCAATTTGGACAGGATTCAGAAAAACTCATATAAATAAGAATCAACAACCGATGGAAAAGCTGTAATAGAATCTAATTTTTATGCCAGATATGATTTATTCTTATCTTATCGCCACATTTAATACACAAGGCTACAATTGAATCCAATTGCAGTTAACTCCAGCTGGTCAATAGAACATGACATTCCACTTTGCTTCGCTTAAATACAAAAGTTGTCAATATTAATACACTGGACCATCTCATTAAGATAAACCATTTTAGAATGATCGGGAAAATAGAATTTCGATGGATCACAACGAACTATATATATATTTCCTTTTTTAACTTCGTCCTTTGTTCCTAGCTAAAGGTTATATATCAGACATCACCCAGGGCGGTCGTGTCGTATCATCTTGTGCCTGCCTCCCTCGCTCCCTCGTCCTGAGATCATTGCACGTCTGTCCCACTTTCTTCCACGAGTTCTAATATTGTTACCTCTGTTTTTCGTGATCCCATCGACCTTCATGGTTGATTTGAGTAGGTCATGATTCATAAATGACGTTGGTAGATATCACTTCTTTGTTCTTGTTTGGGGAGAGAACAAGTGATGTTTCATAATAACTTAATGGGGAGGTTAAAACCGCATGAATATTCATAACTTCAAACATACAAAGATGTATTAAATAAGTGTACATTGAGGCAGTGTAATGCGATGTACAACTGCTTGTGTTACGTAAGTAACCTGTGACGTAGGTATCACTTTTTGGTTCTTGTTCGGTAAGGAAACAAGTAAAGTTTCATATTAACTTGGATGGAGAGGTTGAAATACATGGATGATTAAAACTTTAATCATTCGAATATTTTTGAGTAGTTTTATTACTTACCTAGTTTTCAATTTCCCATTTCGGTTTTGTGATGTTCTTCGGTCCTACTTTTCTCTTGTGTGATAAACTGGATATTTCAATTGATATTGTTGCGATAGAAACTATAACCATTGCGCTTCAAGTGAGGTCCTTTTATTATTTACCTAGGTGTTCTTCAAGTATGAAAATAAACAAGGGTGGTCCAAAAGTATATCAAAACCTGCTATTATATGCTTTATTTAAGCGAATTACTAGCTGTAGTGATTGTCACTGGCTTCAATACGAACATTTCATTTAGTGGTAGGGAAGTTTGGTACTCTTTCAGAAAGTTAATGAGTCTCCCTATCCTCCGAAATCAACATTTCCAGTTGAAGGGTCCAGGGGAGAGAGTTAGAAATTCCATGTTTTCTATAGGTTTTGTGAGTTTTTAACGGCACATGTTCTACCCGATGAGTGCTGAGTGCTATCATTTTCAAATTTCTAGATTGGTAATAATTGCATGAACACAGCTGTAGAGAATTGTAAGCTTCGTTTAGCTATGATTTCGGATCATAAACAATAATAAAATTCGTTCAAAAAACTATTAAGCAAAATCTGATTCAAGCCAGGATTGATCAGGACATCTTATCAATGGTACCCACGTTCAGTGTCATCGGACTTCCATCATAGTGTATACTCATGTACAAAGGTACTCTTCGAAGAAGTTCACTTCAATACTTCTCTGTATTTGATGGCGCAAACTGAGATCTACTGGATTAACCTCCATTAAGTCCCTTAGAAATTACATCGCAGCTGGACTAATAAAAAATGTCATTTCAATGATTTTCACCTAAATTCAATGATTCAGCACCTAATTGCATATGAAATATGCCCATGTTAGGCTACTCATCCAGCTTGGTTGACTTTTATTATCGATCATACTAAAGTAGACCAATGATTCATGCTCGTATCTGACCAGGTCGCTCAGTGGGGGCAATCCTTTATGAGCATTGATATTGATATCATTTTTACTCAGCTAACCCGAGCGGCCTGCTGCAACTCAGTTAATCCGAAAGGTTCATTTGTCACTCAGCCGATCCGAGCATTTCATCTTCCGTGAGCTCTATGCTATCAATACGAATTAATTAAGCACCATGGTTATGTAGATTCGCAATTACATTTTTAAACTTCGATTCCTTATCTTTGGGCTTCTTATTTTCAATGATGAGCCTCGACCAAAGCAAAACAATAATGAGTGTTCATTAATCCACTGTCATGTCTTGTAGGTTCACGTTCTAACTCACTATTACAAGATCTTAGTCTGTCATCCGTAAGCTCTTCCTCTTCAAAAGCTTACATTTAGCAAGACAATTTTCTGATATAATCTATGAAATATTTTCTAAATAGATACCCTTTCTCAATGAACCTCCAAAACAATTTTTTTTTCAATAAACATATTTTTGTAAAGCTTGAAATCCGTTCCTACCTCGACAGTTTTTACAAATAATAATATTAATAAATTATTTGTATTGATTATACGTTTTCTTTGAAAGAATGTACTCTTCTAGTCTTGTTGCTGTACGTTCATCCATTTTCTATCCATAATAACTAAACTATTGCCGAGATTAATTAAAATAACTAAGTCTGCTTGAGTATGAACAGTTTTGCTCGAACAAGGTGATAAATTCCCTTTCAACCTGTTAGTTCCAAAATAGATTACGTAACTAATTACAATCGAACTCTATTGAAAAACCCGGATTTAATATGACTTTGATGACGCTTAGTGGAAAGATTGTTGAGCACAGGGGTTAATTTTATTTCATCAACTACCTGCGATGTTATTAGGGTAGGTTAATAATGTATGAAATAATTTATGTGTAATTTATAATTATGTATCCACATTGTACTATAGAATCATTCATAATCTAAAACGAGTAGGTTTTAGGTTTTAGGTGCCTACATGTTCACTTGTCTCTCCTCTTTTTTTCCCATCATTTCCATCTTCTTTTTACAAGTTTGTTGGAAATGGATTACATAATTATGGCAAATTCCTTGTAAATCCTCCTTGAAAAAGTACATTCTGATTGTGAGCGGGCTCAAGTAGGTGCCTTTTGAATCCAGTTGATGAGATGGACCAGTTATTGAATCTAGCATATTTGGTCCAGTAATAACGATAACACCATCTTTTACATAAGATTTACGGATTCACGGACAGAAGATTACGTGCTACATCCCGCAGCCTGATGATCCCATCATCTTAATTTCGTTCTTACTTCTTCTCTCTCGGCCAGCTAGTGATGACGATAATGATATTGTAGTGATTCTTCCTTATTTTAAGTAAATGATAATGTAGTGATTAGACCAGAGATTTGTGCGTTAGTTAACTTAAAGTCAATACTGAACTAATGAACCGTTATGTCATAATTTATCTCGTTTTGTCATTCGTTTGTTGTATTTATATCAGAAGGTCGTTTCTTTTACCAAAAATGACTGTTGGAAAAATCAAAGTTGTGACTGGAGGTAAATTAAGTAACCAATGTTATCAACCTACTTACTTACGTACTTGTAATACTACAGGTAGGTATCAGTGCTCCGTGAAGTAGCCATCAGGAAGTGTAGCGATGAAGGGGTAACCATAATTACTATTACAAAATGCGATAAATGCGTACTTAGAGGCCAGTTATACTTTAACTTCATGATTCAAGAGTTCCACTTTTGGTTCAACTAAACCGAGACAGGATCCAATAGATAACAGCTGTTGAAAAGGTCCACCTCAACTGAACCTTCAAGAGTTGTTCCAGTTCTGGCTAATCTGAATTGAGGGTCGAATTCTGAAGGGAACTATGGTGAAAAGTCCTTTTCAAAAGTGAAACGCTATGTGAAACTTTTCAAAAGTTTGGTCTCATTGTCAGCTGATTTGTGAATTATTTACAGAGTTGTAGTGAAGCCTGTGAGGTGATGGAATGGTATTGTTGCCCCTTCCATTGAGCTGGATGCGATATAATGCTCCTCCACACTCAGAGGATGCCCCAGTCGCTTGTAGGAGTCTGATTCATCTCCCAAGGCGACCCATTAAAGAATCGAGAATGGGCAACTAACCAGATCCATCACAAGCCCTTCACCAGTAGTGTATTCATATGTTGATCGGCAGGCACAAATTTTTATTTAACTGATCCAAGATCCCCTTCTGCCACACCTGATGAAAGACCTCCATTGACCTTTACCCACCAGTTGCTTTTATAATTCAACTGCAAATTGATTTCATCCTGACCAATATGAAACACTTCTATATTTTATAATGTAGGATATCATCTGGTCGTAACTAATAAACATTTTGTCGCTGTGGGACAGTAAACAACTTCCGTCATTAGGTTGTGAAGTGCGTCCTAGACGATGACCGATAGGAGCATCGGAAATGCAATATGGAATGTGAAATGCGCTGTGATTTAAGGATTCCAACGATAGGTACCCCTCGCAAGGAAATCCCTTCTCAACTTTGGGAGGTGAAGCAATACTTCCCGTACACTTTTGGTAAATTGAACTCCCTAAGTATGATTCTCCAACACAACTTGTTTCGATATAATACGGTACGATGATGAAGTTTGGTATGATTGAGCTTCTCTACCGAACAGAACGGACAGTTGAACACACCATTCATAGGATATAGGTTGGTAATTATTCTTAAACATTGTATGAGCTGACGACAGATGTTCAGATTACATAATCCAACTGGATATCGTTCAGGAAGATCAAGTTGAATGTGGAAATGGCGAAGAGAGAATTTTCCTGGAAAATGTTCCTAGTTGGTAAGCGTTAGATCGACTGACAAACATATTGATCTTCAACGTGATTATCGTCATTGGACTTGAAAGTTTAAACAAAGACCGACTCGGAAATAACTGTCGACTGTGACCCTCGCATCTGAACCGCATCGAGATGATGTAACGCGCGATTACGGTTCTCTAATGGAGGACAAAGAACACATGATAGTAATGTGTTCATTATATACCTTGTCACGCTCAGGACACTAATTTTAATACGAATTCTATAAATATGTATGAGTCCTTCCACCTATCAGACCCTGAAGAGCAGGGAATCCGGAATCGATAGATTGAAATTAAAATCGGTATCAGGATTAAAATCGTAAGATAATGTTCAAAATAAGTGTGGGTTGATCAATATACTTACCAACCCTTAAGAACTACAACACATATGTATTACATATTATGTAACAGAATAATTTTAATTGGCGTCAATATAGTACAGGATATATCCAGTAAGATACTTATACATATTTTCTGTAAATTTTCTTCATGTGAAAAAAAAAAAATGATTAAATTCTATTTGCAATTTTCCCAAAACCGTTCAATGATATGGACTCCTGGTAAGGCTGGGGGTAAATCCAGATATCAGGCCTACATGATCTTAATTGCCAGCCGAAACGTTTTTGACCAGCATTTAGCCTGGTTTCCCTTTACCTTTACGATAGATAGTTCAATATGGTCAACATGTATTAATGAATTCAGGTACCTGTCTATTCATTGATGAAAATTGTGAAGTTTCGCGTACCTATTTCATTTCATGCTATGTGATAGTTATTGACTTCGGTATCATAAATGTTTCACTCAAGTTCCCTCTTGGTTTATTATTCAATAATAAACCATTGTAATCGCTCTTGAAGAAAAAAATGCTAACCCCCGCTGAAAATTTCATGGTTTACGTTTCAAAGGGCTTAGAATCCGAATGTGCAATAAAAATTTTCCGTCCGTACGCTGTACGCACGATTTCTCCCAAACGGCTAAAGCAAAAAAGCTGAAATTCTCAGGAAAAATCCATGTTGGTCCGGTGACGCCCCAATTCTTGGGCCAGCTCTCTCACTTAATTTAAAGTGCCCTTTAAGGATTGTCAAAGTTTTGTAAAATCCCTAAAAACCGGAAAAAACTCAAGGCGGCCTAAATTTTTACTCTTTTTGAAGAACACTCCACGAGGAATCGAATGAGCTCTTCCCCAGGTCCGTCGGTCAAACCATTCCCGATCTATGGCCCGATTTATGTTCCCAACATTCGCGTTATTGGTTTATTATTCAATAATAAACCATTGTATTCGCTCTGGAAAAAAAAATTCTAACCCCCCCCCCCCCTGAAAATTTCATGGTTTACGTTTCAAAGCGTGTAGAATCCGAATCAGCAATAAAAAATGTTCCGGCCGTACGCACGATATCTCCCAAACGGCTGGAGCAAAAGATCAGGAATTTTCAGGAAAAATCCATCTTGGTCCGACGACGCCCCAATTCTTGAGCCAGCTCTCTCACTCAATTTAAAGTGCCCTTTAAGGGCTGTCAAAGTTTTGTAAAATCCCTAAAAACCTCAAAACAAGTCGAAGCGGCCTAAATTTTTCTCTATTTGAAGAACATACCATCAGGATCCGAATGAGCCCTTCCCCACGTCCGTAGGTCAAACCATTCTCGATGTATGGCCCGATTTATGGTGACAACATTTGCGTTTTTTGATTTATTATTGTTTGTTTGTAACCTAGTGATGCCGATAGCGTCGAGTTGTAGTGAATGTGGTTACTGGAGTGATAGCCGATGTGGATACTTGTAGTTTATAGCCGATACACGGGTTGAAGCGTTCTGATATGTATGAAACGCTGATAATATATAGGTAAATATTATTACTGGGGATTATTATTCAATATTATTACTGGGGTAAATAAGTAGTCTTTCACTCGGGTTTATTATTCAATTGGCTTGCGTTCATAATTTGAATTTCTACTAAGCTTTGGAGTGTGCGTGTTTCACAAGTGATAGAGCGATTATTGAATTTCAGGAGATATGCATAGAGCACGTACATCTGTTCTCAACCAAAACACCTATTTGGATTGATCAGATGATCATATTTGTGTGCCTCCTGAAATTCGATAATCGCTCTATCACTTGTGAAACGCGCACACTCCAAAGCTTAGTAGAAATTCAAATCATGAACGCAAGCCAATTGAATAATAAACCCCTGTGAAAGAATTTGCAGCGTTTTTAGTTTATTATTGTTATTGTGTTGATATCAGTAACCTAGTGACGTAGTGATGTAGTAATTTCGATACTGGAGTGAACTCCTAAAAGGCTTTGTAGCCGATACACGAGTTAAAGCATTCTGATAACCATTAAAAAAAACGCTGCAAATTCCTTCACTGGGGTTTATTATTCAATTGGCTTGCGTTCATGATTGGAATTTATACTAAGCTTTGGAGTGTGCGTGTTTCACAGGTGATAGAGGGATTATTGAATTTCAGGAGATATAATCATAGAGCACGTAAATCTGTTCTCGACCAAAATACCTATTTGGATTGATTAGTTGATCATATTTGTGTGCCTCCTGAAATTCAATAATCACTCTATCACCTGTGAAACACGCACACTCCAAAGCTTGGTATAAATTCAAATCATGAACGCAAGCCAATTGAATAATAAACCCCGGTGAAAGAATTCGCAGCGTTTTACTATCACCATTGATTATATACCTCACATACAATTTTATTCATTTGAGTTGCATTCATGATTTGAATTTCTACTACGCTTTGGAGTGTGAGTGTTTTACAGGTGATAGAGCGATTATTGAATTTCAGGAGATATGCATAGAAATCGGTTCTCAACCAAAACAACTATTTGGATTGATCAGTTGATGATATTTGTGTGCCTCCTCTACATCAGTCTACCTATGGCTACATCGTTTAAATTTGGATTTGGGGAAGTTTTAACGCAATACGAGTGCTAAAGGACTTGAAAAATTATAGATGTTTTTATTGTGAGGGGGGGAGGGTATTGAGGTTAAAAAAAAACGCTTCAAATTCTTTCACTTGGGTTTATTATTCAATTGGTTTGCGTTCGTTATTTGAATTTCTACTAAGCTTTGGAGTGTGCGTGTTTCACAGGGTAGAGCGATTATTGAATTTCAGGAGTCACACAAATATGACCAACTGATCAATCCACATAGGTATTTTGGTTGAGAACAGGTTTACGTGCTACATGCATATCTCCTGAAATTGCCTAAATAAACATTCAATAATGAAAAAAAAAAGATAAACATACATTAATGACAGAACATAAAGATCAACAGCATCAAAAAAGGACTAAAAAGCGTAAACAAGGAACGAATGCAGATATTAAATTGTCTAAATAGTTTTATAGCTACAATAAGGACTTAATGGATAAGATATTAACTTGGATTATATTGGAGATTATATTGGATAGTAAAGAATTTTTTTAATTTCGTTCTAGTTCTTTTGTATTTACTGCAATGGAAAGTAGAGAAACCAGCAAGATAACCGTTGAAAAAGCAAGGGCGGTCAATAGACAGCTGCGCGAGCGTGAGTCATGTTGGCGCGAACGCATGAAAGTTAATGCCCATGTTGTAGAAATGCATTGAAAATAACTGAACATCGAAACTGAAGCTGGAACCGAGGTTCTCGGGCGCTGGGCCAGCGGCGCCGGCCGCTTGCCTCGCCGCGCTTTTTGAGAGAAAACTCTACCACAGGACGGCGCCGGCCGCTTGCCTCGCCGCGCTTATTGAGAGAAAACTCTTCCACAGGACGGGGCGGCTCGCGCCTGTTTAGGTACATGAAGGAATCGCGAGCCGCAGGCGCAGGCGTCGGGGCAACCACCCGCCGTCTTGGCTTACGTGTCTTGGCTTACGTGTCTTGGCTTACGTGGAAAACGAACGCGAGCGAGCTGGCCCATCGTGATCTGTTGGCGCCGTCAAACAATGCGATTCTATGGATGTGTCAGACGTAACGGCGCGGCACCGTGCGGCAAACGCTCACGCCGCGTGGTTTGATATTCCTCGCAATCGCGTAATCGCGTTAACATTTGTTCACACTTTGTAGGTTAACCTGCTTTCGTTGAGATTATATCGTTCAACATAGACATTGCCTTTTAGGTGATTCCTTTGCGGTTTATTTTCAATGATGATTTCAATGATTTTCAAGAGAGCTTCAACAAAATGAATGATATATCAATTTTGCTGAAAAATAAATACATTTTTAACCTATATCAGATATGGATTCTGAGAACACATTGTGAGCGTGACTTCTTTTAATTTCACTAGTCTGATTTATTTGAACTTTACTAGTCTGAATATTAGAAATGATTTTCGATCATTTTTCCCGAAAAGTAGTATTAAATCAGACTCTCTAGCGACAGATTCGTTGACTGTAATCGATCCCATGCCTGTATAGATCACTTGGCTTTGTTGTGGAGATACGCATAGAGCACGTAAATCTGTTCTCAACCAAAATACCTATTTGGATTGATCAGTTGATCATATTTTTGTGCCTCCTGAAATTCAATAATCGCTCTATCACCTGTGAAACACGCACAATCCAAAGCTTAGTCGAAATTCAAATCATGAACGCAAGCCAATTGAATAATAAATCCCAGTGAAAGAATTTGCAGCGTTTTTTATGGTTGTCAGAATACTTCAACCCGTGTATCGGCTATAAACCCTTTTAGGAGTTCACTCCAGTATCCACGTTCACTACATCACTGGGTTACTGCAATTAAAACAATAATAAACCAAAATAACGCAAATGTTGGCACCATAAATCGGGCCATAGATCGGGAATGGTTTGAGCTACGGACCTGGGGAAGGGCTCATTCGATTCCTCATGGAAAGTTCTTCAAAAAAAGTCCACATTTAGGCCGCCTTGACTCTTTTTTGAGGTTTTTAGTGATTATACAAAACTTTGACAACCCTTAAAGGACACTTTAAATTAAGTGAGAGAGCTGGCTAAAGAATTGGGGTGTTGTCGGACCAACATGGATTTTTCCTGAAAATTTGAGATTTTTTTTTCCAGCCGTTTGAGACAAATCGGGCGTACGACGTACGGCGGACGGACGGAAAAATGTTTATTGCAGATTTGGATTCTACACCCTTTGAAACGTAAACCATGAAATTTTCAGGCTGTTAAAATTTATTTTTTCAAGAGCGATTACAATTGTTTATTATTGAATAATAAACCAAAATATATGAGGAACATTTGATATCACTACTTTGTACATTGATTGCGTGGTTGCCAAAGATTAGCTCATTCATCGACATTCTAATTAACCTGAAATTGCCATCTCACCACTTACATACGGTAACTTGACATAGGGTGTTCAGAATAGTACGGTTTTATATTGATGAATCGCCAGCGACATTTTCTCAAACTTTTGTCATCGTGATTCTCGTACTGGATTTCATTTGCGGGCAGCTCGTTAACCATGGTATAGAAACTCGGCTACTGTTTTCAAAATATTGTGGTGTGTCACAGCGTTGTGAACTTTCTATATAACTTCCCTTTTTTGTGAGATCCCTCAAATTGTTTTGCACGCGTGCCGTTCACAACTCTCATGAAATATTTATTACATTCTCAGAGATTGGGCGGGTAATATCAAATTAACTGATTCGTTAATACCGTACATATTATTTTCGTTCGCTAATGTTCTGTTCGTTCCGGTTCCGACTCCCTTGTTTCTTTCTATCTTCACTTCCGCTACTGTTCTATTGACAGCGTTGGTCTTGGATTCATATATTCTCCATTAGCACAGATTGATGGATTGGGTCCTTCAATGATGGATCTCTGTCAATTTGAAATGAATGGCTATTATTGGATGTGCATCCTTGAATAGTTCCGCTTTTCGCTTTCTTGAAACGCAGTTTGTATTGTATTGAGGCAGTGTTGTTTGTGTGGTGCCTTCTATGAGTAAGTAAAAAAACGCCTTCTGCTCTTTTCACTGGTGCATTTTTCGATATATCTTTGAAGTTTCAAGATTTCTCCATTGTTTATCAATACTTTCCGAGTTGAATACATTCAATTACGTATTAAGGTACTTCTCTGCAAATAAGCTTTTGTAAAATACTATAAATAATGTCTACTGACGATACCCATGACAATTAATTCCCATGTTTCGTCGAATTTAGTGGCTTCATAAATTAACCACTACGACCTGCAGTTGGAACATTCCATGAAAATGTTGAAAACTCTTCTAAATGACAATTGTTCCATAAGTTCCATATTTTAATAATCCAATGGTAAGCAGAGAAACCAAATCCCCGTCCATTTCAAGAATTGAAGTTCAATCCTCAAAAACCTCATCAATAAAACGCTTTGAATGCTCACGATATTAATCCTGAAGTATAGGCAATCGAAACTGTACCAAGTAAACAATCCATTTGAGTGAACAGTATCTGTGAAAAGAAATGTGTAGTTAAGTGTACAAGTACTACCTTTGAAGTAGGTGTTAATTCTATTCTTCAATTCGGTTCGTATTAGTTGATTACCTCGAAGAGAGACTTTCACTGTAAAACAAACTTTTGTAGTCGAATAACAACTCTCCATCATGTATTTACCTACATATTGTATTCGGATAGTTAGGAATTGATTTTAATTTATTCTTCTGACGTGTACTTACGTGATCAAATGTAAAGTAACGTTCAACAGTATACGTTCATGACTAATTTTTATTCATTATTATATGAATATTGTGTTTTTAACTTAGTCCCCCCTCCCCCTCTCATTTTTACCCCAAGGGTTACAATAAGCGGCACTGAAAGTATAGTTAACCCACACCTTGTCATTTGATTTTGTATCGAGCGGGGGCATGGAAAGACCTGCAAAAACCAGCGCGACGTTGGACAAGGTGCCAGGGAAGCAGCTTAGAAATAGTAGCAATCGCCCTCCATCTAATTTAAACTCAAAGTCATGAGTATTTATGTTATTCCGTGCTTGTTCAACTTGAATAGGTACTAAAGGAGCCTTCTTGTATACCTACGAAGCCTAACAACATTATCAGATTCGTTTTTACAAACTCAGCTTCCCCCAAACAATCTTCACCCCTCCCCTTACCTCTTTTTGAAATGTGCAGATCGATAGGTATCCCTAATGATAAGAACGCCCTTCTACGGAATTACTCCTTCATCTTTCAAGTATTCTGTGGTCATAGCCCAATCTGAATTTAGGGAAATTTTGAGTAATTTTCGGGAAGCTCTCACATTGAGACACATGCGATGCGACAATCGTAAGGCAAATATGTTTCTAGAACGCATTAACTTGAGAAATCCAACGGGGGTTTCCAAATGAGAGAGACGAACGCATGCAATACAAATGGTGTGCAACACCTTCATGTTACAAGAAACAGACCCACCCCTTCTTTTTGCCACGATTTATCGAGTTGTGGGTTTGCCTTTAACGGAATGCGAAAGTACAAGTACAAGTGGAAGGAAAAGTTTTATCCTCTCACACGGTCGAGTTTCCAATTCGGGGAAAAGTTTTCTACTCTTAACTGGGAGATGGAGGAAGAGGCGGGTGGTGTAATTTTTGTTGTTGATGGGGAATTTCGCTCTTTTCGAGTGCAAGGAATTCGCGAATTTGGGATGGTTGCAAGGAATTTGATTACTCAAGATATTTGAATAGTGACGATGGGGAGAGGGCAACAAGGTGAGAATCACATAACCTGTGTCTTGTTTGCTTTTTTCATTCTGCTATTAGTATTGGGTATTTGACCAGGGTTTTAATACCTCATCCGGTATTAGAGCGGAACAACATTCAATCCCGAAAAAAGAGGAGTCACGAGCTAGTTTGCGAGTGCAATTTTCAGGACGTGAAATAATTGCTGTATGTGTGCATATTCCTAATTTTCTGTTTATTGATCCATCTACATTTCTTCTACAAAGGAAAAAAAGTATTGTGTTTATGCTAGAAATTAAAAAAATTGCCATCCACCCTCCCCCACTCATTCTCCATCTTCAGAATCGAAATTTCCTGTTATTTTATCAGTTTCGGTCACATTCATCGCACATTACTGACCAATTTAGACTGAACTGAATAACTGTTGGCAGCTTTTTTACAGCGTCAAAGTAAACATTTCCAGTATCATTGGGTGATGTTGAGAAAGCCATAGCATTTGCTTAGAGCTGTTGCCAGCTAGTAAGGGCATGAGATATCACTAAATGTTTTAGCATCAGCTTGAAAATCCCCATGCGTTATTAAATTAGGACGCAAGATTATAGTTCTTTAGCTTCGACTGTTCGCGCTGTTTAGTTATCAGGTGTTGTGTTGAGGTTGCGGTTGTTTCGGTACCTTTGGGTTTGAGTTAACAGTCGATCATATTTACTTTTATTGTTTTCGATCAACATTTGATTCAGATTAAGGAGGTCCGAACGAAGAATACTCAAAAACCATTTCAGGCCCCTATGCCGAAGGGAAGTTCAACTTTTTAAGCACATCGTTCTCTAGCCTCAGTCAGGTCGATGGAAATCTTACCCAATCCCCATGTTTCTCGACAATCTTGTCTAAAACGGTGTGAATTGTTTTTTATTACTGTTGAGCTATGGCTAACTAGGACGTAGAAAGCTATCCCAAAAATTTTAGAAGCAAAAGCATCTTACATGTTCCAAATCCTTACTCCTCTTCTCTCGCTCGGGTCTTCTCCGAAGGACATGTTCGCTAACCAGTCGATCTTTATTTCCTCGAAACGGAATTGCTGAATAAAATCACTATCAAAACTGGTACTCCGAGCGGAGTATGTTTTTCTCTTCAGTATCTTTAAAATCTATCCAACTACAAGAAGCGGAAAAACAAACCCTTTTGCTTACTATTCGAGCTACCTCGGAGTGGATCGACCTAGCAAATGCTTGAAAAAGTAAGGGAAATATGAGGTATATTCACTCGATTTCCAGCTCCTTTTGTTACATTTGGGTGTACAGGTTAGATTAGGGTAAGCTTTTACCATTTTTATCTGTCTAGGTTCAAGCAAAGGCTTAGAAAAAGTAAGCAAGTATTTGCTTGCCCCACATTCTCCAACGTCTTGTTTTCCTAATTGACCAATTTTGGCATTTTACACTCCACCCTGTTTACTCCTTCTTTTCTTTCCTTCCTTCGGGGGCTATGGAATCTTTTAAGATCGACACTTTTCAGTAATCTGTACATCCCCATTACATATACGAGAAACCCAAGTGCCAAACCCATGTAAGGAGTATTTTGCTTCCGAGTTTACCAAGGTAGCAAAAGCATTGTTTTCACTTTCGGAATGTGAAAATTTTTTTGTCTCCAAAATCAAAAATTCCACTCGCATTTTGCGTTTTAGACCTTTCTGAACAATTTTGGTTCCGTGTCTGTCTGTGTGTGTCTGTCTGTCAGCAAATCCTTGTTACGGGCAAAACTACACGAAGTTATAGTCCGATTTTGATGAAATTTTCAGGGATTGTGTGGGTTGGGGTGTAGATGGTCCCCTATAGGTTTCATGACCCCCGGATCAATAGTAGTCTCTGCGCATGCGCAAACGTGAAATCCTTGTTACGAGCATAACTCCGGGAGTTATAGTCCGATTTTGATGAAATTTTCAGGGTTTGTTCGGTTTGATGTGTAGATGGTCCCCAATAAGTTTCATGACCCCGGATCAATAGTAGCCTCTGCGCATGCGCAAACGTGAAATCCTTGTTACGCGCATAACTCCGGGAGTTCTTGACCGATTTCGACGAAATTTTCAGGAATTGTTCGGTTTGATGTGCAGATGATCCCCTATAAGTTTCATGACACCCGGATCAATAGTAGCCTCTGCGCATCCGCAAACGTGAAATCCTTGTTACACGCATAACTCCGGGAGTTCATGACTGATTTCGATTAAATTTTCAGGGATTGTTCGGACTGATGTAAAGATGGTCCTCGTGAGTAATAAAGAGAAAATAAAGTTTTAGCCTCGAGCTTGGATCGAACCATATTGAACCATCATTGAACGAGTTGACTTTAGTCAATAATAATTTTCAATGATCTATACAGTCATGTTATGGATACGAGAAAGCTATGTGCCATACCCACTTGGCAGACGTTTTTCTGTTTGTCATTATTCCGAATGTTCGATTCTAAGATGTAACCTCCTATACCCATATGTCGTGCCTTTCGACCCACAGATGTTCGTCGCTCCTTTCGATGGCGTCCTCGTCTCGCTACTCCATCTCGACGGACGGGCAGTACGTTCAGGTGCCACCTGGTCGGTCATCTCCGCCTACCACTCCCAGCCCACCAGCTCCCCAGCAGAACATCCTCTGCAAGCTCTGCCTTTCCAATGTCCCTATGCCTGAGACCTGGACGCTACAGTGCAACTGTTCCTTTTGCGCTGAAGTAAGTACCTTTCTCACAGATAGATCGTTTCAACAACCCGTTTTGTACCTATAGATATATTGTCCAGTTCTTCTTTTCAAATTCTTATTCAAAATTTTATTCACCAAATATTTGTACAGACATTCATTAATAGAAATGTATGAAGTTCAAATGTTATTGTAGCAAACAATGAAAAGTGAAACAAGAACGAATTATTCATCCTTAGTTAACTAATGTCAACATTTTTACATGGAGAGTATTCCTGTAATAATGATATCTCTAATAGGTGTTAGTCTAATGAGGTGTCCAAAAATTTTACAATTATCATCATATATTATGTGTGTGACATTCCAGACGATATCTACCCTGAGAATTGCAATAAACCAATAATTCGTTCGTTCTACCAAATATCGATGGTTTTGAAGACCAGCAATTTTTTAGCACGAAATTGGGCTGAAACAAGTGTTGAAAGTGGAAGCAAATGGTTTCTTGAGCTACAATTGCAGCAAAAATTACTATTAATAGTAGTAGAAAAACTATCTGGTCATCTTTCTTTACAACTGTATCTTTTGTTGTCAATTTAGTGTAAAATTGTTTTATTCGTTGATAAAACTGGAAAAACTTCCTTTCCAGAACTACCTTGTAAAATATAAAGAACAGAAGTATACAATTGAAAACAAACAGACAAATTATTTTCGAAATCCAGAGATTTCCAGATGAAGGAGTTGCCGATGTTGATTAGGTTGCTTAAATTTTACTTATATCCTACTTACATTTTATTATCATTAATTTTTACAACTGTGAAATGTTCCCAGTCAGTGCAATTTCGTAGTATTTAATCTGAACAGAGTGTGCTCGTTAAGCTGATGCATCTCCTCTTTTTCTACTCAGTGTATGAAGGCGTATGTCGAATTCGAAATCAGCCAAGGCGCCTACGAGATCTCCTGCCCTGACGCGATGTGCGAGGCCCAAGGCGTCGTCACCCTCTCCGAGATAGAGAATCTAGTCAACTCCGATCTTATGGAGAAACACAAACGATATCGCCTGAATAAAGGTAGGTACCATAGTAAATAAACTGAAATGTCTACTCATACGTACATATTTGAATAGGCGTCCGGAAGAAGGGCCTATGTAATGATTTCTAAATTGTGAAGGAGAGCGAAAAAACAAAGGTGCCAATAATTTAGGAAATTAACGTAAGCTGGATGACATAGGCCCTTCTTCCATTGCGAGAACCAAAAATCAGCTTTTGGCTTTTGCTTTGATTGCGATTTGATAATGCATTTGATAACTTAGGCCCTTTTTCCACTTCTTCATCGTTTTCAGTTTGTTTCTGTGATTTCCCTGGCATCTATAGGATTCTTTGGCTACTAATAAGCAAGCCAACAGTTAGTAGACATAACAAAGGCCCTTATTCCATGAAAAAACCAAATTCAGAAAATCATGACATAGGCCCTTATTCCGGACACACATTCATTTGTTTATTTCGCAATATGGGTAAGCACTCGTTCAACAGGAACGAAATTCAGTAATACGAAGTTGAAGAAGTAAGAAAAAGAAAGCATCTCGAAAAAGGTATAAATTTGATTAGAACAAGAACTATGTATTATAAAATTTAAATATCCATGAGAACTTTGAATATGTTTAGCCACAAAATGTACTGAGCTGATCAAATTGATCTCACCCGTCTCTTTAGGTGGCTACGGTAATACCAATGGAAAATCTGTGTTCCTGACAGACGCTTAACGCCCATATGCAGTTAAGCCTAATGAATAACTTCGAGACCAACGTACTAACGTTTGCATGTAGCCGGTATACCGCGTCACCTATAAATTCTGAAGAAAATAAGAGTTACTCTCTTTAATATCCTTTAAGAAGAAGTTATTGGAACCTCACGAATCTATCATTTTTATTGATGCATTATCTGTTACACGATATATTTCTTGCCTCCTTCATATCTCACTCTGAAATTGGTAGATTTTACTTGTAAGGTGAGAAAATTAGGTTGGCAATTCTCAACATTCCTATGGTGCATGCTGCTGAAACAACCTGTAATTATAACCAGTTACTGTTGAATCTCGATAACTTGATAATCAGTTAATGGAAAATAACCGTTTCTCCCATCTCTAGAAAGTAGATACCTACTCACAGAATACAACTATATTATTATATATTGCACCATAAGCTACAAATAGTATTCGCTATTTTTGTGCATTCCTTCCGCAGCACATACATAAATTTCCTTTGAGGAAGTAGAGGGGCATTTAAAGACGAGGGCCAAGTTAAGTATTCTCGTATGACTGGGATTTGTCAGGGTCTGAGCCGGACCTCTGGAAATTCACTGGTGGGGCGAATGCAGCATACAAATGGGCCGACCCGAAGGCGAGAATTCCACCGTCGTTTGATATGCAGGCGTCGCCGCTTGGTGATATTTCTCAAGAGCTCCTTCATGAACCGTCGCCACTTCTTTTTTATGGGGCGTTTCGGTATTTTGTCCTTTTCTCTTCCTGAACTTCTAATTCATCTCACGAGCTGAGCGAAGTGTAAGCTAAGAAAAGGGATTAGATATTCGCTCGCTCTACAGAAGAAATTCACTTGCCCCTAACAATGGTGAATGGGCGTTCCGGTGTTTCGTAATTTTTAACGTTATCCTGCGAATTTGGATTTCCCGCTCTTGTAACCATCTATAAATGATTTGTAATTCAAAAGACGGCTATTTTGGTTATAGAACGCATCATAATTAGTGGCGACACCGTTACATTGGACCTTACCTACCCTCGCCCGCTTCTGATCTGGTCTCATGATTTGTCAAACTTTCTCGTATTCCTTATTGAAAGCATTATGACCAAGGCTTCAGTTTATTCCCAAACCACAAAAACTTGCAATGGAATATTGTCAGATCATTTAAAATATTTCAATTATCCATTTACATTCATGTTAAGGACATCGAACGCGGAGGACGCTTTTCAGTTGGTGGATGTCTACGTATAGTTGATACATTTAGATTCATATGTACCATTGTACTTGGATGTCATCGTTACTTACGGAAGGACTAATATAGGATAGATGCTTCATAACATATCTCTTGGTAGTTAACTTGGCGTCTTCGTGTATTGTTTAAAAATTATAACTTTTTTTTTTACTCTACTAAAAATCCGACATTTTTTACTTTTACATTTTGTTCGTGTTTTCGATCTTCCTCCGCTAAAACGGCCATTACTATTTCCAATCTTGATGTGACCGTTGGAAACTACATTAAGCCGGGTACAGACAGTGCGAGGCTGCTCGCCTCGAATGCCTCAGGACGCATGCTCGGACTGTGTGTACCGGGGATGCTCGCTACGAGCCGCTCGGGTCGCACTGCTCGAGGTGAGCGGGGAGCTTGTCGGTAAAACGGCAGTGCTCAAAGGCGCCTCGCACTGAGCCGTTTTTATTGTGTGTACTTGTTTGCATTTGCCTCAAGCCGAGCAACGCTATGGATGGAGAAGCGATTCACGAGATGGTGAAATTATACGAAAGTAAACGCGTTTTGTGAGAAATCTCGCTGGCACATTCGCGCGAAATTGGGTGCATCTTCTTCAAACCTCACATTTTCTAGGAGCCTGTTTCCATATTCGCACCGATTTTGATAGATTTTTTTGACCCACCAACGTCGCTTACGTCGCCTTTTTTCTTGGTTCTCAATAACCGTTGCCATCTCAATGAATGCAGCGGCTGCAATTCGCACGGTTATACGGCATGACACCATATTGTCTACTTTCCGTACTTTTGGGTGGTTCGCGTGCTCGCACCGAGCATTCGTGTTTGCAATTTTCGTCAAAAGCGTTCGCCTCGACCCGAGGCAGATGTAGTGAGGCATTCGAAGCGAGCAGCCTCGCACTGTCTGTGCTAGGCTTTACTTTTCTGAAGCACTGTTATAAAACCAATTTTTTTGTTTACCAGTAAGTGTTAGCACTGTTTGATTCAAAAACTGTAATAACTCTGAGCGAGTTATTTCATTCTAAGAAGGACTCATATTCATTTCAAGATCTGACCGATATGATATTTGTTTACGACTTAGCAGATGGAAACGCCGCGGCTCGCGAATACGCGAGAAGATTCCCACATAGACGCCTCAAATCTGTGGAGCCTTAAACAAATATTTCGGCTAGCTCCTGAATTGAACATGAATCCATCTTAATGATATTTATATGCACAATGAGATTTATATCATCGTTATAACTCGCTGTTGGATAGAATAGGACAGTCTCCCAAGTTTCATCCATGCTGTTAGGATCTTGTAAACCCTGGACTGTCCCGTAATTCATCAAAAGTGACAATTTTATAACTCGAAAAGGAACAAAGGCTTACTAAACTGTATTTATAACCTTTATGTGAATAAATGGATTTTTCCTGTCCAGTTCCTTGGGATTGATTAACCTGCGAGTATGTCATCCTACCCATACAGAAAAATACCGAATGGTCGGTTCTCACATATCCACTCTCACACACAGGAGCGCCGTCACGTTTAAGGGAACCCTCAACTCACCCGAATCGCTGATGCCAATCAGCTCCCATCCGCGTAATCCAATCCCCATGAATATTTCCCTCCAGATTTTTCGGGGGGAAATCACTCGCCCTCTTTGAAAAGTTCATCGAGTTTCTCTCGTTCGTTCATTTGGCTGGTCATTATTCATGCACGAGCTGCCTCCCTTTTCCCAAAACTCCCCCCTCCGGAAGGCGTGGTGTATGTAAAAAAAACACAGTATGAATTGAATTGAAATTCTGTGTCGAGGATGTTTTGAACCCTTGTTACAACTAGGGAATCTACAATACATTACTGAAAATAGTTGAGCATTTCAAAATAACGTGATTAATAATCACAAGCTTTATCTGGATTTGACACGACGAATCCTGCTATCATGATTTAATGTTTTGCGACTTATATATTGGAAAGGAACCAAATAGATCGCGTTCTAACAAGAGGCACTCGAGTGATGTGATGGATGTGTGAACGTTCAGAGGCGCGGATTGTGATTCAGACCATTTCCTGGTAAAGGTGGCTTATAGGCAACGACTGTCTGTCAGAGTGAGGGGACAGACACGAAAGATCCCAGCCTATAACCTGGAAAAGCTCAGGGTTGAGGAGTCAAGATGAGATACCAAGCGGCTGTCTCCGAAAAGCTTCGTGAAACGGTGAATCTACTGATGTTGATAGTAGGTGGAATCGTATCAATACGACAGTTAAGGCATCTACAGAGCAAGTGCTTGGCACAAAGCAGCCCCAGCCAAGGAATGGATAGTTCGATGATGAGTGCAATCGTGCTATGTTCCAGAAGAAAACACGTTCTGCTAGACAACTGTATTCTGAAAAACGGGCTATCGCAAAGAGGATCTGTCATAGGAAAAAGAGGCAATATGAAAGGGCGAAATTGGAAAAATTGACAGGAACCTACGGCTGTGGGTATCCAAGACGTTTTTTCCTCAGTGTGAGGGATTTCAAAGAGGGATATAAGCCCCGCATAGAATTCGTGAAGAACACCCAAGGAGACTTACTCATCGACAAAAAAGACATAAAGCAATAGTGGATGAGGCATTTCCAAGAACTTCTGAACCGAAATTAAATGGACCAGGAGTCCCAAGATCCCCGGCTTCTTGACAGAACCCTGCAGGATTCGGAATTTGATGATGAGGACGTCCCACTGGATATGGAGGATATTGTGGAGATCATCAATGGCCTGAAAAATAACAAGTCTCCGGGAGTGGATGGCGTGGCAGCAGAACTTCTGAAGAATCGGGGCGAGGTGCTTATCCAGAACATGTTCCAGCTCATCTGGGATATATGAACGAGTGAACGGATGCTCGAGGTATGGAGCCTGGCAGCAATATGCCCTATCCACAAAAAGGTAGATAAACTCGTGTGCGAGAACTATCGAGGTATTGCCCTTCTCTCTGTGTGTCGTATAAAGTTTTGGTAACAGCTATCAGCAGGAGACTCCAGCAGTACGCTGAAATCGAGTATCAGTGTAGCTTTTGCACTGGGCGGTCCACAACCGATCACATTTTCGCTGTCAGACAAATCTTGGAGAAATGTTATGAGTTTGACATTACCTTGCACCAGCTGTTTGTCGAAGCAAAGCAAGCCTATGACAGCGTTAGTTAGCGTTAGAAAGGGGTCTTGTGGTCAATGATAAGTAGACCATGTGCGTGAAGACTGCAAGAAACCACTCGCCGCAGAATCGTGACAGGATAGAGTTGGCTGGTCACCGTTTCCCTGTCTGGCATGTGTTCAAGTATCTTGGAGCTCTCGTTACGGAAACTAATGACGTGCCCTCGGAGATTAAAGCTGGGAGCAGGTTTTTTCGGGCGCTTTGTAAGGTACTGAGCTTCAATGCTCTCCCTAGGAAAGCAAAAGTGTGGCATTATAAAACCGTGATTCGCCCAGTAGTCACCTATGGGTCCGAGACGTGAGTCTCACTCAAGAATGTGAGCAGAAGCTTCGCATATTGGAGAGGAAAGTGCTCCGAAGAGTATACAGCCCAGTGTTTGATGCGGAAGAGCAAAGCTGGAGAATTAGAACGAACGCAGAGCTCAAGGAGCTTTTTAGTGAGCCGGATGTGGTCACCTTCATCAAGAAAGGCAGACTCCAATGGTTGAGCCATGTAAAGAGGATGGAGCCGAGCAGAGTTCCTCGCAAGTTACTCACGGGCATCCAGGTGGCAGCTGGAGGAGAGGCAGACCGCGTATGAGATGGATATTCGCAGCTTTAGAGTCAGACGATGGCGGGTGGCTGCCTCGGACAGGGATGAGTGGCGGCGGACGATCGAGGAGACCCAGGCCCTCTAGAGGGCTGTCGTGCCATGGAAAGAGGAAGAAGAAGAATCATGAACTAGGTAGTACTCCCGATTGGATGTTTGAGCGCTGTGGGTTGTTTCATTATATCATTTCACTAAGTGTGTTGTGAGCTGCTCAACAATGTCATTGCCCTAACTCGAGCAACCCCGAATAAACTAGCTAGTTTATGTACACTATGTTAGTCCAAGCAAGCTATTTTTAGACATCCTCTTTTAAAATTTAGTCTTTCTATCCATAAAAGATGAAGAGTAGTTATATCAGATTCTGATCAGTTTACTCGGCAGTCGGATTTGCAATTGAGGTTATTGTCATTTTGGTTTTATTCTACAGCGACCAAATGCCGTTGGCAACATAGAGCAAATAGGTTGCAGTACAATTTCATATCTCTCTTAGAGCTCCAGCTCCCAGTAATGGTCAACTACTCTTGTGGTGGGTAACTGCATTATTTCTCCATCAGAAGGTCTTAGTTGAAGCTCATTGGAGCGAATGAAAAAAACCAGCCGAAGAAAAATGCCTTGAAAGTTTGAGCAAAGGAAGATCGTAAAAAGCGGAGTTGTTGAAGAACAAGGAGAGTTAGAAGCGTTTCCTCAGTAAGTAAGTAGTTTCGAAGATTTACAACTGGGGTAAAAAACGCTAATGATAGTTTTCCGTCATGCTTCGGAAGTGTTTTACTACCTCAACCCCGTTTACGAAACTGGGGGACGGATACCCACTTTTTACTAAGATGGTTGGGCTGTTGAGGTTCCTTTCATAATTTTTTAGATTCCATAAGCAACGTATATTCCCGCGTTTCGCAAGTTGGAAGGATGTTAATTCCAATGAACATGATGTTTTGGGCTCTGTTATACACAACATCCTAACGTGTATGGACAGTGGCACCTCCCATTAATGGGATAAGTACTTCGAATGTTCCGTTTATTGTAAATAAGTATTCTCGGAACACATTGTTCGTATTTATTGTTATGAAAATATCCGTGTGCACAAATTTTCAACTAACCACGAATGATCAAAATTGATCCCGTGCTTTCACTTTCAAACGCATTGCAATGCCTGGTCATTGTTCGATATTCAGATTACTGACACTGTTCAATACAATACTGATTTGCTCAATACCACTGAGTTTTTCAATATTCAGCCCGAACAATAAGAACATTGCAAAACAATTGCCTCATAGATTTACAAATTTGAAATTGGTCCAAATAAAAATAAGCCTGTTGTGTATAGAAAGTGAATCTGCATGTACAGAGTTTACATTGTATTTCTCTCACCATGTGTCTCGATTCTCATGGGCGAGCTACGCAATTGTGGGTCCCGATCAGGGAGCAATCTACTCTGTCAAAACCTGAGAGTATCTCAGTTTTCCATTGTTAGAAGTTTAGCCTGACATGAATTATTCCTGCCCATGCGTGGTGGCTATCATTGATTAACCCAATTACTTAGGATCATTGCAGTCATCTTGAGTACCCATTAAGACCAACCTCTTGTTTGTGAAGAAATCAAACCATCAAGTCCTGACAATTCAATGGTCCTCCATGAAATCTGAATTCACTCGTGCGGATGCGCATAGCCTAACATTTTCAAATTCATGGAGACCGCCTGAATCCAAACCCATAAAACTGTAGGCCCATCACTTTTTAGATTTATTGTTGTTCAAGGTAGTACCTACAAAGATTTCCTCAACTTTCCAATACTGAGAAAACGTTAAATTATGTAAAACATTAGCCCTAAGGGTATTGTAGGAGTCACCTTGTATGTTATCTATAAGAAAGGAGCAGGATCGGTTCTGGAAGCAGAAAATATTTTTAAAAATGGAACTTGACTTGTTCGTGCTGCGTATCAAAATAGTTTGTGCTCCTTAAAAAAAAGTGTGATTTTTTGTGGTTCTCTTTTCAAATCATTGGTTTCAGTTTAATATTTAATTGTTGACTGGAAGAGACAAACAATCAACTTCCCCTTCAAATTTAATTGTGGTTGCCCTTTCTTTCGAGATAACCTTATTCCTAATTGTTTTGTTTCCGGTCAATTCTTCAATAGTTTCTTTATTCAATTCGTTCTTCATCGTAAAATTAAAGTCACAATTAGGTTGTTTACAGCGAAAGCGCACTTGCCCTGTGGTTTTCAGGCCATAACGGCAAGTGCCCTCTCGAGAATACGTCCGAGTGCGCGCTCCTTGATTTAGGAAGAGAAATAAAATTTGAAAAAGATTCCAAAAGTGTTCAATCTCCTGAATTTTATCTTAAGTTTCTAGGAGAGTCCAGGTTGGTTTATTGATTCTTTACAAACTGATTTGAAATGAAAAATTAATTTATTTGAGCTAGGAAAACTATTGACCGATTCCGCAGAATGCAATGCATTGTTCATTCATGGTTTATGGCCTACCTACATGAATGTGGCTGCGAAGGGCTCCCGTCTGAGTGATCTGACAATTTTACAAATAATATTCCTAACAATATTGTTCCTGTACTATGTTCGTATTAAATTATTTTAAACTGTACAATTTCTTTAAAATGATTGTACAGTGTGTATGAATCAGTAAAGTTTTGTTTCAGTAAAAACAAAAAAACACGAGCGCACTTGCCCGTAGCAAGTGTGCAAGTACACTCCAATACGAAAATCGAATTGTTGCCCTTAGAAACCCTCTGAGAGAATATATTTTACAAACCACTCGATTCATAATTAGCTGCTGAATGGGGCAGAAATTTGAATAGGTACGTGAATAAATAACGTACGTAAATTCTCTCAGAATGGCTGTCAAAGTTGAACTTTGCATGATGAGAAGCGCACTTGCCCGTTGTCACCCTAAATTATTTTTTGGTGTTACGAGTTTAGTTACGACACAGTGCCTTTGCAACTGTGTCATTTCATGGTCTGTAAAACGGAGGAAAAGGAAACCTCCCTTCTACAATCCGTTTAACGCCTAAGTGACCGCAAAAGGTTTCAACCCTGACAAATAACGCGATTTAGATTGGAGCGTGTCTCTGGTGTTGTGAGGTTGATTTTGACGAAGGTTATTTCCAAGGCGGCGGATTCAAGAGTCTGGAAGGGGGAACTAACCATATCTATCAAAGGCTTCTAACTAATTTCCAATCTTCTTCCTCTATGACAGGGTTTTTATTGCCGTTTGAGAGTTTGAATCACTCTTCAGCACATATAGAAGAAGTCTGATCCGCATATCACTGATTTGTGATCAGTTGATTTCAGATGGAGTCCTAACCCGTATTTTCGTGTTCACATTCTGCAGGTTCAGAATCATTATATATGGATTTGAGGGAGAAGTAGGTACGCATCTACATTTCAAACTAAGCCATTAAGTTGTGCAGATGTGAAGTTGTACACGCTCACATTGATTGTACGGTAATGAAACTGAAGGCGCGTAATATCTACAATTAATTTAACCAGAATACAATTTATTGTAATTTTGGTCACGAGAAGGAATTGATCAGAAACGTACTACAGTCATTGCCCTTCCAAAAGGGAAAAGCAAAAACCAAATAATTTTATGATGAACACCGATCTAGAGTACTGAATTATTACCATAATATATTACATTATATGTTGCACATATAAGCTTCCAAATTATTAATTTTCAACGGACTGATTATAAAGCAACTATAGTTATTGGAGTTGGAAATATTTATCACACAAATGTTGAAGTTCTGTTGATTTAGGTAAAAAATCTACAACATTAAATGTAACACTAAATTTTAGTGTTGGTGCGGTATAATATGTACCCGATGTCTTGTAGATGAAACCCCACAACTGCTGAAGTATTGGAGCTCCTTCGACATCTGCCTTCTTGTTACGATTGCTGCCTTCTGTTGAAATTATTCATGAGTCCTGGTAAGGGTTGGTGGATCGCAGCCAACGAATCACGCCCCTCAAGGGGTTGAGATGTGGCGTTGGCAGCTCTCGTGATTCAACCCTCTGTTCTAGCTCTTGTTCATAGAATTTCACCTGTTCCTTGGAAATGCTACTTTGAAGTTGTACCGCTTCAATGTTGATATTTCAACAATCCATTTTCAAGCCAAACCTTACTTTTCTTATTTCTGCACCACTTCTCAATGCATCCTGAAGGTTTTTTGGATCAATCATATTCGCTACTTTTCAATCAAAGTTGCTCGATGTGCAAGTCTCATAGAGCTCATTAAACACTGCCTACTAGTTGGTACCTCCGGGTCTCACTCTGAAACTGCCTGTTCAAGCTGCTCTCTTAGCAATGGTTTTCTCATGCCGATGCTCCCCCACGTTGAGATTTCCCCTTCACCATCCTGATTCTTGGCGCAAACTTACAGTGATATTTCTTTCGTTTCAGTGGCGCATTTGTCTAATTTCGGTGGCAGGCGCAAATTTCCACAAAATTCTCTAATTAAGTGCACCTCTGGCGCAAACGTCCGACACGGCTCTCCACAATATGCTCAATTGGTCTTGCGTGAATGCAAATTTCTACTCTACAGATACTTAAATGATCACCTAAGAAATCTGCTGAACGTTCTTTACATGGTTAGTGTTTCTCTAGCCTACAGGCCAACTTGATACTCGACTAAGTATACAAAATATTGTATACATTTCGGACGAACCATCTTGAAAAGCTTTCTAAAATTAATGTTCAACAGTTGTGCAGAGGACTTCCAATACAAATTATGAACCTTCTACCTGAACAGAGACGTCTTGAGCGTAGGGAGCAGAGACAGTATCAAACTAGTGGTCAACAGCCTCGCTCTAATTTACGAGGGTTCGTAGAGCCGAAAAGCCAGCCAATGGAGTATTCCCGAAGGGGACAAGTACCAATTGAAGGTCTTGAAAGAAGTGACAATCCCTTGTCGTCCACTGACGGAAACGTGTGCTGCCTATCATCTCATCACCTCAACAAAATTGGAGTCGGATTGTTGTCAAAAGGGCCACATGCCCACCAACATCTCGTTCAGACCACATCAAGCTCCATGAGGACATTCAAGAATTCCATTGGGGCCTCAGACTCAAATACTATTGGTACAATAGGAAGGCGCCCGAAGTAGTATGAGGAGGTGGTTCACAGCTCTATAAGAAAATTTAACCCCTATTCAACTTTGATCCAAAGACCCAAAGAGACACTCCACCCTTCTGTCCGCTGGAGAGATATATATCACAACTGTTTCAACATACATCAAGCACCTCCTTGAATTGTTAAATCCGCGGGATAACACGTGTCACAGCGGACTTCGTACACTTAACTCCCTGAAATCTGATACAACGATAAAGATTATGCCAGCAGATAAGGATTCAACTGTTGTTATCATGAACTCTAGTCATTATGAGGGGGAAGTAATGAGACAATTGGGTGGTGATTCGATATTCTGTCAGAGGGTGGAGAATAGCCCTACATGGGAACTCGGAATGGAACTCAAGATGTATAAAGAAAGCCAAGGGAGGAGAGAAGGGTTCCGCAAAAAAGATGTTGAATTTTTTATCCAAAGTTTGCCCCAATGCCCTGATTTTTATCTTCTTCCAAAGATTCATAAATCATACGCTTTCCCTTAAGAACTCCCTCTTGCCGTCCGATACTATGCTTTGGGTGCTTAACGGAATGAATACCGGTGTATGTGAAATCGTACCTTCAGCCTGCTGTCCCTCATACATCAAGGATGCTCACGATTTCTTGATTTAAACTTCGAGAGACAAAAATTTTTGCTGGATATGTTCTTGTGACTATTGATATCAACTCTTTCCACTTGACGTCATTGTGGTGATCTTTGTGTCTGTTTTAGAGCAACGGCTTCAGCCTGTTTCTACAGGTTTTTATTTAACCCTATCACCTTGCAGACCCTACGATATAAATGAAAAGCCTTATTAACTTTTCAAAACTTATTATTCTTTTTTCCCCCATCAATATTGGTTATTAACGCTTTCTCTCTATTTGCAGAAGTGGAAGACAACGAAAAGCTCATCTGGTGTCCTTCGGCAGGTTGTGAGACGGTCTGCACGCTGACACCCCAGTCCGCCCACAAGGTGCGTACAGATTGGGGGTGCCAATAATTACACAGGTTTAGTTTCAAAAGAAATAGCCTTACTTTCTGTCGTACATCACGTGGTTACGTCTATGAATTGTTAGGTGTTCTGGACACAAAGCCTGAGATATTGTTCAATTTGTCAATGTATCCAACTTTGTGTTTGAAGAGTGTGAGGCATTCTTATTTTAAGTAGGCTGTGCTTGCTGTTTTCCAGCTTTGATCCTTCTTTTCCTTTAGTGAAATGAAAATAACCTTAGCTCGGTGCTTAGTTGGTTCCTGAGCTTATCAAATGTGTTTTTTCTGATCCAGAAATGAGGTTAGGTAGGAGAAAGAATTTGATAGGAATAGTTATAAGAATATAATAGTCATATATAAGCGAATTATATATATATAATAAGAAACATTTAGCGCCAAATTCGGCCAACCGCAACGCTAGCACTCAGAATAAAGTAAACGTTTTCACAAATCTCATGAGCCAGCCTTTTTGGTTGAAATATAGCACTGATACAAGGTAACTTGTGCATGTAAATAGCTCTATACGCTACTCCCCTGTTGATTAACAATATTTACTCTATTTTCGTTGTGTGTAGGTTCACTGTCCGTCCTGCTCGTCAGACTTCTGCTCGCTATGTCGAGGGCCGTGGCATCCCAGCGGCCCTTGTCCCCAAGCCGGCCCTGCCCCTGGCATCCCCTTCGACTCGGACCTCATCAAGTGCTGCCCCATGTGCGCCGTCCCAATCGAGAAGGACGAGGGCTGCGCTCAGATGATGTGCAAACGCTGTAAACACGTTTTCTGTTGGTACTGCTTGGCATCGCTTGACGTGAGTGGAAATAATGGTGACCTATATCAGTAGTATTTAGAAAATTCTCTCAAATTCTTGGACAGTTAGGCACTCATGTCATGGAACAAAAAAATTTTAGATAAATAAACAATTGGCGTAGCCTAATTGGCTTGTCAATTTACTGAATGAAGAATTTGGTTGATATTACAGTCTTCGAATTTGTCAAATCAAAACAAAAATGTCCCTTGGCAATCTTTTGCTAGAGGCCTCATTTCCGAGTTATTTGCGATTTAAGATTGTTTTCGATCTTATGTCATTAAAACTGTCATAACCCTCTCAATTTTGGAGATAGGTCAAATTTGATGACACCGTTGGAAAGAGCGTTAAATTTTCTGTCTATGTCAGAATTTTTTTTTTTTTTTTTTTCCATTGAAGACGTGCGATTGCTGCGCGAAATGGGAGTTTGTCCAAATCTTGAAATCGCCTGTTTTTCATCTCGCCTAGAAACCCCATGAATACTTGAAGCAGTAAAACGTGGCCAAAATATCAGCTTTCCAACGGTGTAGTCGTTTTGCTTTTTAAAAATATTTTCATTTAAGGAAAGGGTGTTTACCTACAGAAAAAAGGTTGGAGGCGGGATGTACGTAACTTTTCTCGCTGAATCGAGTGGTAACAACGCCAGACGATTTGAGTTAGTTTTGTCGGATGCATAATCCCGTTCGTTTGTGAACAGCGTCTACGGCATTTCTAAGCTGTCCGGCCAAAGTCAAGATAATCGAAGAGCCGATAAACGACTATTGTGTTCATTTGCGATGAGCAAAACATTGCTAAGAGACATTTCTGTTCGGAATGAGTTGTAGAACACGGAGGAGTTCGGATTGTGCAAAACTCCTGGGACACCCTGTATAAATAAAAAATGCCTTATGTTTGAAAATAGAGAAAGCTACGGAAGAGGCATTGTCTAGGTCAGGGGCCATGGTATGCAATGACCCGCACGACTCCCCGGTCTTGAAGGAGGGGTTGCTTTGTGCGCCGTGTATTATCAACCCCAATCTGATTTGGCCGTAGCATTGGGTGTTGCAATGTTGATAATTTGTTGTTTCTGACCAAATTCAGTTTTAGTAAAATGTTTGTTGACTCAAACATGTTATCCAGTTGTAGGAAAATGGTAAGATATTGGGGTTTAAATCGAGTTCATATAAAGAGTTAGAGTTTAAAAAAGATTGTTAAGATATACACCAAAAAATAAATATAATAAAATAAAATAAGAATTTAATGAATGTAAACGTCGTTTGTGAACGGCGTCTACGGCATTCCTAAGCTGTCCAGCCAAAGTCAGGATAATCGAAGAGCCGAGAGATGGCTATTGTTTGTGTTCATTTACGATTGATTGCGATGAGTTGCTTTCAGTTGAGTATCTATACCACAAGTCAGTATGTGGACATGATTTGTTTGTCCGGTTTTGCCAACGGTAATGCTTCTGAAGCAGCAAGAGATATTATCATATTGTTCATTACCTTTATATCATCTATTTATCAATATCAATATTTTATTCATGTTTATCATAATTTTTCGGTACGAGTATGATTCTTATTTTCACCAATAATCTACTGACAATATGTTAAACAGACATAGGCCAAACTTATTTTAATGGAATATCAAGTAAAAAAATCGTATTATTGCATTAAACCTTTAAGAAGTAAACTATGTGGTCTTCATGTGTCAATACCGCTGAGATGGAAATGATTCTCTTTTATATTTATGTTGATGAATAAATAGGTTACCAAGGAAAACAAAGGTTTACCAAGGAAAAGGAAGAGGTTTTTCCGTTTGTCAACCCCTCCATTTGCGAACAATAGTGTTGCAATGACTTTCAACAATACCAATAAAATTTAAATAATGATTCACGAGGAAAAAAATTCTCTTTCCTTCCATAAGTTAGAAAAATCACCAACAGTTTATTCTACTCAAGTAGAGCTGAAGGCAAAAATCAATCTACCGAGATGCATTTTGGAGTGATACCGTGACCGAGATTGGTCTTGTGTTGAAATAACAAAAACCTAATCAAAATCGAAAGACTTGCTGCACTTTCGTACTGCGCTGTTTGATATTCTCACAAGGTGGATTCCACTCACGTTTTACTAAGCTTAAACATGACACTTCATCTAACGAAATATTTCTAGAATCTAAAAACCAATTTTGGATTCAAGAGCAGGAGTGGGTGGACGAACCGACAGACACCTCCGATACTTCAGATACCATCAGCTGTTACAAAGATTGTTCCAAAATTAACAGGGCTGTAGGAACTTACAGAAAGCCCTAATTGAAATTTAGTGGACCGCTGGTTCCTGTGACAAGGTTTTATAATATAAAATTGAATTCTCTATCTCAGGAGATTAATTATCTAGGAGGATAGATGGAACTTGATAACTTGAATGAGCTTGATAACTTGACTACCCATCATGTGTTCGTATTTTCTGTTATTCAGGATGATTTTCTTCTTCGCCACTACGACAAGGGGCCCTGCAAGAACAAACTTGGCCACTCTAGAGCCTCCGTCATCTGGCATCGGACCCAAGTGATTGGAATTTTCGCAGGATTTGGTATTCTCCTCCTAGTTGCATCTCCTCTCTTGCTGTTAGCAGCGCCATGCATCGTCTGCTGCAAGTGCCGGGTCTGCACGGGTGGTCCCAAGCTAGAGCCAGAGGATGATCTCCCAGATGAAGCATCTTGAAACGTCGTTGTTCTTGCGATGCTCTACGACATCATCCACCCGTTGCATCTTGGGATCTCGAACAGCTTGACCCATGCTAGTACGTCCCTCTCCTGCCTACCTCAGGGGTCCGACCGTCATTCCGGTCTAATTTTATGTTTTGCAGGGGTAGGTATATCTGCTGCTAGCAGGTATAAATACGTCATGCCCCCTTCTTGCACGTCAACCTCTTCTCTAGTGTTGCATCTGACGAACTATTTTTCACATTAGTGTCCTTCCTGTGACAACCTCATAATTGCGGATTAGGGAGCCTCACATCTTGCGCTTTACAACATATTACACCAAGTTGTAACTTGATTCCTACCCCATCCTTTTGGTTGCATCACAAAAAACTTGTTATGAGGGTACATTCCCGGATTTCACCGATTTTCGGATGACCACTCCAAAAATTGAGCGGCGGGGGAGGGGGGCAGTTATTCATCCCTCTATTAAAACAACAATAATTTGTGTGTTATTTATTTTAGATTTACAAGGGAGAATGGCACAGAGGTATACTCACTTTCTGGGGTCGGGGAATGCCCATTTGTCAGATATGATTTACATTGATATACTAAGATTCCATCCTGAAATTGGCGACTCGAACAACATCCTTCTACAATAAGTAGGTAATTTTCTTGTTATATTTACTGTTACTAGACATCTTCTCTTTTTCCTAATGTTATTCTCTTCCGTAACAACTTCCCACCTAGCTATGAGGAGGGTACAATTGAAAAAAAAAAATTACATATGAGACAGTGAGATCAGTGTTGTGAATTCTCATTAAAAGATCTACTTCCATTCAAAAAATAAATAAACACTAGAATGCCTAGCCACTTTACATTATTGTTAAACCGTATCCAAAATCGTTTTAATATTCTTACATTGTATATATACAAAAATCTATTATAATCGTGGCTAATAACGATTCATTAATTTCGTACTCCAGTAGCTACCAACATTTAAAAAATGATGCTGCCTACAACCCTCGTCACCTGCTGAGTTTAGCATTCTGGAACACTTCATCGAATTTTATGACTCTTCGACTATTACACAAATAAACTCTCATCCATAAAATCAACTCAAAATGTAACGAACATTTGCTGAATCGGACGTTAACAATTTCTTATAATTAGTTTACCATGCTTGATTCAGTTATAGGATCGGCTTCGCCTTGGCGAATTGGATGAAAGTGGCAAAATGTGTTCCTTACGTCCATTTCTAGTTAGACAAAATCTCTCTACTGCAACCAAGGGTCATAACCGTAGGCTGCCTCACTGTATACTTACTGTCTGTGAACACCTACTGTTGCTGCGTACTGCATTATTAGGTAAAAAGCTCGGCCTAAGTAACGAAAGTAGAAAAATAGCATTACTTTAATGGAATTTTACTACTTTTAAGAACTTTTAAATAAATATATATCTATTCAATCTAGAAACTACAATTACCCTTTACGAACTAGTTGTCCATCGGTGTATTTTGAATTTAAATATCCTTTCCAATAGCCGAGTCCTGATTTTCTCGTTTTGTGATACTCTATTTATAAACTCTTTGCTATCTATATTTTAAGATTTAATAAAATTAAATAATTATTTGTAAGAGTTCACTTCATTTTTGCGTTGACTTGTTTTGTCTACGAAAAATGTTCTGCTACGAATTGACTGTAATTTTTGCCTTATGATATGAGGCACATTGTCGACATGGTTTGGACGTTGTAACTGTACATTTTACGAGTGTTATAACTACTTTACGAATCGCAGATTCAGTTGTCAAACCCCCGAAAGAGAATCGACAATCTTGTGGTAACGTTGTCAGATTCGAGTGTTATATTTACAAGTATGTGACCCCTCGAAGAGTTAACGCCATTGTACAGCTCACTAGAATGGTACTTTTCTGTTGACTTATCGCAATACCCTATCAATTCAATTTTATATGGTGTTGCTCTTCTTCTTCGAGGGCTTTGGAGAAAAAAAAATGCCACCCATACATCCATTTTGAATTTTCACGTCTGCCTCAGAAAACCGATTCAGGAGCTTTCCTACTACCTAACAGACTTCTTTAACTCATCAGAGCTATCAAATCTCTTTTACTTTTTCCTACAAACTAAATTCATCAATTACTTGCTCTAAAAGCATACCCCTACTAATATTTCATACCTAATTCTAATACTAATATTTCATACGCCTAAAAACCTAATCTCGAAATGAGTCATCAGAAAAAATGCCAATTTTCAATAGCTACAATAGAAATTTTACACTTCTCGTAGAATTTAGACTGAGGGCTTTTATTTGTTTCCTCTTTAAACGATTCTGCAGAGGAAATTTGTGTTGTATTTATAAGGAATCGATTTGGTCAATGAGTAGTACCCATTTGTTCCGAACCCGTAAAAAAATCATTCAGTCCTTCACATTATTGGAAAAACTCTTTTCCAACCAATATTGGAAGCATTAGATACTTTCCGAGTGAAGGACGTTATATTGGCGCTTGGCGCTTGCTGTCATTTTTGAAGTGGGGGGAAAGTTCTTTACCAACTAGGTGTAGTTGGTAGTTGAAAACAGGTCGAATGATCTCTGGATAACAATTCTTCCAAGTAACAGACCTCCCTCAGCAATTAGACATCCCACGTGTTCATTCAACAATAGTATCGCTCTTTTGTGTCCATCCTTCCTATAGTAAGTAACGATGAAGAACAATCTGACTTTCATCGTCATAGAACTTAGTAGTGGTGTTCTTTCTCAAGGCTATCCAACAACTGCTACACTCGTGAAAATGTATGCTTCCAGCTACAAAATGCCAAATTTACTTGAAAATATTCCATGATATCACACGGGATGGATGATAAGTGCTCATCAGTTCTCGTAAAACGACTTCACAGCAATGAAAACGCATCCCCTGCCATTCTGTGCTATGTTGAAATCATATACCGTTGCTTTTCATCTTTTATGTCATAGGACAATAAGTAGTTAATTACAACTGGTCCTAACTTGAAGTTTAAGTTTATCCGAACTCTAGACCTCAGTCATATTCTCCATCCTGTTTCATCAAAAACTATTTTCACTTCTCGTAATCTCGCGTACCTACCTACTGGCATTAAACTATAAGGGGTACATTCCCAACTAATCCATTCAGTTTCACGTCACCTTTAAGTACTCCAAGCGACATCTGAGGTTCAGATGACAGATATCTCATTAATTAAATAATTCAACAAGACGCAGTACAACGATTTCTTTCAGAAAAACGTTATTCAGATTAAAAAACATTTAAAAAAATAGTTCAATATTGGCTATTGAAATTATTATTTCATTTATTATTGAGTAATAACTCAAGATGTTGTTTCTTTGACAGTAGTTCAAGCATGTCAAATTCTATTCGCCTAACGTCGTCGTTAGTTTTCTTAGTCATCCCTTAGAACATTTTAAAACAATTGAATTTTCCTTCAAGTACAAAAGAGAACAACGTTTTAAGGAGCATCTTTTTTGAAATACGTACGAAATACGTTTGAAATAGGTAGCAATTTTATTGTAAAAAAAATGTTCAAAAACTTTTATTAAAACATTTTAAAAACTTCGCTAATTAACTTTTACTAGGTGTTTGTGAATATTTTGATCCATCACACTAATATAGCTGTGGGTGTTGGTTTCTTTCTGTTAACGAATTTCGGAGCGATATGTGGTGAAGTTATCGAGGCTCAGATGATGATGCTCTTTAGACAGACATTTGTTTTCTAGAAACATATTTTTTCCAATCGATATGGCTGTGAATCCTTTAACAATGAAAACACATTTGATTGAATTTTTCTGAATTCGTGCGATTTTTTTTTCGTTGTTTGTCAAAACAGTTTGACTACAGGTACTTTTATGTTGACCTTCTCAGATATTTTTTCGTATTTGATTTTTATTGACTGTATTATGCTGCGATCCTAGTACTTATAATTTTATTCAGTAATGACTTATTACTTTGTTTAAAATTTTAGCTGCGTAAAAACCATTGCTTTCGTGTTTTGTTGATTAACAAACCTTAGGCATTTAATGCACTTTGTAAAACTTTTGCTACGGGTTTAATAACACCAGACATTGAAAAATACTCGGATCATTATTCACTGTGTTCAGTAAGTTCTCCTGTAAGAAGGTTATTTCTTAATTATATCCTAGGTACCTACCTACTTTAGAAGAAAATCGCTGATACAATACATTGTTGTATTCAACAACGTGGATAAAGAAAAGAGGAAAATGTTAATTTGTGTATACATTTTACTTGGGTCAATTTTTTTTCCAAGGAGAATTAGGTTTTAAAGTTGTAGACGGTGTTCAGGTAAACTTTAGTTCGTTTTTATTCGTTGTCCAGCAAAAGCAAAATATCTATATTGAAAATAGGTTGCCTAATTATGGTACGCCTTTTATGAACATATATATTTTTTTAACGGTACGTACTTAATATATTGTTTTTTTCAGGTTAATCAGCTTTAATTTTACCAAGAAAATGTATAATTTGGCTTAGTGAGATGACTGTTTTCCCGAGTTAAAACGAACGATTTAGTCGGTACTTAAGGAATGTATTCGTTCTACGGCTTTCTGCATTCCGATGTATTGGAATTTTCAAACGGCTTCTGTACTTTGTATGTACTTGTGAATAGTGTATATAGGTACCTACATTTTACTTGTGCAATTTAGTTTTGATTAAATATTAAGTTGATAGGTATTGTACGATTTATTACACAAAATTGTATAGACATGTTAAATTTTTTGTTTTGTTTTTCTGTTCAAAATATGAAAACAATTGACAAGTTTAACTGATCGATAATTAATGAGTATAAAATAATTGAAGGCTGAAAGCTTCTTTTTTGCCAAGGTGCTTCCTTGTCCATTATTATATGAGAATATGAAGGCATATTTATCTCAATGAAATTAATAACATTGAATATCTACGTTAATATATAAATAAATAGTAGTTGTCGTTTAATATTTTATTCCACATTTCCTTGGAGTGCAACACGCAATTATGAATGTCTAGGCTTTTGCCGGTGTTATGCTACCACAGTTTACGTACTTTAATACTCTTAATAGATCCTCACAAAAGAATGTTCTGTCGGGAGAAGAACTCAAAATATTGGCAAGTAATGGGAGCATTGCTGGGACGTTGCTTTGATTCCGTTTCAATTCCAGTTAGAGTAGTGAACAAACCATGATTTTGCTGGATGTACGATTTTATGATTAACCGACGGTAATCGCAACCAACTGTGTTACTGCTCTTTTCGTCTCTACGATCGTAAAGTATGAACTGCTTTTACATTGTAGAATCTAACAATGAGAGGTTCACAGTTTCACTGAGAGTGGTTTGACACAAACAGAAAAGTTTATTTTCCTTTTGAAATTACAAATCATCTAGCAACTTAATTAATAATGAAGTAATATCACTTTTTGTGGTTCAGTAGTTCATTATCTAAGACCAATACAAGTCAAAAACTCTAATCAGCGTCCGGTCACAACTAGGTCCAGCGGCTTGGTCCTCTTGAGTCGCCGTAACTCTTCTCTGTTGTCCAGGGTATACAGGATTTCGAGATTTTGGTGTCTGTGCAGCCGAATTTCGTGATCAGCTGCAATCCTTCTTATCCCGTCTCTCACCATTTCCAGTTCGAGGTCGCGGTGGAGATCAGTTGTCCTGATGTACCAGGGTGCGTTGTCTATACTCCTTAAGATTTTATTTTGGAATGTCTGGATAGTGTTGACATTACTGTTGCTCGTGCAGCCCCCTAGTTGGCAGCCATATGTTTTCATTACATATGATTAGGAGGTGTTGACTTTCTTAGAGTAAGGCGGTGTCAATCTGGATGTCTTATCATACTAGTCTATATGCCATCCATATAAACGAATGAATCCATTTGAATGTCGGTGTCCAGAACGGCGAGCGTCGCTGCGACGTGGTTGATTTTGAATTCCAAAATTATTTGATCCTGGGAGGTCGCGATCTTCTATGCTTTCTCTAATAGTCTGTTTCAGGTTCGTTTCCTTTGGCTTTGGTTTTCAATACAGCTGGGTCGCTAATCCTCAGACTTTAAATGGTGAAAATCCCCCTATTCCATTCTTCCTTCTGTAATCCGACAGTATCAAAAAGTTCGGTTGGAAACATTAACCGTTAATCTACACCACTTTTCTGCCAGAGACAATTATTCGTCACTAGAATACGTCATCCTTGCCGCAGTTGATTCACCATTGAAACAAATAGCAATTTTTCCATCAGCCTTGCCAGTCCCTCTACAGCGAACACTAGCACATGAATAGAGTAAATTTAAGACCTACTACAGGATCGGCAATAAATACTTCACATAAATTGTGCCTGACTAATTTTTGAAGAAAAAAAAAATTAAAACTGAATACAAATTCTGTTTGTTGAACATTCTTGTTATACGTGTACAATTCATTTAAATATTGAAATTTCTAAGGAATTGGGACTTCAGGAATGAAAAATAAGTAGGTAACTATTCAGGTTGGGTGGAAGTACGTATCACTGTTTGTGTGTGGACTCTTCCATTCATGTCTTGTTCTTGTTTCTCCAACAATTTTTGCAAAGTGTAAAATTCACTGAAGATGTGCTAAATTATTGGAGGCAAAGAGCCAAATCCCGGATATGTTCAGATATTTGCTGAGGAAATGAGAAAAATTGAAAATGTGGACTTTTACAAACAACCCCACCACACATCTTCATTATCTAAACCCTTCTGTTGAACTCTTTTCTGATAATGTATTAATAAAGAAAATTTTAACGTATAAATTTACCGTACTATAATACATAATATATTAATGGGGAAGCAAGACTTACTATATTCCATGTTTTCAGATTTTGCCATAAAGGTTGGTCAAATTTTGCGATTCGCTAATTTTTGAACTTGTTTATAAATTCTCTGCAATTTCGATTGCAAGGGTGTTCTGATATGAACAGTACTTTAGATACAGGCGGTATGAGGTCGTAATATGGTAAATTTCAGCCAATGTGGAAAACTTATTCGTTTTCAGCAACAAAATCAAAAAAACATATATTTTATTTTCTTATAAATTCAATTTTAAAGTTGGGCGGATAAATGAAGCAGAATTTAATGGTATTTTATTTTCTTCTTGGTAAGCTTTTCGGTAGGATGCGTTGATCAGAACTCAAACGGGGAAAACTGAAAAGAGTAAGAAAATTTATGTTTTCGGAGAACCAAAATTAGATGAAAATTCAGAAGATATCACGATTCAACTGCTTTACCCCCTTGCATAACGAAAGTATCAAATTCCAAAATATGTTCAATTGCTAGACCAATATCCTAATTGGGCAAAAAAAGAATGACATGAATCGGTTGAGAATTCTCGCTTGAGTAGCGGTTGAAAAGGTTGTTCCCTGTAAAAGCAAAAATTTCCGAGGTGTTTTGCAAAGGTGAACTAAATTTGGGATTGAACAAAATAAGAATAACAAAAATTGGGTGAGAAGTATTATTCCTTCTTCCATCATGAAATTTCCGAGTTTTAAGTACTTAGAGTAATATTTGGTACGTTGGGAAGAAGAGGAGGCGGCAGAAACAAGTGTCCATAGGGTATCCGTGAACACACACACACAAATTATCTGTTTAGCCCCTTAAGTAGTAACGAAAAATCAATTACATGGATGCAGCAAAAACAATAACGCCCACCATCACTCGGTCCCCCTTACAACATTCCTCTTACCAGGTAGATGACAATGACACCAAGGAGGGATGAACTGTTCATGGAACTTCGTCTGCAGCCGGGCGAATTGTAGTTCAGATTAATAATATAATATTTTGTTGCACTTTTATCGAGTTTTTTTGACATTTTCAACACCTCACTGTCTGCTTTTGTAAATCTTCTTTTTCTTTATCTCTTCTCTTCTTTAGTCAGATTTGGGAACGGTTGTGGAGATTGTAACAAAACTCGCTCTCTTGTTCATTCTTTCTTTGTTGTATTAATTGTTTGAGATATGAATTTGAAAACTTCGAGGTAGAAGACACAGACAAGACGTGCTATAGACGATTCATTATGCACACCATATTTTTACTGTACACAGTCATTCTGTTACCTGAGTCTTTCGGTGTTAATAGGCTATATATTTTTTGTGTTATTGTAAAATTTTCTGTACTTTCTCGTAATCTCCAGTGATGATGTTGGAATTTGCGAAGAGGTGTCCTAACAGTAAAAAAAAAAAGTTGTTATTGTTAAAAAAACGCAGGTAGTTGGAGTATGTAACATAAAATTATCTGTTTAATACAATCAAGTATGGATGCAGCACACCACAGACATAACGATAACAAGTTCACTTTCCATCACCACTGTTAAAGTTGTGCTTGAGTAGGACCAGAAATTTTGAACAAAACCTCGAACTAGTTCAAAAAAGTCTCAGACAACGTCTCTGAACAGTGTACTAAAAATCCCAGACTCACTCGCTGTACATACAGCAAAAATTGAAAGTTTCAGTTCAGAACCAATCCAGAATAAAGCAAGATTCAGTTGTGTGCTTTACTGTACCTGCATACAAACCTTTAGCTGACTGGTTTCAAGATCATTTGGTGGTGGCAAACACCAACCTACCGACATGAATAACTCATGTCTTCTCAGCAAAATTAGGTAGCGAAGTTATTCGTTCGAAGTTGTTATCATAGCTACAGGAAAAATGGTTTCATAACACACGTGAAACAAAATAAAAACTTGAATCAAAGGACAATAAAGATGGAAGGACAAGGTAACCAACACTCCAATCCGGCCTGTACCAATATACAAACCCTACTATCTGCCTATCGAAAGAAATGTAACATATTTCTATGGTATATAAGTATATAATATATTGACAAAGCAACGACCAATAAAGCTCCACGCAAGAATGGTTGGTCATGCAGTCACCTTCAATGAATGTTTTGGTGTCAAGATGTTGAAGAAGATGCCAGAAAATACCAACGACCAGCTACTTCAACAATCCGAACATGCCCACAGTTGGGTACTGGGATCAAATCCACCTCCTGGGCTCAACCTCAATGATTAATTAAATCCAACGCAGCCAGCAAGAAACGTTGGATACGAGTTCGATTCCAGGGAATTTCCAAAAACACTCTTCTAATTTTGACAAAAACTAATCGAAATATCAAAAAAACCGTTTCCTCTTTATATTTGTCAAATTTCTTCACCTGATTTGATATATTTAATGATAATATATAATTTATTTCTTTGCTAGGGTTATGGCAATAAAATTGGTGAGAATCACACAAAAGTGCAGCTGAAAAAATATGACTGATTCAATAAATACTGAATCATCTTCCAATAACATCGTAAACGCCATCACTAACTTCCTTTGTATACAGTCGCCAAGGAAGAGAGGCAGCGCACGATGGCTAACTGGCAGGAGATGTGGAGAGGAGAACACCGAGGAAGATGGACTGCACGCCTAATACCCTGCATCGATACATGGATGAACAGGCCACATGGGGAGGTGAACTTTTTCCTGACGCAGTTCCTCTCAGCCCATGGACTCTTCTACGCCTACTTGCATAGGATGGGGAAAGTGGATGACCCAGCATGCCCGTACTGCAAGGAAGAGGATGATGATGATGTGTTCCATACTTTCTTCAAATGTGAATACTGGGCTGCCAACAGAAGTTGGCTTCAGCACGCACTGGAGCTATCACCTCAGGACATGACACCAGAACATATTTTAAGTAAAATGCTTGAGCGTGATCAGAACTGGACCGCCGTGGCATCCTTTTCTGAAAAGATCCTGAAAATGAAGGCTGTGAAGGAAAGGGAGAGGCAGAGCAGGGAGAACATGGACCGAGAGGAGTAACAAATCCCTCCCTAGAACCAGCTTGAAGTAATCCGTCAAAAGTTTCAGGCTGAGTTTCGTCGTGGGAAATGGAAGGTGAGGTTTTAGTGGGTTTAAATCCCGCATAACCCAAAGTGGTGGTCCGATTTCCACCTAAGGATCTCAAAGATTTCCTCACCGCTCCACAGAAAAAAAAAAACTTCCTTTGTGGAACTGTTTGAAAAACGAGTTGGATTCTGATGACTGATACTCAGACACACGTAGATAAGCACTAGATGTATGTAATCTTAAGATGTTAAAATCTAGAAATGATTTCAGAAAGCCTCTAAAACAAATTTTGATTAAGAGAATTTTTATTTTAATATTTTCAGAACCCCAGCAATAGCTTCGTTTTCTAGGAAAATTCGCTAAAATCTATGCCAAGGTGAAGAGCAATCCAAGAATAGTATCTGGAGGGTGGAATCAACGTATTTGGTCATTGGATGCCTGGAGTAGGTATAGACTCATGAAATCGTCACTACCTGGACCTTCTGGAGAATTCAGTTCTCACTCGCAACTTCGAATTTCACTAAATTAACTGGCACTGAGATTCAAAAATCCCAGTACCGAACGGAATCTTAATTTCCTGAAGCAATCGTTTGGAAACGTTTGGTAACATTTACGCAATATTTACCTCGAGGACTCCCAGGAGCTCAAACTAAACGTGACTGTGCACCTTCTACGTTCGTGTCAAATTAATGTTTGGTGTTTGATTAACCAATAACAATTGTTTCGAAATTGAAAGGGAAGGCAATTCTAAAGATCTAAGGGTAAACCAGGAGTACATTTGAACACAAATTTTGTTACCGGGTTGTTCTTTGGGTTTAGGCAGCGTGAGATTGAGTTTAAACTGTATAAGGATATGAGTACAATAACGTCTTGTGTTAAATAGCCGTCACTGAATTTTAACCATCAGATTCTAGGAACTGTACTTATATCACTCCTGAATAAAATTGTATAATAATTCCAAGAATTGTTAAGGAAAAGTTAAACAAATTTATAATTTTTTCAAATAACCAGAATTTATAGGTTAAAAAATGGCGGATATCTCGATTCACGAGGCAGTGGGGATTATTCAGGTCCCCATCTTCATGTCTCCAAGTTTCCGAGTTTTTTAAAAGTCCCTGTTTCAATTTAAAGCCTTCCCTAATAACGTTTGATCCTTCAAAATTGACTCAAACTATTCACGAGTCAACCCATTTTATATGTTCATCGAGGTTGGGGTGGGGAATCGGTATTAGAGACATCGTTCTTAGTTCGTCTAAGTTGTGTCATGGCCAGCCCGACAGGACGTGTTGGTGAGTTTCCTTGTTTTAATTTTATTTCATTGTTCCTACTTTCGATCGACTTCGAAATCCATTCTTCGGCGGTCCTCTTACTATAGAAGCAGCCCTTTTATAACGAGTTTATGTCTAAAATTTCGTACTATTCGTCTGCCGCAGTACTGAGACCGCTTATCGCTAAAGAACACCCCGCAAGTCGGTTCAGCCCTCAAGGTGTTTCAGTATATTTTTCCTTGATTCCCCGACACTTCCATCAGTTACCTCACCATCTGCTTTCTTTATTGTTTCGATTATAATATCTAATAACGACTAGGACGTAATCTGGCCCCATTGCGAAGCTCTAGGAATGTCTCAATGTCCAGCGTTCGAAAGTTGTTACACCATCGACCAGCCCCGTTCGGCTGGCCCCCCCACTCGTGAGTTCTTTACATAGGTATTTTCTTTCTCTTGTCGCTTTTTAGCTCCCAATATTATGGAGGAAGATAATTTCCATTTCAATGTAATCTCGAGGCATATGTTGCTGCCGCAGAATGGACGATTAAGGTTAATTCAACATAAAAAACAGCCTTATTAAATTTGTTTTCCCGAGTGGCCATCACGTTCCAGTATCTTTCAATGAATTCATTGATTATTTTATATTTAATACCGACCTTTTTTTGAAATAGTATCAGGTAATTACTTACGTGGGAAACGCCCTTACTTGCGTTGTGTAGAATCAGTATTTATTGGTCGGTATCTCATGGATTTACCTAGGATACTTCATATGTATAGCAACATGAGGTACTCTATGGCTTTCGTTCTTCCAATTTCGTTTCTCTAGGTACACCTATTTATAAGTTGGATGAACGAAATCCACCTTCTGAAGGTAGACAGAAATTGGTTAATGAAAATCTATTCAAAAATGCTTTTGAAACATAAGATCGCCACGAATTTGGACGTTTGTATTGTATTGGCTTTATACTGTTGTCTTGGGGCGGGGGTTCGCCTCACGACGTGACTAAAGTGATAAACCTTTACTAGCCTTCTATCAAATCATCAGGTAGGTGTACCGCTTCGTAGGAACCTGTGTTAGCAACCATCTAAGTGCTTATACGTTCCCTGTAATGTGTCTGTTGGTCCTGAAGGTAGCTATCTTCATATTAATGTTTATCATGATATAATTGTCTAATTGAATCTCGTTATTCAATAAAATTCATTGCACCATTTAGTAATATAGGTGAGGTAGTGAATTTTTGAGTACCTACTAGATATGTCACAAACTCGCCGTTTTAAGATATACAATTAAATCAGGTAAGTAGATATGTATATTATTGGTCTTTTAAATTGAGAACAATGTCTTTGTAGTTACGCAACGTATTCAAAGGCCAAAAGTAGATGTTTATTGATGATGATGCGCAATATCGTCGATGCTTTTGACGATGTTAGGAGGGAATGAAGCGTGTTCACATTCCCATTGAAATGTAATCGTTCTCTTTCGAATTTGATTTTAACTGTATTGAAATGAATTTGAATGTGAGGCATCCAAATACCGAGTTATCAGCTGTGATATTAACTACCTCCTTAAATTGTATACAACATCTAGTTCTTCAATAAACAATTGGAAACGGACTATTAAAAATGTAGCCGTATGTAGTGGATATGGGGGAGAACTTGTCGATTCCATTTGGAATAAGGTTCTTAGGAAAAAAAGTAGGGAAAGTTGTGTAATTTAGTAAGAGAAATTGAGTTGGAAGAGAAAAAGTGGACTAGTATACCTTATTATTGGAAAATTTCGGATAAACTCGGTAAAATTCTGTCGTCCAGAGGTTTCAATGTTGGGTTCAAGAATAAAAATAATTTTAAAGCTTCTTTGGGTTCGGTTAAGGATAGAATTAACGTTCAGGTTAAGAGTGGCGTTTATGAACTAAAATGTTCATGTGGGCTTGAGTACTGTGGTTAAACTGGTAGGAATTTTAGGGAACGAATAAAAGAGCATGAAAAGGATTTCGGGGAAAACATAGGTAATTCTGCCTTTGCAAGTCATCTGAATGAGTCCAATCATAGCTTTATTTTCTATCTGACAAACAGGCAATATGTATAATTTCCTTAATTTTGCCCAACGGGAGGTATGTTGGATGTGCTGAAAAAAAAAATTCCACATTGTTAATAGTGATAGGTCAGGAAAATGTTTAAATGAAGTCATTCCTCAAATTATTTCACCATCATTGAGTTCATTTCTGAAATAAGTTTGGCTCCTCTCCACAGTAATACTGTTTGTACCCCTCTCATTTTATAAGCCTTGATTGGCATTGGTTGATCCTCCCCGTCCCTTTCACTTACTTGAGCCAATAGGATTCAATATAAGATGTGCTTTCTGTGATGTACCTTCAGTTCATGTTTGTTACTGATGATACAATACCGTCAAAATCGATTTAACCGTGTAACTCATTATTTTCGTGGATATATAGACAACGTTCTATCTTGCTCCGTTTTTGTTGAACTTGGAAACCATGAATTGTCTCGTTTATGAGAATATTTTCCAATTTTTAAACCCGATCACTACTTTAATTTCCTGCTCTGAAATAATTGTTTTATTTGACCCAAGCGTCATACCTACTTGTTTTTCCTGCACACCCGGATATAGTTTGTAAAACTGCTCCGTAAGGAAATACCTGGGCTACCTAGGGTAGATCTCCTGATATCCTATGTGGTATGAATTTACTTCATGATGGATGTTATGATACAAAAATACATCAAGTCAGGGTTAGCAGGGTTTCTGAAAGAACACTGGTGCTCTAAAATAAAAATAAAAAAAACATTCTCAATCAACTCTTTTAGAAAAATATCGATTATTTGGGAAGTTCGTTCTAGATCTATAAGTAGGTACAGTTTATCGGTCTTTCGAGTTCGTTTCTTAAAAATGAATCCAGATCAATCCTTTTAGTAGAATAATTAGTTAGTTATTCAAAAGAAACAAAAGCAGTTCATACTTAGTACGTGCTGGTTGTGAGGGAAGGAAGTGGGCACATGCGGAAGAAGGTTAATGGAAACCGGTTTACAAAAATTAGTAAATTCACAGTACATCTCGAAACGTACATTTTAATGAAAGCAATTGAGTAGAACCAGTGATTTTTTTTATTCACCGGAATAAACAAATAGGAAATTGGACGGTAATCATATGGTTAATGAAGTACCTACAACTGTCTTGATTGAACACCAAGGTGGCGATAGTTTTCCTAGTTGGTAGGTGTGATGTATTTCCCCTTTGATACTCGAACGCCTGTGATCTTCAAGATCGATAACCCGCCACTCTCTTCGCCATACACTGGGCTAAAATGCATGCTTCGTGCGAAAAATAATTCAAAAAGTTTTCTGAATCGGATCAAACTTACCTTCTCTTTGTTTTGCCATGTGCTGAATCGAATGCAACTCCTCCCAAGTCGCTAAAACTTTACGTTTTTGAAATTTATGTCATAAAAATGGACGAAATTAAATTTTCTGAATCAAGTTATGTTTGGTAACTTTCTGAAGGTTTTCAGAATCAAAGTAAACCAGGTTTGTGACAAAACATACTATTATTTCATCTGTTAGCTGTTAGAATCCGGTCAACTACTGCATCCCTTGATAGCTGTTTAGCTGCAAGCCACTCAATGAACAGGTGCAGTGCTTCACAACACCGGAGCATCCTTTTGCAAATATTTTTTTCAGCAAACCACACCTGAATACATTTACATCACATTTTTTGGTGGGTGAAACCCTGCATTTATCTGCGTTTTGTTGAAAATCTTTTTGAATAACGGTATTTGGCTAACATCATTCATTACTGGAAAAACAATCAAATTCTTGAAAAAATGTAACACAGATCGTTTTTACTAACTTGGAGAATGTGATTCCAGTTAGATTGTGTGTTTTCTTCGGTTATCGAACATGTAATGAAAAATGTAATGAGGTGAAAAATAGCAAGAGCAAGCGGTGAGTCGTGTTTCATCTTGCGGCCCAGACAGTATATTGAATATATTGAACCCTTCCAGGTTCAAGAAACACGTACGTACAAAATCTTGAGATCGACGACTTTCAAACGTGGATGTTTTAGCTTGAAATATAAATTATATCCCACTGTGCGCCAGTTGCTGTTATGTATCTTTATAGTAGATTGTTGTTATCAACATCTCACTTCCTTCCCATTACCCATTCCTACGATTTGTTTACATTGATATTGTAGACGAGGAATCCTCGCGTCATAACTAATATGTATAAGTAAATGTTACACGTGAAAAGAGTATTGAAGGGGAACCCTTTAATTGCGAGAGTGTAAGTACTCCTGGCAAGAGTAATATTTACGAGAATTTGTGGAAAATCGTTTAAAAATAATGGCGAGTTTCCTCACGGAAGTCCTGAGACTAGCGGCGCCGGTCCTCCGACACGAACCGTATTGACCTTCACTGTCAGGTAGCTATTGATCAACAGGCAATATTATGGACAAACAAGTTTTCAGGTTCTGGTTAACTACTGGTTATCATACTACTACCCTCGATACACTGCTAACGTTAACGCTTGAGGGTTTGAGAGATTAGGATTCTATGGCTATTAACAATTTTGATTTTACGAGAAGAACTACTTCAAATGGTAACGTTAGGAGTATGAAGAGTTCAATTAGGATGTTCAATAGAAGTATGAAAGTTTGTCAACAGTTTCAATTAGGATGCTTTCATTCAATAAGTAGTAGTACTGTGAAACAGTACACAGCAGCATGGAAAGAGAGTGTCAAGCGATAAGGTGATGATATCGCTACCAAGATACATATAAGATGCCAACCTCCAGCGCTCCCCTCGGAAGTTGGGGTAGTAGCGCTGTCCCGGAAATTAACGTCTAGTTCATAATAACTAGATGTTAACGTTCGAATGCTGATAATAACTGGGTCATGTTTAACGGTCAAACTGTAATAAATAATTTTTAGGATATGTCACTCAGCAAAATTGAATTAGCACAGTAACTCACAACTGTTGTGAATTGTCGGGATGATTAGATTCAGTGTTGTTTTTTATATCAATTCAATAATAAGCATTAAATATGGTTAACGCTTTCGCAGTTCGGCCAATACATATCTAATATTCCGCACTATTATTTATTATTATTAGCGATTTGATTAAATAAAAATAACCTCCAATTACGGTAGCCGGGATATGCTCTGCAAGATTTCAAACCTTCAATGTCCCTCCGCCATACTGCCCATAAAACGCCTTAGACGTGATGTAAAAAATGCATCTGTCCGCTACACTATCCTAAAATTATTTTATCGATACTTGATACTTTGCAGCGTTTTGCAATTATTAATTGAATTGAATTGAATTTCAACTCAAACACTCCTCCAAACACGCTTCTTCTTGATGCGTAAATCAACATATTTTGAATAGGGAGAGAGTTACACATTTCAAGAAATTTTCATAATTATAATTATAAAGATATATACATTAAAACAAACAAATAATAACCCAGAAAACGAACTGTACGTACATCCCTTAAGTCTAGGATTAGCTGAATGTTTTTTCTGTCCTGATCTTGTACTGGCATGATGAGTCATTTCGGTAGCTTATTTTGGTTAATGATGGATTTGTTGGGAACAGTTTTCCGTATTTGGTCCCATCATTTTATCTTAATGTGTGACCTTAAAATAAACTGTTTGGACTCAGGCACATTGGAATATAAACATGTTATAAAAATTGTAACAAACGCATGAGAGTTAATATAGGTACAAGTTACTTTGACCTTAAAGGGGGGGTTCAGGTCTGTATTAGGAGTTTCAGTTTATTAACATAGGTTATTTTGTATCTCAAAAAAACGGAACTTGCATTAATGTAATCATGTTGATTAAAAATGTATCTTTTCCTCAAGTAATACATTTTACAATTGAAACAATTTATTATTATTTGTAGCTTGAGAAGTTTCTCACCCTTTGTCACATTCAAACAGTGGTTTGTTGTGTGCATTTTTAATTGAGTTGGGGTGGTTTAGCTCATGAGCAGTCCTTCATTTTTGTTCCACGGTGTTTTCTAAAGCGAAAGAATTTTATATCCATGTGTTCAGTATCCTAAGTTAGGTTCTGTCCTTATGACATGGCTCCCACAGGTTCGCGTCATAGCCCCCCCCCCGTGGGCACCCCAACTTATGATGTGCGTTTTTTCCCTTTCTGGGTAGAATATCAGTCTATTTGTTACTTACAAGTCCTGTATGCAACAGATATCATTCTTGTTTTCATCTGGTATATTCAGTTCTTATCAGCCTATCGTGACCTGGTGCACTCAGTTGTATGTGCCATCTGGCTATTGGAGTAAATCAGTTCCATATTCCATCTTGTTCTAGACCTTGGATTCTTCACCAATCGTTGCAAAGAGTTCTGTCTGATAGATATGTCATGGTGTGATTGATTGATGCCACTGGTCGAGATTTTCTTACAAATAAAACTCACCCTCCCATGTCCCCAGGTGGTCAGGAGTAGCTGTCCCGTCCATTCGTTTTCTTAAATTATTTTCACTGGGTTGCCCTAACAGTTGTCAAACCCCAGAACGATGAGGACATTTCCTTGAGACATTTCGTTATTATTTTGTTACTGAATTCGAATTTGAAGTTTGATGGATTACTACCTAAATATTTCCTAAGGAGTTATAAATCTCTACTTCACTAAATTTATTATGCCATGTTTTCTTCCAGATTAACATTCTTATCCAAGTAAGATTATTAATTTTTTTTAACTTTGCCTGTTTCAGTGGTTCCTCGGAACTTCCGCCTGCTCGAAGAGCTGGAACAAGGCCAGCGGGGAGTAAGCGATGGAACTATTTCCTGGGGGCTCGAAAATGACGATGATATGACACTTACTCACTGGACGGGTATGATCATCGGACCTCCTAGGGTGAGTGCCTTCAAATTTATCTTCTTAACCAGTTTTTCTGTTATGCAGGGTCAACCTTATGGTCAAACCACCAGCTACGGCTCCATTATTTCACTTATTTGTGACAAAAAATATCCTGACATACATTTTTTGCTTTGCTTAAAATCCTAAATTTTACTTATACGATTTTTTTTTTAAATCTTGTCAAAGACAGGACTCAAAAGACTTGCTTGCCTGCCTGAATTTTCAAATGACTGCTGAAACCTAAATAAACCAAATATAACCAAAATAAAAAATCAAATCAGCTGTACCAAATTTTTACGATCTTGTTATTCTGTCGTAGAATTGAGTTCTTAGCCGGAACTTGATCTCAGTTTGCACTCATTGAGTAGAAAACTATATTACGAAAGAAACATTTTGAGAGTGATTGAGTCCCTGTAGATAATATGCTTCAATTGAACTGTAGTTTCTGGAACATGAAGGACCGTTTTACGAAAAATTGAAGTATGTGGTGGATATTTAAAAAAAATTGGTACGATTGGAGATAATTATCATTGTCACTAATAAATAATTAGACCAGCTGTCTTAATTATGATAGCTGGTCTAATTAGACCGATGCTTGGTGGTTGAAAGCTTTGTTCACTCGCGAACGAAGTGCGACTTCTGGAGCACCTAATGGTTATACATTGAACCATCTTTGAGATCCTTAGGTGGAAATCGGATCTCCTAAGATACCCAAAAGGGACCGCACTTTGGGTTATGTGGGATTCAAACCCACTAAAACCTCACCTTCCATTTCCCACGACGAAACTCAGCCTGGAACTGTTTGACACATTACTTCAGGACATCTCCCATAATATCATGGGAGATCAACCATAATATGTCTGGTTCATCAACCATAATATGTGTGTTTCCGTAGCGGAGGAGGGAGGGGGCCTCCTAGTCCATAAGGAAATACCAGTAGTGCTGATGTTTCTTTGGAATGAGTTTCAGTTGCTTCTCCTTATCTATAGAGACTATAATACCCACGAGAGATGAGGTCAATGATTGAATGGGAGGGTAGTGTACTGAAATTAATTACTCTCAGTGATCGCACTCTATTTCTAGATGTGGTTGCCAAGCAGATGGATGTGAAAAGGGAGAGACCTTGGTGGACTATATGCTGTGTGATTGAGGCAAGAAGCCGGATGTTGTAGATGTTAACCCTGATTTTTCTGTCATAATCCTGGATGTCCTGGTTGTCAGTGGCAGATATGTCTGTTTTACAACGTTTGGCGCCTGTTAACCTCAAGGTCAAGGCCCAGGGTGTGGTGTAGGAAAATTGGAATGAAAACTTCTTTCTCAAGTTGAGCAACTAGGCAGGGGTGGTTCGTTCATGTCTCTTACCTCAACTGGTAATTAGTTTATCGGGTTTTTCCTTTCATCCGTCTCTTCCTCCACCATCTTCCTCAAATTCCCAGATCCCAAATTGGGCTGGTGTCGAGTAAACCTGGGTGTCTTCCCCATCTTCATTTCATTTAGTTTTTTCGTGTTTATTTAATTGTTTGCCCCTCTGTATTTGAGGGGAATTTTATATTTAAAAATTATATTTGCATTCAAAATATAAACTATTTTATGTAACGATCTTTAAAAGTTTTATTTATTTTGTTTTATTATTCAATTTTAAAATGTTACATTTCAAGTCAAGTTACATCAAATCAGAAAGTTGGTTGTGTACCTGTGCTTGTGTTACTTTGATTTGTGTTTTCATCTTCCACTCAGGCTCTATCTAGATGGCTGAACTTACAATAAAAAAATGTCCACCATCCATATTGTTCTAAGGTGATCTAATAAATGCATTTTTTCAGACCCCCTACGAAAATAGAATGTATAGCTTACGGATAGAATGCGGACAAAGATATCCTGAGGACGCCCCATCAGCCCGCTTTATATCTAGAATAAATATGACTTGCGTCAACAGTACAACTGGGCAGGTGAGTGACCTCATTAACTATTTTTGTCTGCTAATGTGGATTTAGTCCAATCTAAATAAGGGAGTAAAAGCTGAAAAATCGACTCGATTAAACGATATTTAGTTGTGCTCCTCGAAATCTGACCATTTGATAAGATTTTTGACCATTTGATCAAATAAGTTTAACCGGAAAATTTTCTTCAATTCATTTATTTTGCGTATTTGCTTGGTTTAGAGCTAGGTACCGTACGTGATTCCCTTTTATGTCACCTCTCCGTTTTCGTTCCACAGGTTGATCTTAGAGTTGTGCCGATCCTTTCGAGATGGCAGCGCGACTACACTATCAAATCGCTTCTTCAGGAACTCCGTAGGTTGATGACTGCCAAAGAGAACATGAAGTTGACTCAGCCCCCCGAAGGAAGTACGTTCTAACAGAACGTAAAGCCTTATTTCTCTAACCCCTCCCCCACTACACTTTTTTCTCTCTCTTTCAAACAACTCTTTGTACATAATCCTTTTTTGAGAAAATCAAAAAGGAATTCGAGGAAAATCTCAGAGAAAACATTGAAAACAACTTGAATCTATATCGGGCGATCATAAATTTCTCAACATCTCCCTCTAAAAACAAAAATTAAGATGCACAGCTGTACAATTTTAATCCACCGAAAAATCCTTGCTTACTGTAAAACGCCAAATCGTATGGCCACTTATTCCGATTACCGCCCATTTTCAACTACATATTTTTCTCTAAAGCTGAAAGTTGGACACTCGTTTATAATATAAACCGTTAGCTGATCAGAACTTAATCTTGCATCGCTAGTCTCGAATGAATTTAAAATTGATTCCGAGTGCTTCATCTAATGATTCCTGCGTAGAGTAGAGATACTTGGGTAATCTTTGAATCCTGATCGCTTTCTGTTTTTCATAATTTTTTCTCTTAATTTCTGGCGCTTTCCTTGTAATGTGGGTATATATAGACTGCATTTCAATTTGGTAAATGTTAGGTACGCAGGAAAATAGAAACAGGTCGTTTCTCAAGCATATGCTGATGTATCGTCTCATGAGTTGAGATCTGCGGACAGTACCAGATATTAACTTTTTTTTTTTGAAATAAGATAGAATTAATTCCATTTATTCAGTTTCGCTGGAAATCTTGTTGATTACTTACGTTTACGTCTTTCGTGAAATGCTAAGTAGAATTTCAAACTTCATCATTCTTAAAAGAAAGTGTTCTGCGAGTGTGCCCGTTAATAAGTGATGCTCGTTGAGTAATGTGGAGTATAAGGAAGTCCCATACCAAATGTGATTTTTTGGTTCCGTTTCCATTCTTTTCTATGTTTAAATCTATGGATTTCAACGTCTTAGTCGAATTTTTAATGTGGACTTTGAATATTGATCCCTTCACAGAACCTTTTCAACAATTGTTTCCACTGATATACCATGATCCTACTACAACAATTTTGTAATCTTTTATAGGCACTTTTCCAGAAAAAGATTTGAAGTTCGTTTGAGCTACAGACGTTTTCCTAATTAGAAAAGGTATCCAGTAATAAATGTTATATTATTTCGTCTTTTTAATTGACAAACAAGTATATAAATAATGTAAGCTACTTTGTATGCGAGATGTTAACTCGAAATGTGGAAACTGTGGATTTATATTTGAAGCAAAAATATTGTTAACTGCTACGTCAGTATTCCATTGGAACATTGTTGCTCCATTCCAAGTTATGATATATTATTGCAAAAAACAGAGATGAAAAGAAAAAAAATGATATACTTTAGAATATAAAATGATAATGAAAATCGCCTTTGTAGAGTTTTTGAACGCTTTTTTTCTTCTATGTATAGTATTTAGAGAGTTGATTGAAAACCCCCAAAATATACAAATTAATTTAAAACATTACAATTTGCTTTTCAAGCATGGTATCTGTTCTGTAGAACTTGTTGAAATTAAACAACTTATGTGCGATGTAATTGGTTTCAATTTTATTGACCTCGATTTCATCTGAATTCCTTGAAATTAAACATTTTTGAAATGCCGATCCATTTATTCACAGTGGAAAATGTGCTCTTCTTTTGATCCTCGCATACAAAGCTTGAATTTCTTCTAATAGACCGTTAGGTACATATTCCATTCTAGGTGAATCACATTTGATTTAAATTTTTTCACGAATTGATCGTAGGTTTACTTGATATTTTTATTTTTTGATTCTGTTGTTCTAGCCAGATCATCCAGTATATAAAGATTTTAAAGAAAAATGGAAATAACAAGATGAAATATCGCATTACACAAAAACCCAGATACATGTGAATCACATGCACGGTTGACAAGGAAATGTGTCAATATTGTATCCAAATGCTGCTGTGTATTCCGCATTTAATTTTTGTTCTGCTAAAAAAGAAGAAAATACAATAAAACAGTAAAAAATCGGATTTTTATTCTTGTCATCATTTATCATTGCAAAGTACGTGGACCCCATAACAGTTTATGGATTTTGTTTTATGTGACGAGAGTTCGGTATGAAGCAATGAAAGCAAATTAAGACACTAAAAAGCTCCTGGGGGAGAGTTATAGGTTTAAAAAAATATTTAAAATAAATTCAAATAACTAAACTAAGTTGAATATCATAATTGTAATTTATTAAAAATGAATTAGCTCGCAAATTATTGAATAATTTGGTGGATACTGTCTACAGGATTTGTGACTTTTTATACCTGGTAGTTTACATTCCAAAAAGTAGGATAACAATTATTCACTCGAGCCAGGCGTTGTCCTTGATAACGAACCATGTTTATACTGATGAAGGAAATTATGCTGGTATGAATATATTGTTTGCTCTGATCTACGAACTTGTGGTGTTTGTTTGGGATCCAATTTTCCTTTCATAGTTTGTTCGAGAAGGTTCTAATCCATGTTCCACTAGAAACGTTTCCTCTATACATTATTTGACTAAAGCAGGATTCACAGCTATCCGGAAAGTAAATACGAGCAGCTGATTGGTTGGACACTAGCTGGGGAGAGGGAATATTTTTTCCAGACAACCAGTTTTGAAACAAACTGTACGCATCTGATTTTCCGAATATTTTTCTTTCCGGATGGCGCAGTTCACTACTGCGCATACGGAATGGCGTCGGGAACCTAAACAGCTGTTGGAGGAAGCGCGGGAAACGAGTTGTTGGCTTGTGTTCGGCCGATTCCCCTCCACTGTTTTTTACTAGCTTCCCCTATCCGTATTTCCGAACTATCTGGATGGATCTGAACCCTGCTTTACGTTCTTAAGCTCTTAATCAGAACGTAGGGCCCCGACATCAGCAAACAGTTGGCTTTGGTGGGAAAAGTAAGTGTTTACTCATTCACATGCATTATATGTTTTTGGATTAGACTTTTAATAATTAACCTTTGTAATCGACATAGAAGGAAAAACATGTAACCCCTCCGCTTCTAAATGCCTGTTTAGATTGTTTTACGTTCAAGATGCCTAGAGTCGAAAAATCGTGTTGGGTGGGTTGAGTTTCCCCCGGGAACAAGAACTCTCCTGGATTCTCCTAACCTAACCTTGTTTAGACAGAGAAGCAAAGGGTTAATATCGTGTTTAAAAAGTTACTATCCTCTGTGATAATCTCACAGGGATCTCTGTAAATCGGAAATATATCTGACTTTGCTGAGGTTCAGAAACAACCATTATATTTCCTGAACAATGGAGGAGCACCGAACAGTTATAACTCTCGCCCCTCTCCAGCAGTATCATGACTGAAAAGAAACACGATTAGCAATGTTAATTTGACAAATTGTCATCTTCCGAAAAGGAAAACGCTGCAGCTACCAATAGGTACTCAAAGAAAAAAACTCCGAAGTTGGATTGAGGAATGATGGGGTATTCATCTCATGCATGTAGTTAAAAGTGGGAAGCAGCCTACTGGCAGGTAGATTTCGGCTGTTCCCTTACCCAATAGCATGTTTGAAACAATAAGATTATTTAAAACATAAAAAATGCAATCATTTAATCAATTTGAACGATTTATCGAGGTTTTCCGCTTTTCTCTGGGTCTGGCTTTCAGGTGGTTTAGGCCGAGCCTTTCTTGGTGGCTTGGATGGAGTAGTTCTTGCTGGCTTCGGAGGAGTGTCTGTGGGTTTCGGTGGAATATTTCCTGACTGCTTGAGTGGGATATTTCGTGGTTGTTTGGGTACATTCTCTCCTGTTGATTGGAGTGGATTTTTTATTGATGATCTGAATGAAATTGTTTTTTTCCTTCTAAGCAATGGCATGATGGCGATCCTTGCTAAGAGCCATTTCGGTACAAAAGTTTTTAAAGGGCCCTTATCTCGTGAGTCGATATAAACAGATGTTTGATATCCAGCATGAAAATCGAGTAGAGCCAATACTATTGGACTAAGGAACACGAAAAAAAACTTACTTTCTCGTGTGAATTCGAAAAGTTTTTCCTCTTTGAAGGTGAAATGAATAATGAAGGCTTCCCGTAATTGCGCACCCATCAAAACTGAGGTCATGGCCGTTAGTATGCCGAAAGATATTAGTATTATTACTGCTGCAATCATCACGTTGTATACTTGGGGAATTCCCTTGATCATTTTACTATTTATCTCTAATTTGAACAAGGTGCAGCACATGTTCAGAGTCATAAAGATGCAAAAAATGGCTAAATATTCAATGGCTATTTCTTTGACCAGCAGTGGGCCGTACAGGGAAGTGTATGAGTCTCTAGGCTGAAGATCGAGAGATTCCATGATCAGGGTGCCCTGAAGAATGAGATTGGTTTGAGTGGTGAAGACCAAGAATCCAACTACAATGACTGCCACGTCGCATATTCCTCGCAAAGAGATTAGGTAATACAATATACCGGTTCGTGAGGCATGTGCGAAGCAAAGAGCAATGTACAATATAATGGTACTAAATAAGATGAACACCAATGCCAGACTTTGTTGCGATTCAGAAGTCCCAGGTAAATGTACAATGACAGAGGTCATCTGAAATAAAAGAGGGTCAGATACAGTTGAACTAATAAATAGAAAATAATGAAGTATCTCTATTATTTCAAAATTACTATTCTTCTTGAAGTACATAGAAGCATAGTGAAAATTTATCTGTCATCAGTTTTCACTTTTAAATTTTTTTGCCAATGGCAAAATTTGCGAATTGTCAAAATTGCTCTCTCATTTCACATTTCTTGTCTGTCATGTGTCAAGTCTTATTTCTAGTTTCCTCTAATGTAGATGAGTTTTACAGGAAATGTGCGGGTTAGGATGAAGGATGATCCTTGTGAATTTCATTGTTCATAAATCAATTCAACCAGCATTAATTTCTAAGGTTCTTGTGTTTCATCTCATTCAAATTTGGAGGGTAGTTAGAGCAAGAAATCTAATTTTATATCGAAATATCAAAATTATTCTCTCATATTTTTGTCTGCGAAATTTCTATAAATTTAATTTACATATTAGTATCAATTATTTATGAGAAAGACATTTAGACAAGTATATAGAATGAGGAAAAAGTTTTCTAATATTTCGAAAAAATCTTGATCACAGAAAAAATGGAGAAGAAATGATTTTGAGAGTCTTGTCACGGTGTTTCAATTTGGTATCCAATGCCGGAACAAATAATTTATGATGACAAAATTTTCAATCGTTTAAATTGAGGCCAGGGGGTCTATTAGCCCCCAAAACCCATTTATGAGCCCTTTCTGACTGCTGCAGTGTCGATCATTTGAAGCCTCAGGCATCTTGCACAGCACTTTCACTCCGAAGCATTCATCAAATGATGAATTGTGGGAACGTGCGTGCTCACCAACCGGGAGTGCTCTCTCTTGAGTCACTGAGGCCCTATGATTGTTGATCCTCAGGTTTAGGGTTGCTAAATATGATTACGTTCATTTTCTTTCAGTAGAAAAGTAATGTTGAAAATTTTCGAAATAAGTTTTGTATTTTTCTTTGCAGTCTATGTTAGAAGGCCTTATCAAAAGTAGTACCCAAAGCAATGGGTCCTCCCCCAGGAAATTTTGAAAAATTACCTGTCAAAAACTCCAATCTAAGGTGTTTTTGACGTATGAAATTCACAAACCCCGCCTTAAGGTTGAAAATCGCTTGCTACGGTAACCCTGTCATTGTGACTTTGAACTAAAATTCCAAGGACGCCACCAAGAAGTCAAAAGAGCTCCCGAAGGTTGCTGGACTCGCTTGAAGCTGCGTGTTTGAGCACGAGTATCAAAGCGATTTGATTGGTCGATGTTTTGGAAGGAGTAAGATGAGGGGGTCCTCTACGGTGGGTGCGGGGGGATGTATGAGATACGCAGAACGACAGCGCTAATGTCGCTGATGAGGCAGTAATTGCGCCAACTGCGAGCACGAACATTTCTTCTTTATAAAGAGGAAATTGTATATTTAACATTAGTATTAACTAATTCTTTAAATTTATTAATCAGCTGATAAACACAGTTCTTCGACTGGCACTCCGCGGATATGTTACATTTGTACGAATGTGAAGTGTTAGGAGAGGTGAAGTCAGGTTCTTCAATGACCAAACTGCACAACTTGCATCTCGGTCGCCCACATGGATGCGAACCCTGGTCGGGTGGCTGAGATTGGGGATGGAGATGAGATATGGGGGGTATAAATATTGTTCTGGTGGGCTCGCAGAACAGTCTCATGTCTACACCCTGATCTTCGTAGTAAACATATGAGCTCTGCAGTACGATCTCAAATGGATCGGAGCTCAGTCCATGATCTCACACATCAGAACCCAAGGTCCTTCTCATCGTAAGTTAATTCATTCAAGACAATTCATACAGACTCATGGCTAAACCGCCTGTTATTAGGACAAAAACGCTTAAAGCATTCATGGTATAATTAATCTGCGTATATCAGGTGTGAGACGACATTCAATCACAATCAATATTCAATATAAGATAGGAAAGGGATGGTTGTGATCGGTGGTTCTAGACCGTCAGGGGATATTCCCCTATCTTCAGGAGGACTGAGATACACCAACAACAATCATTGTTCAAGCACTCGTGAGGTACTTCTATATCTACGTCACGAGAGTAAACATAGAATTGTATTCAATTCATAATTATTCGCATTAATTGTAATTCGTGTATCAAACATGATTCAGAACAGCACCCAATTTGACCTACTTTTTTTTCAGTTATGAACCTTTGCAACCAAAAAAGTAGATAGAACAATACTTTAAACTCAATCAAATTTTTTTGTTTCAAGATGAACACAAGTATATTCCGAAAATTGAATTTAAAAGATAAACCCGTTGTGCTTTGTCTCCCGACTGCCTCAGGTCGTTGTGCACTCGTAGGTACTCATGGAATAGATAGTACCGACAGAGTGTTGCACAACACTGCCAGCATTCCCTTGTTACTGACGCCGAATTCTCAGTAACAAGTTTTCTCCTTGCAGTGCAGATATTACTAGATATTGAGATGTTAGTGTAGATTTAGATATTGCTAGAGCTCACCTGAAGACGGTCCCAATATAAGCCAGCCGGTAAGGCCTCGATCATGAAAACCACCACCGTAAAATGTCTCAAGTTGTTATTGTAAATGTTCAATTCCAAGAAGGTGCATCTCGTCAGGTTCGTGATCCAGTCGTTCATTTCCAGAGATTTGAGCTTACGACGAGACATTCCCAAGTTCCACGACAGCAAGGTGACTTGTCCCCCTCCCAAATATAGTGTATATGAGTTACCTGTATAATAGAATAAACAATGGGATATGCTATACCATTTTTTCCAGTTGCCATTTCCTCGTTATGTTAACTTTCTTCCCTCCCTTGTGCCAACCTTTCTTTATCTTTCTTACATAAATAAGCTTTTGAGTAATAACTTTCAATGATTAACTGATTATTGATCCGATCCTCATTTCCTGAAATTCAATAATCGCTCTATTGAAACACGCACACACCAAAGCTTGTATAAACTCAAATCATGAACGCAAGCCAATTGAATAATAAATCCCAGTAAAAGAATTTGCAGTGTTTTTTAAAAAATTTTTTTAAAAGGTTATTAGAATGCTTCAACCCGTGTATCGGCTACAAAGCCTTTTAGGAGTTCACTCCAGTATCCACATTACTACATCACTACATCACTAGGTTACTGATATCAACAAAAAACAATAATGAATGTTGGCACCATAAATCGGGCCATAGATCGATTTTCTATTCGATTCTCGTAGAGTGTACTTCAAAATGAGTACAAATTTACTTAACTTGGTTGATGTATCTTTTTTATTGCATTGAAGATGTGCGATTGCTGCCCGAAATGGCAGTTTTGTCAAAATCTCGAAATCGCCTGTTTTTCATCTCGCCTAGAAAGACCATTAATGCTTGACGCAGAACTCTGCAGGCCTGGTAAAACGTGCGCCAAAATGTCAGCTTTCCAACGGTATAGTAGTTTTGTTTTTAAACATATTTTTAGTTAAGGAAATGGTGTTTAACTGGTGAAAAACGTGTGTTTTCTGTTAAAATTGAGGTGTTGCCAAAAGTCTCGACGAAAAACGGTTGGAGGCATTCCTAAGCTGTCCGGCCAAAGTCAGGATAATCAAAGAGCCGAAAGACTGCATTTTCACAAAACTGCCATTTCGCGCAGCAATCGCACAATTCCAATGCAATAAAAAAAAAAATGTTTTCTGGCATCAAATAAATAGACAATGTAACGCTCTTTCCAACGGTGTCATCAAATTTGAGCTATCTCCAAAATTGAGGGATTTATGGCAATTTTAATGACATAAGATCGAAAACAAGAAAAAAATCTTCAATCGCCAATAACTCGCAAACGAGGCAAAAAATTGCTAAGAGGCATTTTTGTTCAGAAATCAGTTGTAGAACACGTAGGAGTCGGTTTGTGCATAACTCCTGGGACACCCTGAATAACTAAAGATGACCTAATATTTGAAAATTGAGAAAGCTACGGAGGAGGCGCTGTCATGGTCAGGGGAGAGGATATGCAATGACCCGCACAACCCCCAGGTCTTGAAGGAGGGGTTGCTTTGTGCGCCGTGTATTACCAACCCCATTCTGATTTGGCCGTAGCATTGGGTGTTGCAATGTTGATGTTGATGGTTGCTTCTGATCAAATTCAGTTTTAGTAAAATGTTTGTTTACTCAACCTTGTTATCAAGTTGTAGGACAATGGTAACATATTGGTGTTTAAATTGAGTTCATATAAAGAGTTAGAGGTTAAACAAGATTTTAAAGATACAAGCCAAAAAATGAATATTTAAAAATTAAAAATGAAAATGAATTTAATGAATGAAAACGTTCGTTTGTGAACATCATCTACGGCATTCCTAAGCTGTCCAGCCTAAGTCAAGATAATCGAAGAGCCGAGAGACGGCCATTGTTTGTGTTCATTTACGATTGATTGTGATGATTTGCTTTCAGTTGAGTAGCTATACCACAAGTGAGTATGTTGACATGATTTTTGTGTTCGGTTTTGCCAATGGTAATGCTTTTGAAGCAGCAGGGAGTCACACTCCTCCTATGTACAACTCACACCCTTGCGAACACGTTGGATAATATTAGGAAAAATATTGGTAGATAATATTGTTTAAGTCACTGATCCTTTTTTATTTAGTAAACTATCTTTTTTTTTATCTACTAATCTCTTTTTGTCATTCAGGTTTTGTTTATTACTACCAGCTATATTCAATAGCTATAGCGCACCATGACGAACGGGAATATGCAATAGGGAAACCACGCTGAAAGAAATACAGCGAGGAGAGAGACGAAAGGGAAGAGTTGGTAATGATACGGAAGCCTGGTTTGATAAGGGTCCATAGTGTCAGCAAAAAGATGAATGCGACTCATCGCAATCAATCGTAAATGAACACAAACAATAGCCGTCTCTCGACTCTTCGATTATCTTCACTTCGGCCTGTCGGCTTAGAAATGCCGTAGACGCTGTTCACAAACGAACGGGTTCATGCATCCGAAAAAACTAACTTAAATCGTCACTTGAGAGGTCTGGCGTTGTCACCATTCGATTCAGAGAGAAAAGTTACGTATATCCCGGCTCAAAACTTTTTTCGTCGAGACTATTGGAAAAACCTCAATAGCTCTTAACAGAAAATACATGTTTTTCTGCAGTAGAACACCATTTAATTAACTAAAAATTTTGTAAAAACCAAAACTACTACACCGTTGGAAAGCTGACATTTTGGCGCACGTTTTACCAGGCTTGCACAGTTCTGCTTCAAGCATTCATGGGGTTGCTGGGCGAGATGAAAAACAGGCGATTTCAAGATTTTGAAAAAACTGCCATTTCACGCAGTGATCGCACATCTTTAATTCAATTAAAAAAAAAGGTTTTCTGACATCAAATAGATAGAAAATTCAACGTTCTTTCCAAAATTGAGGGAGTTATGACACTTTTAATGACATAAGATCGAAAACATGAAAAAAATCTTAAATCGCGAATAACCCGGAAACGAGGCCTCTTGCACAAAATTGCTATGAGGCATTTTTGTTTGGAAATGAGTTGTAGAACACATAGAAGTCGGATTGTGAATAACTCCTGGGATACCCTGTATAAAATTTCGGACCCAATACCAGACCTCTACTCAATCATTAATTTTCTTTATTATGACGTTTCATTTTTCCCATTCAGTTACAAATTTCGGGTTCTTCTTGTAATACTATTTTAATGTTACGATGGAAAGGTTAAACGGTGCTCAGAATTTGTTGGATCCTGAGTATCAAATCAGTATGGATTTATACATATAAACGTACGCTCCCATTCTTTTCCAAGTGACAAGATTTGTCACAAACCACAAGATATATAGTATAGATTTTTTCGTGAATGATCTGAAACGGATTTTTATGCAGTTATTTTTTTCTCTTGTTTGGGCAGTCCCACACCGCCAAGGATCAATTTTAATAGGGTTCCACGTCTACTAATGAAGCCTTGATTCAGAGGGACGTCCTTAAAATGACAAATAAATTACATAAAACAGCTAAAATCATTAAATTTAGGTTTTTCAGCAGAATCTAACTGAGAAAAGTTTATCTAACCAGGTCGTTTGAAAATTGAATCTCAAATTTATGCTGACAATTGAAATTAAATTGCATTAAAATGTATAAAAATTTATAAACATGCAACAAATTCTAAAGATCCGAAGTTTTTTTAATAGAAAAATGTCATTCTCAATGGATAATTCAGTCAATCACATGGTTAATTACTATTTTTTAGTGCACAAAGTGCTCTAATTTCAACCTAATTCAATATGAATGTAACACTTTAATTTTGGCAAATTTGCTAATCCGCTCATGTATGTCTGAACTTTTTGGTTATTAAGTATGATTTTTGCTTACAACCGAGCCGTTGTATGTAACTTCGTCCGTTGCGTTCATAGACCTGCTTCTTCACTCGTTGGAAGGATTGCAATGTATGCAAAAATCGTACGTTGCATGAACTACTCTGACAATAAAAGCAGGAATGGTTCACGAAAATGTTGTATGTGGAAACGATTGAACCAGCCTTGCATAGTAAACTGAACCCATCCCCCTAGCCGTACATAGTAAACTGTGTAACGTTAAAATTCACCAAAATAATATCACATTGAAAAACATTGAACCTTCACCTCTAGCTGGGCCAGTGTGGGACGTTTCCGAATTTTGATAATTCCATCCATCACTTCTTAACTTCTTATCTTTGTAAGGTATCCATCTCTCCAGATAATCAAATGTATCGACGCCCAGCGAACTGTATCCTTTTAACGTTTTGGATTGTACCCGTCTGAACAAGGGATGAACTCTCCCTTTATCTGAAATGACAAGAATTTATACGTGGAATCAGTGGCGGGGAATAGTGGTTAGTTCAACATATGCTGCTATAGTGAATTGGCATTCACAAGATTTTACACACGTAATAGGTATAATGTGTGTCTCATACTAGGGTGTAGGAATCGTGGAATCATGTGATCTATTCAGTCAACTAGAGAGTTATACTGTTATTTTATAACGATTGTATGAATATGTATAGTAATACGAACGTAGAAATGCGATGGTATGATGCATAATAACGTACAATGCTTTTCATCCCGAATAGGCCTCGACCAAGTAACCTTTAATTTAGGGGTTTTTACCCAGCTGATTTAGCTGAGGATAAATGTGTCGCCCGATCCGGTTATCAAAAATATATTGAGTGTTTTCGTCGTTAGATTCGATCATTCTGACTGATTTCAATCACTAGTGGTTGGTGATTCACCACTGATGTTTTGTCCTCTCAAGATTTTATACATTTTATTTCACCATTATTCCTCCTAGGATTCGAACCAAAATCCGCGAACATCATTAAACATAATGATGGATGAAGTAAAACGTAATGATGGTCAGAAGAGCATTACTGCTACTGCATTGAACCGATCAATAGAAAATAAATAGATGTTAATGGCAGTACTAACAAGGTTTCGGCTCCCCCACGAAGGTTGATAACGTTTCCAGAAGTCAGAAATCGGGAATGATCTGGTGTAAGAGGGATAAAGAGAGAGTGGAAGGTGGGCCGGACCAAAAGGAAGTTGGAAAATGAACCAGTTTAACTAAGGTTTAATTTTCTAGAGTCCAATTTACTTTCCGTTGTCTATGATGATTTATGTCAGGTCAGGTGGCAATTATAATATAACAATATCCATCGTGTTTGGCCCTCCTTCAAAACCACCCTTCATAGAATCGAGTGAGCGCACCCAGACCGTTTTAGGTTCATTCGCTCTTAAGGCTGTATTTACGCTGCACGCGAAGCGATGCGATTCTCTGCGAAGCGTTGTCAGGCAATGACGCGTTAAATAAACAAAATACCGGCGAGTAAGGTTGTTGAATGGAAAAGCACATTGGGTGTTTGAACCCCGAACGGAGGGGAGCCATAGAGAGGGGAGACATATTGTTCTTTACTGAGTTTCGCGCGAGTCGTCTGAAGCAACCGCAAGCCCCGTTGCGATTTGAAGCGAGTTGCAGTGAATTTCACCCATTCAATTTATTTTGCGTTTAAATTTATTATCCGTTACTCTGTTCTTTTATTTTAATTCAATGGAATATTCACAGGGGAAATTGAACTTTAAATTAGTGCCGTCCAACAACGTCCAGCAATGTGGAACAATGGGGGTGCTACTTCTGTATTGCATTTGAAATTTGGGATAGAATATATTAAAATATTGTTGTACTCATTCTGAAGAGCTTCAAACTCGCTCTTCATCATCTCACAGATGCCGGTTCAAATGGTGATATTCTCCATTTGCAGATCTCCCTTGATTGTATTCATGCCCCCCACTAACGTTTTCTTTCAACTTTCAACGCTTTTTTCTCCAATAAAACGAATTAACGGGATTAATTTCGAATGACATATCGAGCGGGACTCCAACAGTCGACTGGTTTTCTCAAACGCATCGCTTTGAAATTCGCGCTTCTCATCGCTTCGCGTGCAGTGTAAATACAGCCTTAGGCAAGGAACTTTGATAGAAAAAGGAACTTCAACGCTGACGCGTGCGAACGTTCTTGAATATAGTGAAAGCCCCTTAGTATCGCCTGGGGAAAGCATCGGCAGATATAGATAGTTGCAGTGGTATTTCCAGTTCCTTTTAAGGTAGTGTTTTTCAAGTATAATAATATATGGAAAGTAGTTTTGATCAAGTCGTATGTTTTATTTGACATCGTTAAATTTCAGTCGTTCTACTCGTGGGTTTCTACGTCGTTTCACGATTGTAGGTATCGACTTTCCATGTCCTTACTTTCACAAACCCTCTAGGGAAATATAAGCTCGTGCGTCACGAAAAACTGTAACGGCATGGCCTCGTGTACGGAGCTTTGTGAGCTAAAAGTTTTGATATCAGCTCCTATTTAGTACAAAGGTAGTAAAGGTTGGTATTCACGGAGTTGTATTTAAGACAAAGACATCCAACCGTCCTAGAAAATCTCGAAGTAATTTACAAGGTATATACACTCAGTGATCTGCTGAACGGCCTTGTTCGTTCAGTTTCTGATATATAAATGGGGCTGTTCCTTTGACATCTAAAGTAAACCAGAGAAAATAAGGAGACGTAGGGCTCCAATTTTAGATACCGTACCACTAACCAACTCCAATTTACATAGATCTGTGATTTACCTAGAAGGTAATTCTATTATTGAAATCCAATTCTAATATTGAACCTCGAATTCAAAAGGTACTCTTTTAAACAAAGTTCACTCCAATTGTATGAGCTGGTACGATATTACTATGACCAAGCACGTTTACATTCACATTCGAGTTGACATTATTTTTTCTGTTGAAGTTCTAGTCTTTTCTTCTGTCAAAGAGAAAAAGTTCTGTCCAACGTTAAGCAGTCTATCATTAAATAACATGAAAACAGTGGTGCTATTTCGAAAGTTTTCGGTTTTTGGAATTTCAGCCCTTTGATTTCACCTTTTAGGATTGAGTGAGATCGATGCCGAAAATTCATTCTCGACTACAACTTAAATGTGATTTCTGGGAGGAACATTCGTTGATTAGTTTCGGAGAAACGCTTTGGACGGCGGAAGGCTTACTTTTCCAAAGTTTTCGATGTTCTGAACGGACATAGTGACGTTCAGTACTAAACTCTTTCTTGTGGTTTTCCAACTTACTAAAAATCAAATTCCAAAGTCTCAATTGTCTGAATCTTGGGACCCCAAGAAGCTTGTTTGTGTAATCTCGTACGTAACCCCTAACTTGACTCAGGTAGCGCGGGGAGCTTCGATTGGCATTTGCTTCAATTCCTGGAAAAGATCATACGTTTTAAGAGACATTAACAATACTACACCTAGCTTCAAGTTAGGTTAATATTTATGTAAATGAATGTCCTTAGTTCCCTCATGTTCTCGGGAAAGTGTTACTTTATCCTGTATTTTGCAGCTAAGAAGAGGGAAAAGAGATTGGGTTGAGAATCTCGAATTGAGATACGAATTTGTCACACTTAACTCTGCAGAGTTTTTTTCTACTGTCATTACTTTATTTGTAATTGACCATGTAGTAATCACCATTGCACACCCATGGCAGGGAGCTGCGCACGTTCTGACGCGAGTACAACCGTAACAAAGTTTGGTTATCAACGATAAAAATTGAGTCCCAGTGACAGCTCCCGATTCGAAAACAATATTTCTCAATTCGGGATTACCAGAAAAAACGGTTTGTTACATTTATTTACACCGAATCTCTGAAATTAGTTGTAATGGTAAAATTGGAGAATCTTACTCTCAAGTTGCAATGACTTGTTGTTGTACCACTTGTTGATATGTAATGCTGGCAGCAAGGTTTTGCCGACAAACTCGAACATACTGCAAAAAAAGAAGAAAACTGAGAGAGAACTGTGATTAGTAGGTAACTCATTCAGCTTGAACTAAACACTAACGACGATTTTATGGCTATCAGAACATTTTAATTTGGATATTTAAACATTCCTATGCGTACCTTCTCATATGTGCGAAGGTGTTGTCTCTATTTACTTATTTATATAGTTATTTCCATAAGGGAAAGTTCCATGATAATTTAAATTGAGCTATTCGGCAAACCTGTCGAATTTTGGGAGGGGGTATATTTTATGTCAACCCTGCACGCCGTCATTTGAGCAGTAAAAAGTCCAGCGTTCACCTGTTTTACCTCAACGTTTCCTTCAACATCACAATTCCATATTTTGGTGACGCCATAACAATCTCGAGGAGTCACAATGTACCGTTTCCATCGCCATCTGACGAGATGTTTCCCCGTCGACTAGGAGGTTCAGGCGAAACTACGCAAGCTCAGTACCTTCAGTTCGTTCCATTTTTTCATGCATTTATTATTTTTATTCCGCTTCATTTAGCGGATTACTAAGTCCCAGACCACATCAAATGTAGTCCACTCGTGCTTTTCTCTTTTATTTTTTCTCTTCGTTCGGAGGCGTGCGTAATGAAGAACTAGCAAAGTTTTAAATGTTTACGGAGTTATATCAATGACAAAATTATCCTATCACCTTTGGGACACACAGACGTCAGGTCATATGTCTACAAGATAAAGGAGATACACTGGTTATCTGAAGGGCTCTTCATGCTAATTTCTGTCCTAATTTATCTACCGAGGTGAAATATAGATGTAGCCCTTTTTACGGGAATCTAGAGTTAAGTATGCAAACACAGATTACGTGTAATAAACATAAATCAGTATTTTATGTAGGTGGTTAATAACGCAACGGCGTTTTCTATTTGGTTTTGGGATTGTGCGCACTTTAAAAAGTAAACCAATAAGTATTTTGCTCTGTCGATTATCAAGGTTCATTATTGGTTTAATAAATCAAAAGTGCTGGTCCCGTTTGGCTGTGTTCTTGCTTTTGAAAAGAAGTAGGATACGATTCTTTGGCACAACTATCAACACTAGAATTGAATGGGGATGATGGTACCTCCATAAATCGTGGGTAAGTTGTGTGAATTAACGGTGTTACGAAAGACATGTTTTCGCCCTAGATTTACTGGCACTGAACCCAATTTTCAATTTGGTTAGGCGGTATTTCACCCAGGTCGAAATACCGAAGTTTAGGATTCGGGCGTAGTTTCTGAGTGCCACCACACAATAGGGTAACGCCCCAAATGCCCAAAAATGGTGCCAATTTTCCTCCTCTTAGTGAGACCTTATACAAAGCTTGGAGGCCTGGGAGGTAATTCATGCTCTCCCTATTTCCAGCTTTCAGCATTCCATCCCACGAGAGGAGCTGATTTTCTTCATAGAATGAATAGATGGCAAAACTATACTAGGGTCAGAGTAATTCTAGGTTACAAGGCACATTTACGAAGAAGCTGTGGAAATCCATTTCAATTACGAATTCAAAAGTTGATAAAGATCATTTTTAATTTCCAAGCCATTTTATATAAATAAAATTATTTTATTTAGTAGTAAATATTGCTAGATGGAAATGTATGTAAATTTTTCAGTTGCAATAACAAAATCACAGGAAAAAAAATGTAATAGTAATTTATATTTTATTTCTTTGGTATCTTCAGTTTTCTTCGGAGGATGATGAGTCATCCAGAGCCACTGGACATTGGTCAATAGAGTTTTCCCCCCACGCTATTGTAATAATTGAAAGGAATTGTTATATCAATTCTACCTTTACTTGATTACGATTTCTTGATATTACCTTTTTTTCACCTAATCAATTACTAAGGATATTTTATATACAGATATATAAGGTTCAAGAAATAATTATACACAAGGTTTTGGTCACAATTTGACTTATTTATTCAATAGTTGTATTTATTGCTCCAAGAATAACTACGGGGCTCCTATTAACCCGAAGTGGTATTCCAACCAAGGTTATGGTATTCCTTTAATATTTTTACCTTTATAAAATAGCACCGCAGGCGTTATTGGGTAAGGAGTTCGGTTATTAGGATGGGTATGGACATTAATATCAATTTGATTCGAGTTCAATGATAACTGGAAAACGGTACCTTGTGAGTCGGCGGCTTTCTGGATCAGAGTCAAGTGAGAAGGGAGTCCCCACAGCTTTAGGTGTCTCGTTATCCCCCCCCCCCCCCCGCTTCGCTTCTCTCCCATTTTATTCCGTTGATAGCCGATAGATGGTGTCGGTTATCACACTATTGAACGTAATTAATTTAGCATTTCGATATTAATTTGAAGAGACCAACAGTTGATAACTAGAGTCAATAAAAAAATAAAATATTAATTTAAAAAAAAGTTACATACCTTTTTTTATTCAAAATTCTGCTACCATTTTGAGTGAAATTACCCTCAGTTAACACATGACCTAGTTGTCTGGTGTGGTAATAGCCTTCTTTTATTCCGAGAAAAGTACTCAATAGTACTACTATGCCCATCATAATTGCCACCATGCTGAAGTGAGCTATCAAGTACTGCAATTCCCTTCCTATCCTGCGTCTTTTGCGAATAGACTGTGAAGTTGAGAGTAGCACATGAGCATCGTTGTATCCGTAATGTGATTTAATAGATTGTAGATTGTTGGAATGATTCGATAAAGAGTATAAAGAACGTACATTAATTGGAAATTTGCTGGGAACAATGTTGGGCTCCGCCCAGCACAATCTCCGACATTTTCATTGGCATCGAATAACAACTGTGGCAGTTGCAGCTCTTCCACAAACTGTTACTTTGAATCCCAAAAGATCCGGTGTAATGAAACAAAATCAAAACGTTCGCATCGAAGAAAACATATTTTGGAGGAAATGGTTTTTCCCCAAATAAAAATGGTTACAATATGTCACCATCAAATCTTAAATGCGTCTTGATAGAGATGTATTGACTTGGTAGTCTTACTATGCTATGCGAGTGACCGCACAACAACGATTTGCATTTTTACAACATTTTAAGCTTTCCACAACCCTTTTATAAAGTTTGGAAAAACGTGTTTCAGTGTTGTTATTTTTAAGTGTGTGATAGATATGGTTAGTTGGTCCTACCCGATTCTTGAATCTGTCACCTTGAGAGTTAAATCATATGCCTTCAAGAGTCAGAGTCATCCTCTGAGCATGGCGGACATTACTGCATTTAGCTGAATGGAAGGGACAACTATACCATAGTTGGCTACCATCACCTCAGATGGTAGCAGAGCGCGGTTACGACCACTGGCCCTTTTATTATCATCAGTCCGGTCACCCCCATTCACTCGCATTAACCCTTAGGCTAAATGCCATTAATTGAGACCTTTTTATTACCTAATTATCATACCCCTGCCCTAATTCTCTGAGCGTGGTGCGTTGGCGTAACAGTTTTTTTCCCCCCCCCCCCCCCCCCCCCAAAGTTGTTTGTGGATCATTGGATCGCCGATAGAACGTAATGAAACAGTTTCGTGATATCAATTTAGTATATGCGCAATTATCATTTATCATAATCACATTTTAGTATTTTGATCATAATGTTACATTACGAAAGTTAGCCACTCTTTAGAAAGATCAAGAAATAACAGGAAAATACATTTCTTACGTTGGGAGCAGCTAGCAGGCATAACATCGCGGCCGTGCTCGGTCGGCTCTCTACAACAAAAGCCCGCATTTGTATTATTTGGGAATGGGGTTTGAAACATTATTGACAACTTCCTCTTCCTCTTCGCCTATAATTAATTATTTCACACTCAACAGTGTTTTCTTTGGTCTACTCATTACATGGGAATATTAAAAGACCCAAAATCAATGCTCATTACCCAAGGTGAACTAATATTCAAATTGTTTAGGTCTTAGACATACGCAGTGGACTAAGAACAAAGTAAGGTTGCATAAATAACATTAATCACGAATTTAAACAATAAAATTCGTCATGATTGGTCCTAATTTTACCAGCCCTCGCACTTCAAGCGGGTAGTTTTAATCTCAAGATCTCCGGTTCCCGCTCGCCATTTCCCGCATTTTCCCTCCTGCTCCCGGGACCCCCCCACATAGCAGGCCCTGCGGGCCCCTCTGTTACGCCACTGGCGTGGTGGGCATTATTGCATTCAGCTTGAGTGGAACGGCCAACTATACCTTTCCATAATGAACATACTTCACATGACGGAAATAAAAAATGAAAAAAGAAAAGTTACCTCAAGATTCTTCATTCGAATAGGTTTGTACTCCTTTCTCAATCTCATGTGGAAATTCCATTTCAGCCTACTGATGTAATTTTTGTTTGCCACATGCATTGCGTTGAACTTTATTTGTAACTTGAAAGAATCAAGGGCGGATTTCTGGAAGAAAAACACAAGTGAAGAAAACCAATACCTATTACTTAAAAAAAAAAAAAAAAAATAATAATAATTTTTATTGTTACAAATGTATACACATCTAGTAACTAACTTTATTTGATCACTTATATTAGCGTTTTGTGGCAAATAAATCACTACCTACAGCCTCTCATCACATCACTTCACTGAATTGTAACTAGGTCCATGGGTTTGGTCCTTTTCAGTCTACGTATATCAATTCATCAATGACATTCTTCACAGTTATAAGGGCTGCCTAATTCAGAAATATTGCTTTCAGCGTTTTTCGATTTTAAATGTACCTATGCCAACAAAATTGCCGCCAACTTTTCTGTTGTTGGTCGATAACAATGGTTTAATGGTAATAAACAAAAAACGATTTGGTTCGAACTTCCGTCATGCATTGACACACTAGTGAAGTTAGATGTTGAATTTCATGTACATTTCCAGATTGTGGGGGCCATCGTCAGTGTGAATATAATTCCATTTTGATGTATAATTCTATTTAGATAACAGCTCTTGTTAAATTTTCTTTAATTTTATTAATTCCTCTCATATTTTTATAATATAGGTATCTTGTTGAGGCTTGAGTGATCAGGATAAAACGGGGAGAGTGGGATAGACATTGTGTTATAACTTGCGGTGTGCTCTTCTCTAAATGTTTTCCGATTGATGGTAATTTCTGCACATGGTAAACGTTGGATTTTCGTGGCGAGCATTACTTTTACTTTTTCATTCGTCGTTTATTAAATTGTCAGTCATGAGATCAAGATATTTTTCTATGAATGTCTGGCTTTAAAGTCAGCAGCTTTTCCCTGTAAGCCAACTTCTTCCTGCGATTTCTGGTTATGGATACGAGGAAGATATAGGGTTTCGTTATTTCTCACGTCGTTGTTTTGTATGAATTTAAAACGTCTCTTGAATAATGTTTCCAACATTTTCTGTAGCGACTAATCATATTTTGGGGGTTGTTAGGGATTAATATTTAAAGCTTGAACATCTTATATTGCAAAAGGTTTCTCCTTCGAACACACGTCATATCATATGAGTGAGATCCAATTCCTTCAGACGAAAATACTAAACCCTTCCCCTGAACAAACCCATCGCTAAAAACAACTATTAGCTCTCTCTAACTGATATAAGTGATTCTTACGTGGAAAACACGAGAAACCACCAAAGCCATCAGTGCCACTTTGAAGGGACCAACAAAGAGATTTTCAACAATGGTGCCTGAAAGGAAAGTCAGTCCCCATGCCATAGTTTTTTTCGGACCGAGAGTCGATCCATAATACACAACAAAGAACGCAGTGATTGAAATAGTGCAGAAGGCAACGATCCTGCAAAAAATGAAAAGTTAGAAAGTAGAGTGAAACAATAGTGGTATCGACGGTTTTTGTATCTGGATACAATTAGGCAAGTAGCTAAAATATCTGGTGTGCAGTTTGGTTCACATCTTCTCTGAAATCCTTGGTATCACATCAGAGAATTAAATTATCATTCTTTCCCCTTGATATCAAACCTATGAATTTATGACGCTGTGGCATTATACAGTTTTCTTCAAAAACTTCACGGTTTTTAGCTAGAAATGTGATTATAAAAAAACAGTGAATGAGTTTGAATTTAGTAGGGCAAAATCGTCAGTTTGGCCATTTTTTTTTTATCCTAGAGAATTGGCTCAAATCTAAAGAAATTTATTTGTTTTGTCTATAAATGTATCTACCAGTTAATTCCTGTTTTGTTATCCATGTTTCATTTGTAGGATAACGCTTCATTTCTACTTTTCGGCAGGTGAAGGGGCCCAGAACCGATTTTTTGATAAGCTGCCGTAAGCTGACCTCTTGAGAAAATCAAGGGGTGACCTAAAACTTATGCTCGAACGTAAATCCTGGGTTTGAACTTGAAAGCTATCTGTATTTGAGCATATTCCCATTAATATTTAATAATCTGAGATTAATCGGCTACCCTCTCTGACACCATTGGTCAATAAGAAAGCGAGAACAGAGCAATTCTAGGCATTTCTTGACAAAGAAAGCAGACCGACTTCTTGTTTTGGCTCCATTATAATATGTTTGATCTGAGTAAACAAAAATCCAAACCTGTCGAATATTAAAAAATATCAACTGTCATAATTTTCATGAAAAAAAAAAACTACAAAAGCCCTATGAGTCGGATTACATATGAACCTTCTTAGAAACGTACCTACGATCAGGTATGTGAAATATACGAACCATCCAAGAAAAAGGAACACAATTGAAACCGCTCTCGACTTTGGCTCTCGTACACCATATATCACGGGTTTATACTCTACGGGTTTTGGCTTGAGGTACTTCACCACCATCGTTTGATATTTCGAAACTTGGGTATTAGCTAAGAAATAACAATAATTTTTAGTAAGTAAATGAGTGGTATTTAATACTATGTTGTGTATTCGATCATGAATAATAGGTGGGTATCTTAGTTATTGGACGTAGCTTTTTCATTCAAACAAATAAAATCAACATCTGAGTTAGGATCATTTTTCATTCACCTCTCCCTCATTTTATTCTTCTATTCGTATCGTTGTAAATCGATTCAATCTCAAAAGTTCACGCAGATAAACGTATCAGCGAATTTACGTTAGTTTGTCGACATAATATGAAACCTAAATTACTAATAGATATAAATATACGCAATAAAATTATTCTGTTAAAACTATTATATAAAAGATATCTGCATTTTCAGCATTTTATGTGCCCTACACTGATTAACTACTACATTCATGGAAGGCACACATTTTCTATATATAGTATACTGCAATACAGACTTATTTTAGGACTGGTAACAATTTTATTGGATGTTTTATTGATTTTATTAAACGATTTAATGAAACGGATCTATCGATTCGACGAGAATACAATTACAAGGTACGGGGCGCACAGATCAGATGAGGGAGCTCTGAGGCTCATATACAGTGCGAAATTTTCTGTGGAATCCTAAATAACACCCCAATGTTGACCAAAAGCAATGAATACGGCGTACCTAGCATTTCATAAGTCCACCGAACCGAATGTTCCTCCGATTTTGCTTTATTGTTTTCCTGTGCGGTCGTCCCGTCACAGTTGGAAGATTGCGATTGAAAGGATCGGCGAGCTTGAGCAGGGTTGAACTTGTGCAGGTTTGAATGTTACCCCTCCTGTCGACGCGCACACACACAGATATATAGAGATGCATAAACCTATCTTTTTTGCACTGATACGCTCGTAAGATGGTCTGAAACGGATTGGTATTCAGGTATTTGTTTATTCATGTTTGGGTTTTACCGTACCTCCTGGATCAGTAATAGGCGCTCCACTATTCATTTCAAACCATCTAAAAAAAGTTAACGATTTTCACAAATTCGAAAATTTTGATTTTTTAAAAAAACGTTTAGGTCTCCCGCACGACTTTACTGAAAACTTTACTGAAAAAGTACTTTTCAAAAAAAATTAAATAACCAAAAACATGTTTTTTTCTAAGTTGCAAGTTAATATTACACTAACAACAACTACGAACAACTATATAAAAATTATCTCAATAAGGTAGCACATAATTTAGGTCTCCCGCACAAAGCCTAAAAGTAATAAATTTCGGCCAATTTTTGCAATTTTCCATTACTTGGATATCGTTCATACTTCAAAGCTTAAATGTAACTAAAACCTGGTTTGGGGTTGGAATTGTTGTAATAAGTGAAATAATGAAGAACAGTTCAACGAAGTTACTTGTTAGTTATTGTATCCACAAAGTGAACAAAGAACTGCGGGATCAGGGACGTTAGCTGAAGGGTCGAGTCAAAAGGGGCAGAAAGTTGGTTCAATAGTTCTTTTATTTATTGTTTCCAACTCTTATTGAAAAATAAATAATTAAAATTTATAAAACGTGCAAAGTGTTCCCTCAATTTAACGACACAGACAACCAGCTAAAAAATAGTCTTCAATGGTGTAATTCCATTCATATTGTCTATATTTTCCCAGAACCTGCCCCTCTTGGGCGTGTTTCATGCTATCCAGACCATGCATATGGGAAAATTTTCACCTCTGGTTTGAGTGCAGCGAGCAGGTGCGGTTATTAGTGTGGTTATTAATGTAACCGAATTTAGCGCTTACTTCCTACACTCAAATTGTGGGTCATGATTATTGAAGTTTAGTTACTTCTCTTGAATCCTATTGACTTTTTACCACTTAATAGTTTTGAAATATTTAAAAATTAATCCAAAATGAATTTCAAAAACTTACATTTCGGTCTATTGACTGCCTTTTTCTTTGCCCTATTTGCAGTTATGGTTTCCGCAGCGAAATAATCTTCAGGCTTCAAAGCTGATGTTTCATATTTCTTGTGTTTACTAAATTACAAAAAATACTGCTTAATTAGAATCACAATTGCTTTTGTTGGTCCAGCCTTAAAGTTATCAATTTAACTATAAGCTCAATTCAATTGAGAGGAGATATGTAGGCCAAGCACCACCTGGATTTCGGTATTTTGTTGGAGACCGAGGCACTTGACCAATCCTCGGAACTAGAAACTTTTCTAGCCTTGCCCTAACCAGGAAAGTCATGATAAGCTGATAACATCCATTTAGTAAGTACAGTGTTGGAGTAGTCTGGAGGATTTCCAGGAGGTAGAGGAGTTCTAAGGTGTATTTTTGTTAAGCTCACCTGAAACAGTATACGACGGCTAATGTGATTGCCAAAGAGATCAAAGAGCTTTTAATGCCAGTCCAAATGTCATTCAGATTGAAAGGCAGTATAGGGAAGTCAGCTGGCCCTGAATACGGAAATGACATTTCAACCATAAATGTTAACTCTAGCCGAAAAGTACAGTGAGTTAATTAGATGAACAAGTCTTGCTTGGTTAATAAATGCGTATTTTCAGAGATAACCATAAATGTCACCAAGATCGAGTATGGGTGATTCTCATTTAACGGGACAATCGAGGCTTTGATTCTGACTAAAAAATTTTGTTCTCCTAAATGTATGATTTTTTCATTATACAATGTAGATGTTACTCTAATGGTATAGTGATGTACAAGCACGCATGATTTTCGTTTGTTTCCTCAGAATTCAGGTTTTAAAATTTCATAGGTTACGAGAATGGTATGTATCCATGACAATGAGCTTTGTCAACCAAATAACGATGGAATTACATAAACGATGTTTGGGTAAGGTCGAATGAGACTGATATCTGATTTCAGTTTTTCCTGACTTTGTGCGAGAACAAGTGTCACATTTTAACATCAGTATTTATTTAGTATCAAATACCAAACTTGAAAAAAAATGTTTCAAACAGCCATGACGGCATTTGTGTAGCCACAACAATGAAGTTTAAAATCGCCACGACAATGAAAAATCAACATTAACCTTCTGCAATTAGGAGTCTAATGAACACTTATAGAAATTGAAACTTGAACTAAATAGAGTTTTTACATCTCTATCCCAAAATGAGTGCTAAACGAATCAATAAGATTTTATTAAGAGTGATTTTCAAACCCAAAACAATGGAAGTATGAAACGTACACACCTGTTTTACAAACGGCTAACTTCATTTTTGAGCCCCAACTGTACAGAAATGGCGGAAGCATGGTGTTTCCTCAAAGGGCAGGGTTAGCAACGCTGAAAAAACTTTGAATTGCCAAAAAAATGCCCTCATTTGAAAGAGCTACGATGATTTCCTCCAAACTCATGATAATGAGACAGAAGGTTTGGGACAAACTTTGAGCACTTGATTCGTACCGACTATCTGAAAGTTAGTCCCATTTGTAAGCGCACTTTCATCCAGTAACTAATTCTAAAAAAATACTAGTTAAAATATTTCCGGTAAAACGTACTTTGAGCGGATAAAATTTCGGATTAAGTTCAAATTCTGACTCACGGACAGACCATGACAATGAGATTAGAGGTACATTTCGATCAATTACCGGCATGTACAATGAAGAGTAGCCGAACTTAAAAATCTACAAAAATAATATTTGGAAAAAGTTGAACAGAAAATTATTTATCAATGAAGGACAGCGATTGTCCCGTTCAATGAGAATCACCCGTATGTGCACAAAATAACTTGAAATGTGCAAACTTGAATAGCTGTTGAAGACGGTGGGAACTTTCGAGAGATGTCATTCCAACTTCTAACGAAAAAGTGTTTTTTAAATTTTCGTATTTATGTTCTCAAGTAAATACCTCCAGATGTGTCAAAGTACATTAGACTGACGAGCATCGTTGTCATAATAAATGTCACCGTAATTATAACTCTCTGGCATCTTGTGTATAAGCTTCTTGGGTGCCTGGAAATTATATTATATATCCATTGAAACAATTCTAATATACATATAAACTTCCTCACTTAATTCATATTCATTATTTTCAATATTATTCTTTAAAATTAACAATAGAAAAGGGTGAATGGAAAAGTAAATGAATTTAAAAACCCCTCAATAATTTGAATGAATGCTTACAAAGAATGTAAGTAGTGACAAAAATTATATTTGACACGTTTATATTATCTGTTATTATCAGTGGTACCCAAAAAATGTTACCTTTTGAATATACTGGCAAACTGGTGTTTTTCTCTTAGTTCAGAAACGACCCAGCTTCCTACGAAGAGGTACCACTTTTTTATTTTCTCCCCTTCAGTAGCTACCTGGGCCTCATGCTGTTGGGCTTGTTCCAAGGAAACCCGAACGTCGTATGTGAACCATCTATCAATAATGAAGTCGTACTTAACGTGATCTTGTACATCGAAAACGCTTATTTTTGTGCAGTACCTGGAAGTAATGTTAATTTCAGTATACCGAGGAGAATTATCGATGGTGGCAACTATAGTTCAATCTTTCGCGGACGAAAGTACGCGCACTTTTGCATAGGATGGAGAATGTACGGGTACATTCTGGGGATGGGCTAAACATATGTTTTTTATTTACTAGTTATCCCGATTCAGCAGTAACCAGCTTTTTCAGCAACACGTATTTTGTTAAGAATGCTGAATTTGTTTGAAAAATTCTGAATTTGACTGGAATCTCCAAACATATTGGTAGTTGGTAGGCAATACACATGCTAATAAATATAGGTGTCTACCGTCAAAATCAAACCCTTCAACATTATTGTATGTATGAAACGGTTCAGTTATTGGAGTGGGTAGGTTGGTACTGGTTGTATGTTCCCAGAGAGCTCACACACTACTTCCTCTACAACTAAAGTTAGTCTGATGAAATAAGGTATGAGGGGCTGTTCCCAACTCATACACGAAACGAAAGTTATTCAAAATGGTCTAAGACGGGAAAGGCGATGGAAATTTCAATTTCGGAGGCAACAGTTTTCATCACAGGAAAGCGAAAACAGAGCTTCCCCTACCCGTAGGAAGAGTTGGAAAACAAGCGTGCCACACTGCTTCCTATCCTGTGTCCAGGTAACATGAAAGATTAGATTTTGTGAAACCCTTCAAATAATATCGAAATTTGTATAATATAAGGTTGTTCTAACGATTCACGGGGCAGAATTGCAGTGGGAGTTATTCTGACACAGACCAACCTTCAAAAAGTTGGTCGATATGTATTGCGTGTTCGATATTACATTTGCACATGCGAAGAGTGATTATGTATTCATTTGGAGAAATGATACATTGGGGATTATCTACAGTCTAATTCACACGTCCCCGGTAAATTTTTGATCAAAATGATATAAATGGTAAGTAAAAGGTTTAGGATTGTTACAAGGGTTTCACGTTCAGGCATGGATATTAATGATGTAGTGTTGATATGAGATTATTGGACAGCTCTTTGCCGAGTAACCTGATAATTTAAGCGTGATCAGTCCACTAGATCCTGAGAAATTGATGAAGTGTCTTTTACGTTTGCGCTACGCAGACTGAGGTATTGGTTTTTCAGTAACGTAACTCATGAGACCCGGTCTGGAGCAGGGTTGTCCACCTTTCTGGCCGCGATGCTATTATTTGTGGCCCGCGTAGGTTTTACCAAAATCATACATTTCCTTAAAATAGTGCTATGATAAAAAAATATTTTATTCTTTTTGTTATATCATAGTTTTATGTCACAAGTGCAGCGTAACGCATCGCTGATTTGTAAAACTTTCTTTCTCCATCACGCACGAAAGTTGAAAACGCTTCCACTACCTACTGGTTGACTAGGAAGCAAAATTTTCTACGTGGAAATCCATTTTGAGGTATTTTAAAACGTATTTAACGCTTTAACGATAAGACAATTTTACGCTTTTATATCGGTGGACTCTCTTCAATTTGTATAATTCAGGGAACTCTTGTTTCTTGTAAACTTACTCATAATGAAGATAGTTCGGTGTTTACTGTTCTTTTTTACTGTCTATTTATTTGGGTTTATTTCTATTCCGTCTGTTATTATTCTGTTTGAGTATGAAAGCCGCGTTATAAATGCTGTTAATGCTGTCAACTTAAGTATAAAATCCATTATTATGTACTGAATATAATTAACTATACCATTCAGGGGAAAATCCAGTGTGGTTGTGCCATAGTTGAATCCATTTGATGCTCCCCAATTTTTTATGAGTTGTCATGAGAAACCAGTCGTCACGACCTGTAGACAACGCGCCCGGCATTTCACTATGAGCGAGGATATGAACCTATAACAACAAAAAATTCAATCATGCGGTGTAGGAGCTGTTCTGCACAGTGTAATAAATTTTCGGTGATTTTTATATTGAATAAAAAGTGTTTATCATCGTCCCCGCGCGAATAATCGTTCTACCAGAACCCAAAGTTTAGTTCTTCAGAAGCCAAAATGCTTGGAAGACAACCAAATCGGACCTCCGTAGCTGTCTATGTTGAAGGCATTCTACAGAAAAAATTGTCTAAGAACGGGAGAAACAGAGGGGGCAGCATATTGACCTACCTACTGAAGATATATCTCTGGGACTCGACTTGAACTGGACCGAGCTGAAATCGCAAAACTTCTCAAATTTTTTTAGTATAATCATGTACAACAATTGAAAACATTGATCCGGGTAAAGGTCAAGGAAAATCCAAATGCAGGAGAACCTATGGCTATGATGGGTTTTACCAATAACATATCCGCACTCCTGTGGATGCTGACCATGATAATGAAAAAAATGAAAAATGAACTTCCTCCCATTGAGATATTGGTGGAATTTGCTTACCGCAAATATTTTAGGCAAAGCATCTCGATCAATTGAGGAACTCATTCGAATTACTTGTATCGATGCTTAATGGGTATTTTTGTGTCATCAGCAAATTGGTGCAAGAGCACAGCTTCTAAACCCGTCAAGCTCACTCATTAATACCAGAGAAAGTACATTCGAACGATGAATAACCATATCCGCAGTTCTGCTTCTGCGACAATCACGAGTTGTTGCACAATCATGCAAGGTTTCCGAAAATATTTTTGCACTTCTCTTACCAAGAATGCATCTTTTTGGTTAGATTATGTAACGAAAAGCAAACCAAAATTCAGAGCCACTTATAAATCTGCCATAATAATTAAATGTCACCAGGATGGATTTTAATTCACGATCATTCCTTAAAGGAGGCATGTCTCGCATTCGTCCCTTTATCGATCGACCCAAGTAGTTCAATAAAGGTCCATTTGCTCTTGATAATCTGAATTTCTTAATAATAATTAAATGTTAATTCTACCACCGTCGAACCAAGGCGGAACTTCCAGCACCTAATTGGAACGACACGGCGTGGTGGGTATACAGTACCCGCACGACCGCCAGGTCTTGAAGGAGGGGTTGGTCTAGCCCCTTGTAGACCCTACCCACCCTTGGTCCACGGGTGGGATCTACTTATCGGTAGGGGAAGTAATGTTTTCAGATCCAGTAGACAGACTCTTCTCCCAAAATTAAAATTTCCACTCGCAATCGACATTTCAAACCATTCGGAATACCTTTCGGTGTGAACAAGTGTGAACGTGTCCGCTGATGATTTTAATAAGCTTTATTTTTACAGATTCTATACGATTTCGATGAAATTTTCAGGAAGTAAGTATGTCGGGAAGTAGATGATCTCCTTTACATTACATTGCTCACAAATCTAAATATTCACAGAATTCAAATATTTGTGATCATATTAAAAACGCTGCAAATTCTTCCACAGGGTTCACTGTTCACCGCTCACCGTTCACGGGGGTTTATTATTCAATTTAATTCATTTGGCTTGAATTCATAATTTGAATTTCTACTAAACATTGGAGTGTGCGTGTTTCACAGGTGATATAGCGATTATTGAATTCTAGGAGATATGCATTGAGCACTTAAATCGGTTCTCAACCAAAATACCTATTTGGATTGATCAGTTGATCATATTTGTGTGCCTCCTGAAATTTCATGCATATCAGAATCCATCAACCCGTGTATCGGCTACAAACCCTTTTAGAAGTTCACTCCAGTATCCAAATTCACTACATCACCACGTTACTGCGATAAAAAAAAAAAAAAAAAAAAAAAAACGCTGTTGTTTTTGTTTTGATCGCAGTAATCTAGTGATATAGTGAATGTGGATGCAAATGTTGGCAGCAAAAGATCATGCCATACATCGGGAATGGTTTGAGCTACAGTCATTCGTTTCCTCGTGGAAAGTTCTTTAAAAAAATCCATATTTAGGCCCCCTTGATTTCTTTTGATTTTTTTAGAGATTTTACAAAGCTTTGACAACCCTTAAAGGGCGCTTTAAATTAAGTGAGAGAGCTGGCTAAAGAATCGGGGCGTCGTCGGACCAACATGGCTTTTTTGCTCAAGCCGTTTTTGAGAAATCGTGCGTACGACGTACGGCGGACGGACGGAAAAATGTTTATTGCAGATTCGGATTCTACACCCTTTGAAACGTAAACCATGAAATTATCAGGTGGGGTTAGCAATTGTTTTGGTTTATTATTCAATAATAAACCATTGTAATCGCTCTGGAAAAAAATTCTAACCCCCCTGAAAATTTCATGGTTTACGTTTCAAAGGGTGTAGAATCCGAATCTGCAATAAAAATTTTTCCGTCCGTCCGCCGTACGCCGTACGCACGATATCTCCGAAACGGCTGGAGCAAAAAATCTGAAATTTTCAGGAAAAATCCATCTTGGTCCGACGACGCCCCAATTCTTGAGCCAGCTTCCTCACTCAATTTAAAGTGCCCTTTAAGTTTTGTAAAATCCCTGAAAACCTCAAAACTAGTCGAATCGGCCTAAATATTTTCCTATTTGAAGAACATACCATTAGGAATCGAATGAGCCCTTCCCCACGTCCGTAGGTCGAACCATTCCCGATGTATGGCCCGATTTATGGTGCCAACATTTGCGTTTTTTCGTTTATTATTGTTTGTTTGTAACCTAGTGATGTCCGGCCGATAGCGTCGAGTTGTAGTGAATGTGGATACTGGAGTGATAGCCGATGTGAATACTTGTAGCGTAGTTAGTAGCCGATATACGAGTTGAAGCATTCTAATAATATATAGGTAAATATTATTCAATATTATTACTGGGGTTTATCATTCAATATTATTACTGGGGTAAATAAGTATTCTTTCACTGGGGTTTATTATTCAATTGGCTTGCGTTCATGATTTGAATCTTACTAAGCTTCGGAGTGTGCGTGTTTTACAGGTGATAGAGCGATTATTGAATTTCAGGAGCTATGCATAGACCATGTGAATCGGTTCTCATCCAAAACACCTATTTGGATTGATCAGTTGATGATATTTGTGTGCCCCCTCTACATCTGTCTACCTTTGGCTACATCGTTTAAATTTGGATTTGGGGAAGTTTAACGCAATACGAGTGCCAAAGACTTGCTACAGATGTTTTTATTGTGGGGGGGGGGGGGGTATTGATGTTCAATAAAAAACGCTGCAAATTCTTTCACTCGGGTTTATTATTCAATCGGCTTGCGTTCATGATTTGAATTTCTACTAAGCTTTGTAGTGTGCGTGTTTCACAGGATAGGGCGATTATTGAATTTCAGGAGATATACATGGAGAACGTGAATCTGTTCTCGACCAAAAAACCTATTTGGATTGATCAGTTGATCGTATTTGTGTGCCTCCTGAAATTCAATAATCGCCCTATCCTGTGAAACACGCAGACTCCAAAGCTTAGTAGAAATTCAAATCATGAACGCAAGCCGATTGAATAATAAACCCCAGTGAAAGAATTTGCAGCGTTTTTTCAAGAGCAATTACAATGGTTTATTATTGAATAATAAACCAAAACTCCCATGTGAGTTGATGGAATTCCACCGGAATTCCAAGATTTCTACATTGTTTCCCTATGAAGCGCATACCTATATACCATTGTTGGCATTTGATATCATCAATTGTTTTGCTACCAATATCCAGTTTCTGGCCTAATCCAACTAGAGAGAACCACCGAAGACACCATCAAAATTTTAGCTTTCCCTGTGTTCAGGGCAGGAAAGAAATACTCTTTCGGCTGAACGTGCACATCAGGAACCCTTGAAATGTTGGGTTTTTTAGGTTGATTAGGAAAGCAAATGGGACACAAAAAACTGCGTGCGTTTATGTATAACTCACAGCTGATAGGTAATGTCAAGAGATAAAAAACGTAAATTTCTAACATTGATATCGTTTTAGTTGTTTAGTGTACCATGTCGGTACAGCCCCTATCCAACGAATGGCAAAGGAAACAAATAGGATTCGAATGTAAGTGCAAAAGCTGCAGGAAGGAACTACCTCTATTGAACACAGGTCCCCTGAATATCAACAAATGAATATTCGACGGAAATAGCTCTTTTTGGTTTATTATTCAATAATAAACCATAGTAATCGCTCTCGAAAAAAAAATTTCTAACCCCCCCTGAAAATTTCATGGTTTACGTTTCAAAGGGTCTGGAATCCAAATCTGCAATAAAAAATTTTCCGTCCGTCCGCCGTACGCCGTACGCAAGATTTCTCCCAAACGGCTGGACCAAAACATCTGAAATTTTCAGGAAAAATCCATGTTGGTCCGACAACGCCCCAATTCTTTAGCCAGCTTTCTAACTCAAATTGAAGTGCCATTTAAGGGTTGTCAAAGTTTTGTAAAATCCCTAAAAACCTCAAAAAACATCAAGGCGGCCTAAATGTGGACTTGTTTTGTAGAACTTTCCATGAGGAATCGAATGAGCCCCTTCCCAGGTCTGTAGGTCAAACCATTCCCGATTTATGGCATGATTAATGCGGCCAAGATTTGCGTTTTTCGAGTTCTGTTATCGCCTTCTTGATAACTGGCAGTTTCCCATCTGGCCGTTCCAAGCGCCCTCAACTCGAATATGGGAGTGAGCCCATTTCCTTTAATTTGATGTAGGTCTGATATGATAAATGAACGCAAGCCAATTGAATAATAAACCCCAGTGAAAGAATTTGCAGCGTTTTTCGAATCGAGCCATCTTCTTGGGAACTTTGCTTTTTATACATTTCATCCAAACGAATTCTGCGGTAATCAGATACTTTAAGCAAACTTCTCAAAAAACACGCGACGTATTGAAAATTCATTGCAGATTCAAATTGGGTACTTCATTTTCATAACTCTTCCCATCCTTTGGCACATAGCAAGTTAGCCCTAACTTCTTTTCCCTCCCCGACCTCTCAAATTTCTGTTTTGAGTCATGATGAAGTTACTAAAACAAGATCGCTCGAGATAGATTCCGCTGAAAACTGGGTTTCAACAAGTCGAATTTCGTCCTCAATCGTCTCCGAAGAGGTTCCGTTGGAGATCGTCCTGCAGTGCCATGAGCAGTCACTATCTAATCGAACAGAAATTTCTCCACTTATTCCTCTTCCCTTTTCCTAATCCCTGTAGCCTGTCCCTGGATCATGTACAACTATCGAAAACATTGATCCGGGAAAAGGTCAAGGAAAATCCAAATGCAGGAGAACCTTCGACTATAATGGGTTTTACCTGTAACATATCCGCTGACCATGATAATGAAAAAAATGAACTTCCACCCATTGAGATATTGGTAGAATTTGCTTACCGCAAATATTTTAGGCAAAGCATCTCGATCAATTGAGGAACTCCATCCAATTACTTGTATCCGTACTTAATGGGTATTTTTGTATCATCAGCAAGATGGTGCCAGAGCACAGCTTCTAACCCCGTCGAGCTCACTCATTAATACCAGAGAAAGTACATTGGAACGATGAATAACCAAGGGTTATTAACCATATCCGCAGTTCTGCTTCTGCGTCTGCAAGGTCTTCGAAAACCTTTTTGCACTTCTCCGATCAAGTATACTTCACATCTTTCTTGGTTAGATTATGTAACGGAGAGCAAAAAAGCATTGCAAGCCCCTAATCGGCCATAATAATTAAATGATTAAACTATTAATTTAATTAATTAACTAACTAATTAATTATTCGAAATAGTAATTTGATAATGATTAAATATTAATTCTACCACCGCCCAACCAAGGCAGAACTTCCAGCATCAGTACCTAACTGGTAAGAGGGCTCACTCCCAGCTCCTCCGGGTTATCAATTAGAAAATAATCTCATAGTTCAACTCCTCCGGAATGATACAAACGGAGATAAGAAAAGTGACCATCTCCTCAGTGATGTTTTTTCATAAGTTTTCATCAGTGATGGATACCCCATACGAAAAAATACTTAGCCAACGTGGCAATTCGGTAATCATTCGCAATAACTTCAAGTTTCACAGAACTGAATATGTGAAATCGATAAATGAGTGGAAGTGGAGGTGTTCTCAAAAAAAGTGCTGTGCTAAGTTATGTGTCCGAGGATGATGTTATTGTTTCGACCGACGGGGAGCACAATCACCAAAAATTAGCTGACAGGCAAGTGCTAAGAGAAAAAATCTCAAACTCTCTTAAAAGAAAAGCAACCGACGATCTGACTGACAGACCTTCGAAAATCGTTCGTCGTGAAGTGGTGTCTTCCAATAATCTGAACCAAATATCTCAATCAGACGTCGCGAACACGAAAAAAAAAAATTTTGTAGAGCACGGAGAAAACTTTTACCTCCACTACCCCAAAACATAAACGAAACTTTAACCGCGTTAAATTCTCTGGCAATTAAAAACAAACATTGACGACGTAGGATTTTATACGGAGTGTTTCGTTCAATGCAATTATTATAAAGGATAACAAAAAAATGACAACATGACATGGTGAGTTTCGTTTCCTATCATGTACATTATCATTATTTCTCCCGTATTCCTTGCGGAGGAGTTGGATGTCTCATTTTCAGGTGGAAAAAGTAAGCCGGAAGAGTTGGTAACAAGTAATTACCGCGGAGGAGTTCTCCCGGAGGAGTTGGGCGTCCCCCGGTAAGAGACGGCGTCATGGGTATACAGTACCCGCACGACCGCTCGGTCTTGAAGGAGGGGTTGGCCTTGCCCCTTCATGACCCTAATCACCTACCTTGGTAAATGGGTGTTATATAAGTACCTATCGGCAGGGGAAGTTGTTTTTAGAGTCAGGACTCCTGAACCTTCTACTAGAAATCGTAAGCAGTGACAAAAGAATCAGCTGATATAATTTCAATGGCATTTTTTTTTTCAAGAGTTCCTTTTGAAATATAGTCTTTCATTTCATACATTATATATTTGCGGACAGGTGAAGCTTAGGTTGTTGTTTTATTATATCTCGTTATATTCCAGTTGATCCATTTGTAGCTTTCAATGTCCGCACCACCATGCACCTTATGTAACGTATTGCACCAATCTAGGTATTTATATGTTAGCATTTGTTACGAATGAAGGACCTGAAAAGTTTTAGTGTTTGTGGCTGTAGTCGACCTATCGTCTTCGGTACATCTAGAAGTCAACTACAATGAGTGGTTACACACTGATCAGTTAAACGGCCCTTGTGGCAATTTTCGTTCCTAATCGATCTACGGTGGTGAAGTATAAATGGAGCTCTTTTAAAGGCATCTACAATACTGTTACAAGGCATGTGATCGGCGGGTATAGTTATTTTACCAACGAATAAACAGATCAGTGATTCACGTAGAAGAGAATATATATATTTAATAAACTTTTGTAATAATTTTGCAGCATTTTTATTTCGTATTCGGAATTTATTTCACGGAATTTAGAAAATACACCTTTCACTTACAAAACCTACGAAAACGTTTCAAGTGCAAAATTGTTCTCCGTCGAGATTACTAAGGAATTGTGTGATTCAGCTCGTTTTGTTTCTATTATTCCTAGCTGGTATTGCTGTAATTACAAGAACATAGTAGTATGTTCAATAATAGCTTTCAACTTATTGGGCTATACATTTAAAAAAATTTAAACACAAATTCCCCGCTGTATTGCAAAAGAGGTGGGATGTGCAGGTGGTGTGTGTGTGCGAGTACCCGACAGTGCAAATTTATTTCTGGCCATGAACCCTCATTTCGATTTTACTGAATGTATGATTACCCGTATGATTATAAAAAATAAAGCCTATGTTTATGTTTGGCATAAAACTATGATTTGCCAATAAACCACTATGTAGCACCGCATTCTGTTCTCTAGGATCCCAAACATCACATATGTGGTCTTGCCTTTCGAATGCTATATAAGAAGTAAGTTCAACTCAGTTTATTTTTCTTTTCGTGTTTTATGATGTTTATTGTTTAGTTATTCTTTACCGTACCCATTTCTGTCATTGGGCAAATTTCACCAAACAAAGTTAGAAGTGATTGAGCAAAATATCTTCCACAACATATAGTTAATTAAATGTTAAGTACGAGGAGAAAACTAATACGTTAAATCTAGCATTTTAATAGGTTTTTCAACATTCTTTGAATTATGCGAATTGGTCACAAGTGGTGGGATTACTATCAAGTCTCCTGATTTAGACTTTTGTCCTTCTACGTTGGGAAATGGCCACACTGTGCGACGCATGGACACCTCATAGGGACTGTATCTTATGATACTTGATACTACAATAACATAAAATGAAAGCAATTTACCTCTATAGCTTACTTACTCTGCTAAAGCCACGAGTCCCAACGAGTCTAATAGCGACTTTAGAAGTCGTCCCAGCTCCAAGACTTTGTCCGGTGAACACGGCTATCACATAAGCTATATCATCACCAGGATAATTGTCCTCCATCAATAAAATATATTTCTGAAATATTGAAAAATGAATGATAATGAAGGGATGAATACTTCCAACGGAATAAAAACTATGATAAAGATGGTGGGAACCTAAGCAGGAATTTAGTTTAATTCAACTTTCTGAACGAAGCAACCATTTATAGTAGGGCTGTTTGATCGTCCGCATTCCTCAATGTTTTAGGTAATCAAACAGTAAATATTTGGGTTCATGTAGGAGAATTCTCGTCGACCGAAAAACTCTTTTCGGGGGTGTCAGGGCCTTTGAATTTTTGTTTTATTCTAATCCAGTAACCGTATGTACATATCTGCGAAAAATTGTACTGAAAAAGATGTTTTGATTAGCATTAACAGACTTGACCAGTCAGTTACTAGTAGAAGTGGTTCTTCATGGAGAATTCTCTGATCATAATGGGGCATTGAACCCATTAGCACCTATTGGGTATGGTTTATCAATTCATGATGTTCAAATCAATTATCCATTGATTAGGAGCCATCATGCTAATTCAGATTTACATTTACAAACGTTTCCTGAAAATCTATTTAAGAATATATCTTTGCAAAATACAGATTAGGTGGGCTTAACAAGTGCAGTACAATTATAATTTGATTAATTGGTTTTTCCCATCTCAAAATTAAAATACATGTTGTACAACAATCCTGATCACTTTTTGATGGATATCGTTAGTTCCCTATTCCCAATTCTTGAATCCGCCGTCTCCGGAAATATACCAGACGCCTTCGAGCGGCTGGAACATCCTCTTTGTTGCACGCATTAATCTCCTCAGCTTTTGGAAGGGGCAACTACAACATTCCATCCCCTCCCATGTAGTCACCGAAATTAGGTAAGTACCTATAATTATTGTACCAAGAATGTAAACCACCACTCATGTTCTATTCATTTGTGTTTGTGATTTTGCAGACGTTTTGACCGTTTTTCTCGGTACTTACAGAGTTTTCGTCTTGTCTGTCGAGCCGATGTCCCCACAAAAGTGCTATAATGACCAATATCAAAAGCGCTCCGACTAAAAACGTTGCGTAAAGGTGGTCGGCAATCACACTGTAGAGGTAAACTGGTTTTGTCGTGAGAATGAAGTGTTCTGGCAGTACAATATTGGCCGAGTACCAAGTGGTAGTCTGATTTGGATTGTTCGTTCGGTTGCACCTGCATTTTATTACTGGATCTTTTTGGCCCGTAGGGAAAGTCAAGTTCAGAAACTGGAAAGAAAAGTACAATAAGATAAGAATGTAACAATGCTGTCTCCTAGCTTCTCAAGTGTAGACCTATACTTGAAGTAACTGTACTTCATTAAAATCTTTCAAATTACAAATTGTCACTACCCAGGGGAAATCTCCAACATTTTTCGCGGCTGGTATCACAACTGAGCAATATCTTTAAAATCCGTAGAGTTTCAAAAATCAATTTTTAAATGAACCTATAATATCATAAACTAAATAACAACTTGAAAAACAGTAGTGATAACTTCGCATGATTGTGAACTCCAATTGAGTACATATCCTGTGATAACGACTTAGCGAAAGTTGCTTACGTGGTATGATTGGTATTAGGCAGACTAAGTCAGAAACCTGAATGCACAGTTGCGAGTCCTTGACGAACAATGTATTTAAAAAAAGGGCACTAGTCGCGTTTCAGTTCCAAAGACTTGTAGCCCTAAATATTTTTCACTGGTCAGTTCTTATGCTCCTCATGCTGGTTTGTTATTGCCTCACCAGTGGTACGGTACCACTCACTTATGTCTGTTGTACAACTAAAAAACGCCTGCCGATTTTAAGCACGTGGCTGTTTTAAATAATGTCGATGGATGTAGGAAATAAACTTGTTACCACGATTTGCTTGTCATCATCTCCTTTAAAAGGTTGGTTGAAGTGTAATAATTCCTTAGCGAATAATGTAATGATACGGTCGTCTTGAAATTGGTATGAGATCATTCATTCGATCGTTCTTCCCCGCCCAGGTACCTTAAAAATCGATCGAACTATTTCCGAAGAAAATTATGCCTGGGGTATTTCACTTTTGCGCATACGCTTAGTGACTTCGTGATTAATTAACATCTTGGTACATAATCTATATCACGACCCACACAATCCCTGGAAATTCCTCATGAACAATCCATCCAAAAGCGAAAACAAAGTTCCTTCTCCCTATAGGTAGACGGACATAAAATTAATTATTACAAAAATTTGTTTTTTCCAAATGTTAAAAACGATATTGATGTAATCAATCATCATTACTCCTAAACTACCATCACCCAACCAGTTATAACGCTTATAGATGAGAGCGTGGGCGACTGGAGCATTGATGGTGCCTTCATTTCACATTGCCAAATTAAGGTGAAAACAAATTAAAATAATTAATAAGCTGACATTATACATAGCTTGGAATAATAAATGTTAGTATCCATGTAGCCTCTTAATGGGTCTTAATAATTAAATTACACCTGTATATTGAACAGTATAAGCGAGTTTGGCGACGTTATTACTTACAACACAACCCCTTGAGAAAAATTTACCACCAGAGTAAATGGAGCATCTCACGATCCGGGAATTGAAGCTGTATTGAGTTTTTTCCGGTTCCTAAAATATTTAGAACATAATGTATATTAATACACATATATTATTAAGCTTTGAACCAATGAATGGAGCCTGACCATTGCAGAAGGAACCAAGGGTGAGTCCAAATTATGCCCTCCCCTATCCATTTTCCAACTCCGTTTAGTGCATTAGTCATTAATAAAGTGTAGAAACTTTTTGACCTCATAATTGTAATTCCATTGAATATTTGAGGAATATAATATATATTAGTGTTACCTGCATCACTCCAACCATCGCTACATAAAAATCGGAGTCTGTGGATGGATTTGTATTAGCGAACGGGACGTGTGCAGCCATTGAACTTAGAACCGCTTCTGATTTAACATCCTTGTACGACGGTTTCATTCCTTGACGTGCAAACATCTGGAACAAGAATGCCATCTTGATACACAAGTCCTACAAAAAGATGGTTACGGATGGAACTATTTTCACATTGCTTTTGATTTAAAGCAGGGTCTGCGAACCTAGCCTGGGCAATGGAACTCATTTACTGTGTAATATGTGGTTACCTATAACCATGTACCTATTTATGTAAAAAATCGGTATTGAATGGAAGTTCAGTGCGTGCAAGCTTCGAGTTACAGTAAATAGCTGTGGAACAAATATTGTTCCACAAATTCCGAAATTTCATTAATGTAGGTTCTTCAATTTCGTTGTTTGGCTGGCAAAACCAATAACTTTCCTACCGCTAAACCAGTTGCAATGAACTAAGAGCAGCTCTATATGCATTACGTTTCTATATTATCGTCCTTAGAACTTTACCACCAGGTGTCTATTTGGAACTATTTGGCTATTTGACTATTTGGAAATTGGGACTTGAAAAATCTGTGAACCAAATAATTCATGTTTGGGCCTGTGCGCACACTCTGCAATCATCTCAAACGCATTTCCATCCCACATCTACGGTACTTAGAACCAAATAATTCATGTTTGGGCCTGTGCGCACACTCTGCAATCATCTCATACGCATTTCCATCCCACATCTCGGTACTTAGAGGACCAATTAACGGTCACCCGTGGTAACTATTATCATTTCATCCAAATTACTAATTCTCAGAGATTAGTCTTCACGATTAAATGTCAGGTTTGTGCATGAATGACTATAATTTCAACCAAGCGCATCTGCCCCTACGGAATCGTGGAGATTAGTAGTAATCGAGATTACAGCTTACATCAATATTACAGATTGTACCCCTGCACAGGTGGCTTCTTCACCGTCCTGCATTTCCCTTTCCAGAGTAAAAAAAGTAAAGTAGACAATCGCTAGTTTGGGCTTGACTTCCGACTGACTCCGCGTCATCAGCTGTCCTCTCATGGGAGGATCAGAACTCGGTCTGATGATTTCGCTTAAATCTACTCATCGCCTCGCTCCTTGATTGGAGTTGGATTCGCGGTATAGAAGTCTGCTTGAGCGGGCGACCATAACCTTAGCGTTTTTCAGTGCCACCAACGATATTACTTGAAGGCGATGGGCGGATTGAACTCTGATATTTATATCTACAACGTTTGTAGACTCAATAAAAATTTAGCTTTTGATGAGCTTACGTTTACTTTATCAACCTGCGGAGGTTCGAAGTCCAAAACGACAACTCCATCTCCATCCGGTAATCGTAGGACATGAATGTTGAAACTATTGTCCAATTTCTTCTCAGTTGTACAAAGTGGAACTGGTTTGTATTCTCCAGTTATTCTCACGAATTTGTTCTCATAGTTTGGTACCTGAGAATTAAGATTCACACCATTTTTTTCTATTTTAACTTATCTGTTGAAGTTGTACATTTGATCTATTTTCATTTTAACATTAAACTTATTGTTTCCACCTAAAATAACTCTTCAAGTCAAGTATTTTTTATTGTTGTGTCGCAATTAGGAATAACAATAGTCAAACGTAGGTAGCACAAAATAAAATATGTGGTGCGCCCGAGCACACCCAGCCTCGGTAGGCGCTGGCCTCACTCACCGTGGTGGCCTCCGATGATTCGCTGGGCAAGTGGCACTAAAGAAGCGAATAATTTGCAACCAGAGACACATTCGCCTCCATCGAATACATTTCAATTTTCTCAAAAAATCCTTGTAATTCTTTCGATGAAATGATTATTCTGTTAAAAAATCCGATTCCATTTTGCGGGGGATCATTACGTTGAGATGCAGAAAGATGTACGAGATGGGGATAATCGATTAGCTGATTACGATTATGATGATGCTCGTTATTAGTGATTGAGGTCATCCTAATCTTCACATACTTTATGTACTCCAATACAAATAGTGCGGGAACGGTTATCCGATTTATTTTTCTAAAATGACCTCTACAACTTTCTATAAAACCAAAGACAAGGATGATTCCAACTTCAACCTTCCGCAACTTGAATTGAATTTGAAGTCCCAGGAGTCTTACTATCCAGACTGCTATTTAAGCAAAATTTATATGCTATCGTCTGGTCAACATTCAACGCCGACGAACATGGAGAGCACCAAGATGCAACCAAGAGCCCCGAAGACTGCACACCAGCTGCAAGGTTCACGTCGTCGGAGCCAGATTCCAACCCTGTCATATCATCCGTAAATAAATATATTTCTCCTTGTCTATTATGATATTGGTGAGGAAGATCGTTAATGAAAGCAGGAACAAAGTTGGCTGTGGCACCAAATCCTTCTTTAATTTACAAGGGATTGACGTTGTCTCTGGCCAAGAAGCAATAAAGAAAATTATTCAGCTGTTTACCATGAGGTACTAGATAAAACCCCTCACTTTGGTCATAAAGACGGATAGCTGAATGCTTACGGCCCTCAATACGATTCAGAACAGCGGCCGAAATTGTACGACGAAACCCAGATAGTTGAACATGAGTAATAATTATTATTGAGGATGCACCAAAATTTTCACTGATTTGACATAGCACCTTAAGCTGAATACTCTTGACTTGGACAAGCAATTTTGAGATTAATCGGTGGATTAATAATTCAAGCATTTGCCTTGCTTAGGGATAGAAGTGGCGGCTAAAAACTACAAACAATTGGGGAACTACCCTGCCCTGAAAGATAGATTAATAAGATGACTCCGGGGCTCTATTAAACAATTGGCCGAATACTTGATCATTGTGGTTGTGATTCAAAGAATATCTGCAGAAGTGGTATTTTTTTGTTTCACTACATCATCATTAACTTCCTCAGCTAAGACCTCATGGAGATTGAAGCTATTCGAAACAGAGTGAGCAACAGCCAGAAACTAAAACATGGGGGCATGGGACTCAGCAACTGGTCGGGAAAACTTATATGCTTTAGAAAAAAAATCACTAAAACCCAAAGCATCAAGCTCAGAAAACTGCTTGGAAGTAGAGTTGGACTTCAATTCAACTAAGAGTTTACAAGTTGCCACGTAGCCTTTACTTTGTTAGGTACAGAATCGGTAACATCATCATTATGATCCTTTTGTAATTTTAATATGGCAGCTATGAACTCCTTTCTGCATTCATCCGATATATCATTTAAAATTGTGGTTCCTTGTTGAAGGTGTAAGGTCTCTAAAGCCGATATTGAGGTCTCGGAGTTCTAGCGGTTCTTGAAAAAGAACTGTGTTGTATTGCCTATCCTTCAAGTAATCCTTAAATGAGAATAAAAAAAAACCTCGCCAGGGGGGAAGCTCCCTAGATCCTCGGATGCTTACTGCTTACAGGCTGTGGCTGAAATTCAAATGGAACATGCTTTAGCCATCCTATTTTTGCGGTTTTCCCTTCGCTGATTTTTCATCATTCAGCTGGTTTCAATTAGCTATTTTCGTGGCTGCTATTTCGGCTTTACCTGTGTGGCGGATGTGCCCTAATATTACTGGTCTCCGTGGTCTATGACTAAAATATATCTATCATAATAATGCTGTTGGACTGATTATGTAAATGACGACTCGCATCCTAGGTTCTCGCAGAACTATAAAATTACAACGCTTATAATGACTCACTACTAACTTCCATTAAACGTTTTTCGGATAGTTAGTCCAAGGCTAAAGCATGTTACATGCTTAAAAGAAAATTAAGATAAATATTATATTCCAATTTTTAGTTAGTTAGCAGAATAGACCATGCTAAAAAAAATAATAATAATAAAAAATTAAGATCTCAGATTTAGATTTCTTGATTACCGCGAGATGGTCTGCTGGTGGAATATTCAGGCGTCCATGGATCACGATTTTCCAGTGATCAGAGAATTCCAAATCCTAACACACCGACTATCCTTCGAGATAATGAAGTTTTGTACCTATAATGCCGATACAAGATGGTCTGATCAGCGTATATTCTAGTAGTTTTGGTTGTAATTAGATGAAGAGTGATTATTGTTTTTTTTTTTTTCATTCAAGAATTGAGGGTTGGATGAGTCCTCGGTGTGAAAATTCAGATCCCCTATTAAAACGGAACCATGAATTGATGGTATGTATTCTCTTTTGTTTAATGAGTCCGTTCAACTGCATTTAAGCACATGTGCTTGATTCTGTTATAAAGAAATGTGAAGCTTTCTGCGGTAGCTAATATGAGTAAACATCGGTCAAGCAAAAACAGAAAAAAATTGAGACTAACATACCAATATTGATCTTAAAAAGCATTAACAAGAAAATATCACCATTCCGTGATTCTTATACATTCGCCATGACCGGATTATACAGTATGGCTGTATTAAAACAAATATAAAGGTACTCACAACAATGCTGATGTCAATAGGTCTCAGGTCTGGTGTAGTCGTGTTGGACTGCTTGTTCAGGACCCCAATCAACCCGATGTCGTTTGGCGATTGAAACTTAAAGTCTGCCGAAGGCGAAATGACCTATGTAACATGAAAATTAGCAGATCTATTTTGTTTTAAGTAAATGATACTACTATTAATTGGAATAGTAAGCAACTATAGTTTTGGCTGACCTACCATGCCGGACAAATTCCCATGGGGTGATTTTTCTTTTAAATTTATTTTAATTACAATCAAGTCAGTTTAACAACTTATCAGTAACTTGTTTCTAGTTTCATAATTCAATATGCAGTCCTCTTGTACATAATAGGACTTTCTTTTGTTCTAATAATTTTTGTTCGCATTTCACTCGCGATAAGTTACTTTATACGTCAAGTGTCAGTTCGAACGGCTTTTTTCTCTTTAGTCTTCGGAAAAGGTTGTCAACGTCAAGGAGATGGACCACTTCTGCTTTGACGTGGCCCTTCATCCGTAAGAGTGTTTAACGGCGAACTTTCTTATTGTGGCAGCGACGCTCTCGATCTTCAAATCATTATGAAGGTTGTCGTCCCGAATGTACCAAGGTGTACAATCTTGATGTTGCTATTAGCTGTACAGCCCCACAGTTTCACACCATAGGTCCACACAGGTTTTAGGACCTGATTGTTCAGCATACTCTTATTTGACGTTGACAGCTGCGATTGTTTGCCCATAAGCCAGTACATTTTTCGATACCTAATATCAAGCTCCTTCCGCTTTTTCTTGACATGCCCTTTCCATTTCAATTTGGCATCAAGCGTTATCCCAAGGTACTTTGCTTGGTTAGAGTAAGGGATGGTCTTTCCGTCCAGTATGACAGGTAAAGGTCCAGTATTTAACCTTTTAATAATAGGTAAGGTCTACATGTATTGACTTTGCCTCGTTCATTTTAATTTTCCACTTCCTCGCCCATCTGTGAATTTTTACTAAAGATTTGTTGAGCTTAGAAACTGATTCAACAGTATCTTCTGCAACTGCCAACACTGCAGTGTCATCAGTAAATGTAGCTGTTGTATTTTGTTATATTTCTGGTAAGTCAGTAGTAAATAGAAGGTATAATACTGGCCCTAGCACATGCCTTGAGGAACTCCATGGGGTGATTGAACGTAGGAAAACAGATGATATCTCCCATCAAAGAAGTAATCGTTATTAAAACAATCTCATTTCTTGGATTAGCACGAGTACAAAGGTAGACAATAATGTAAGTACATATTTCGGAAAACATTTGATGATTTGCAACATACGATGTTAAAATGACCTTGACCGTGAGGTGGCAGGATCAAATCGACCCCGGATTCAGCGACCCCAAAAACATTATGTGCACATGGTCCGGTCGGTGGCTTTTTTCTTTGTTGGGCAGTGTAAGAGGCGTGGAAGAGGTCATTCCTTGTGACATTTAGGCCAAACATTTTGTTTGGGTTTCTGATTCGTTTAAGAATTCGTCCCAAACATGGACTATCTAGACGGTAAAGTTTATTGGAAGAAGGATGTTTAAAAAGGGTAGTTTTTCTTTATTGTTGTGTTGACGCGGGATGATCATCGCGGATTTTCAACTCTGGGTTTACTCCTTCTTTATTAAATTTTGATTTGGTTTTTGATTGATTTGTACTGTCTTGACGTAAACTTCTTGAGAGATTTTGTCGGTTTGTTCTCTGTTTTGATTTTTCTTCTTTATGATTCTTTCTTTGTCCTGATAAAGTTTTTCCTCTATTTACGCGTAAAGGGGTGCTATATTGTCCCTATGAGAGGCAGGGTAACTGTCCCGAATAATTTTATTAATGTTCCAATCTAAGTGTATGTTTGCATGTGATCATATAGGAGTTCGAAAGGCGTTAGTTTGGATGTAAAGTGGATCAAGTTATTGTGGGCTAACTCAGCGTACTTGAATTTAGTATTACGTTTGAGTTTCTCAATTCATTTCGTGCAGTATGCGGATATGTTTGATCAAGGTGTAATGAAAAGATTGGAATCAGACAGAAGATAAAAGATGTATGTTAACGTTGTGTAATAGCCCGAATTCTCCGACTATTGAGTTTTGGAATTCCGGGCCATTTACCGCTTTTAATTTGGTGGGTATTCCGGAGTTAGTGACATGTGTCAAAAGTGAATCTACTGTGTCAATTCCATTTGAAGATTTTAAGAGGTATGCTTGAGCGTGTTTGAGTAATGAGTCTTTAATGGTTAAACATTTTGATTTGATTTCGTACTGTAACCATGTCTTTTATTTTTTATGTGCATTTTGCCATTGTTATCTCCGAGAAGGCGACGTTTTTCTTTATTATGTTTGTGAATGTCTTCAGTAAAGTATAGTCCATATATAATTGTAGTTGGTGTTGATCTTACATTGCACCAAATACAAAAATAACCGCAATGGGGGCTAATGTTTGGTGTATCCATTTTATACCATTACGTAGAGTTTATTGTAATAATTAAAATAACAATTATTATTTAAATTATCCTACAGCAAATGTTATCGTATACCATTTTTTTAGAGTTTATTTACGGATCTTCTACTTAAACTTTTGTTAATGACTGGAATAAATATTCTTCACAGTATAGAGGCTAATGCCGAACATACAATTGTGAAGATACAAATGCATATCTACTAAGAGGGAAAACCGTGGGATTGCAAAGGATAATTTAGCAAGGTATCCTACCTCAAATTTGTTCTTTACGTACCGCCAAGTTCATAGTTTCATTCTTATTGTAATATTCTTCTGGAAAACTGACTTCATTCACAGTTTTTTCCAATTGCGTTCCATTACCCGTCTGAAAATCAATAGTGTTCATCTATTAATGCTATCACCAATTCTTAATAACATGCTGTTAGCTGGTTCAAAGATACGGCTGTAACTCAACTTGGTAACGGTTTGAATTATGTTTTCTTATGTGTTATGGATGGTATACGTGAATTTAATTTCAAAGTATCAAATGAAAAGTCCAAGGTCACTGTAATTTTGTCCGTTACCTCACAGTAAGGCAAGCAAAAAAGCCAAGGTCGACAGAACTGAGAACTGGTTTTATGTGTGAACATATTAAAAACACTGCAAATTATCAGACAAATTGATTTTATATCTGTACTAGATAACTCTCCTGTTTAGGTCAATCATCTGTGTTTATTAGACGTATTGCGCTGTATATGGACGTAATTTTTTATTAGACGTAGTCGAGGTTACGGTTCACGGAGTTATACCGGGTGTTTCAAGCTCGACTGGCAAAACTTCGGGGGCTGATTCGATGACTAATTTACGACAAAACCAGATTTACTAAATTAATTGGGATAAAGATGTTTGTTAGCAAAAATTTATTAATCTAAAAGTAATTTTGATTTGATTTGAAATGAAACACCTACAGCTGCAAACATACAAAACAAATTAAACTTTTCTTCATGTAAATAATAACTGCAAAAACACAAAATCCCTTAGTAAACAATTAGAGCTCTGAAACCACCTGACACGATGGTTTGCAGTTTTATTAATATACCTTGTCATTTTTGCTTTCTATAGATGGAATACTGAAGCTCTGTTGATTTATTAAATTTAATTAATTTACCTTCTTTGCAAGTATAACGTTATAGTTCCATACTGTATCAGCTTCTTTCAGAATGCTTTTGTTTGACTCAGTTCTCTACCATTAACTTTTCTCTTATATTAAACTTGTTTGCCCGCTTTACTGTTTCCATTTGATGGGCATTCCACATGTATTCCAATTCGCACATGCTGTCCCTCTCACTAAAACACATTTGAGCTGGAGCCGGAAATCTCGCGAACGGTGTAGAGCCTCGATTTTGGTTTCAAGCAATGATTTTTATTTGACATTCCATTTGAGCACCAAAGTGAAACTGCCTTCAAGATAGCACCAAATCAACATGCCTTAAATCCCTCAATTGGTAGGTGATTGGGGTTTGATCCTGATGCCCTACGAATTTTTCTTATATCCGATCAACGGGAAATGGCTGGTGCAAATAAATCAGGGAAACCATCAGCATGGAAGAGTCAAACAATCTGGGAAAAATTAATTTTTCAATATGTCTGTCAGCGTTTTTTCTTTCTATTCTCCTTTTATCTCTCCATAAGATTATTCAGTATTGCGTGAGGTCTGATTCGATTCATTACAAGAATTTTATCTTCCAATCCCTTCCTCTTCTTTTTCCGTTAGGCAAAAGAAAGAGCATGGCAACGAGCCGGGAGTGAACCAACAATAATTTTCATTGCAAGTGGAGTGGAGAGCAACTGACAGCATCCTTGATATTCTTTTCTTCCACAATTATCAACCCAGCACTGGCAGTATGCCTCAGGTATTAAAATACAAGTGCTAAAGTCACTACAATTATTGCTAAGAAAACTTAAAGTTATATATCACCTTTGTTTGAATTTTGAAGCAATCGTTCTCCGAGGAAAACGTTGGAAATTGAAGATCAGGGGTATTTAAACTTCCCATTATGGCCATAGTCTCTAGGGAATTCTCAGTTGCCTTTCTCACCTAAAATCACAAAACCAACAGTAATTTATGTAATGATGAATAAAAATGTGAGAAGAAAACGAGCTATCCAAATTACAGTCGCTTTTTTAACCTTCACCCAAAATTAGTTGGTGGTGGATTGTGGACACAAGTTCGTTTGTAGATTACTGTGTCTCCTTACCTTGTAATTGGTCTTCAAGATGTCCTTATAACCCTATAACCTCGTGAACATAACCCTTTACCAGTCAGAGTGTACGAAACAAAAGCTGATATCAAAATACCTGCAATCGTGGAATGTATTATGTACGGTCATGACGTAGAAATCAACAACTGAAATAAAAAGATATAAAATAAACCATCTACGTACGCTTCACTTGTCCTCAAATTTATTTTAGCACGGTTGATCGAAAAGGAAAAAATAGCACTAGGGTGTTTCAGCAGATCGCTGAGTTTCCCTTATCTTGTAAATGACCTCTAGATGTTCCAAACACAGTTGGGCGACTTCGTCTTAAATACAGCTGCTTTGACACCAACCTTTACAAGCCCCTGAAGTTCCCTAAATCGTGCAACATACTGTATATGAACACAAATAGAACAACACAAATTGAAGGGGGTAAAATAAGACACCAACCTACACTTTAATTGTCCACAAGTATAATGCGACAAAACAAGTATAAATACATACAAATAAGTATATAAAACAAGTATAAATAACGACAACTAAATAAAAATAAACTGTGAAGAAGCCAAACATAGTTCTTCATCTCAATAATAATAAATATACTGTGATTTGAAACCATTATTTAATCTATTTTAAGAAGGCCTCCTTGACCGGCGCTACGATTTCTCTCAGAGCGGCGCTTCAGGCCTACCTCACCATCAAGACCGATCGGTCGTGCGGGTCTTGCCTAATTGACGCCTGCTATCAAGAAATGTTTCCCGAAAGCAACTGACTTTCAAATTCAGGCTGCGCAAAAAAGCCTCAATTTTCGTGCGCTAATTGTAATGCTGGAAAGTAAATCCCGTGAACTATTTCCCATGAGATTTCATAATGGGCACGGCAGAAAGGCAATACATTTGAACAGAAATGTATTCCTGTTTTTTTTTTTTACGGATTCAGTCTTGGAATGATCTGAAACGAATAATTATTCGTTAATGTTAACGTTATTTCGCCTCTCGTTTTTAGGTTGTGCCACATCTCCCTGGATAATTTATAATAAAGCGCCAGCGAGGTGACATTTGCAAGCCTTGCCAATACTGTATCAATAATACCAATACATCCGGTTTCTATGACAGTTTCTGTTGGTACGCTAGACACTTCCCGATTCCATTATTGCTTGAATTGAAGAAAATACTGGTAAATGTTCATACATGTGATACATGTGGAAACAAATGCATTTTTATGTAAAGTCAACAACGGTTGACTCTCAAAATCGGTTGGTATCAAGATACGTGGAATTTAGAAATCGAGTTGAAAAAATAACTTCGGTTCAGCCTCAGGTTTGACTACAGTAACTTGCGCCCGTCACGCATCTTTCATTAAATCTGAGGTTTTTGCGAGATCAACATGAATTAATCACTTTCTCTCCTTCTACTGCATATCAAAATCAGTTCCCTATCGGCCCTGAGAACTCGAAGCTGTATTTGTTTTCGGACATTAAATTATGTTTCGGCTTGTGGCTGCTTACAGGACAGAACAAACAGCCAAAGCTTAGCATTGCATTTCTAGTTTAAAAAAATTGGATCTGCTTTTGTCTTTCAACGTTATCCATTAGTTTCATCAAGACGGAATTATTTAATTGAAAAACTTTCAGTTTAATTTCTAAATCCCTTTTTTTTCAGTTTTACCTACCTTTGTCGATTGTTCATAAACATTAGATAAACACTTATAAAATCATTGAACATTATTTTATAAAGTGTAACTTTATTTACTAATACATTTTTATTTTCATGTTTTACTTTAGAATTACAACCTAATTTTCCCCATTTTATCCCCTTGATGGTGATTCTTTGGTTTCGAGTTAAGTACTAATCGATTCACCAACCCAAGAATAACGGAAATAGGTGATTTAATGATCGTATTCGGGTAATCAGAATTTTTTTCCTAGAAATCGGCACATAGTAAATGGTAGCTTGCAAAAACTTCGGAAATAAAAAAGTTCATCACAAGTTATTCGAGCTGGATTATAAATGGAACTCCGTTTATGAATCTAAAACACAATAATTGTAATTATTACAAGTTATGGGAGGTTACAAGGTTATCTAATTCGGAATCGATAAACCCTTGTAATAATTCACAGCCTTTTATTTCAGCAATTTCAATTTTTTATCTTAGATCACGACAATAATAATTTATTTTGACTCCTTCTTTATTGTATAATTTTACTGTTCAATGCTATAATAAATGTTTATACATCATTTCAATAAATATAAGAAGAGCGTGAACGCCAAAGCGAATGTGAACGTGCTTGTCCATAGTAAAAATTGCTTAGTGTCACGTGAGGATCGCATCAGCCGATATAATTCCAATGAAATTTTGATTTCAAGAGTTCCTTTTCGAGTTTTTTAAGACTATGGTATATAATTGTGGACAAGTGTGTAGGTGTTTTATAAGGTGTTTAGTTAGGTCCATATAAACGCAAAATAACTCAATCGAACTGAACTGATTTATTTCCTGATCCAAAACATGTTATCACTCTGCCTCGCGAGGAGGGTACTACCTCGCAGGTTATAGGAGTCTTTTGTAATTAACAGAAAGGCGCGTGGAGCGCTGTACGCACTAAGCCACATCTACCCAAACATCCCTCCTCTTGAGACTCGAAAATATCAACAGCATGTGAGATAAATTTAGAAAATGCGATCAAAAACAAATTTTGTATATTCTGATATTCAAACGAACTAGGAGGTTTGTGTGCTGTTATAAGAAAGGCAATAATTTTTTATCTTAGATCATTGACAATAATACATTTATTTTGACAATTATTAACCATTCTAATTATTTTGATATAATTTTGCTGTTCAATGCTATAATAAATTTCCTTTTTATTTTATACATCAATTTCAATACATTATAAGAAGATTGCCTACTCATGAGCAACTGAGATGGTTCAGCCATACCATTAGAGTTGATATTAGAGATGATATTATCATCTCGTTAAATTTGAATCCGGGGCGTCCTTATACAGTCTACTGCACCATTGTAAGTATTTTGATATCAGCTTTTGATTCGTACATTTATCAATGAACCTCTTCCTTGAAAGAGAGTTGATTTGTGCTTGTCCGGTGATCGGTTCGCGAAGAATAAAGTAGAAAGGGTCGTTACAATTGTAAGAGGCACATTTGACTCAAATGATATGATGGCAAGAGACTAAACTCTTAATGAAACTTGAGGAATTCATATGTACGTTTATAATATCTAAAGAAAAATCTGAAAATAAGAGACGAGACAGTGAGCGGTTTGAAAAAGAAGACCACGCACTAATCGAGGCCCGGTTCTTTGCCGAGGAAACGGTTTCATTGCTAGAATATGGCATTACTAATATTTCAGTTAACGTAATAATGCTTCCCAACATTCTAGCACTTGAGAGAAAAGAACAGTATATCTTCCGAAACTTAATATTCCACTAATTCGATGGACACACTCTAAAGTTCAAAATTTTTTTCATGTATTCGAAAACAATTTTCACAAAATCCTGCCTCAGCTTATACAAATAAATTTAATTATTTGGTGAGTTTACTAACGAAAGAAACAAAACGAATTTATTAGTGGAATAACTATAACAAATGAAGATTACATAACTGCTTCGGATAAATTTAAACAAGCATTTGAAAGTACCGAAAAATATTTAAAGTGTTTACAAAATTTGAATTTGGGTGAGGATGTTGAAGAAAAGACTTTGGTGACCATGATAGAATCAAAATTTCCATCACATTAAAATATTTAATGGTCACCAAAGTCTTTTGTTCAACATCCTTTACTTATTATAGGTAGAAGAATACAGAGCGGATCATGTTAGTACTGAATCACTGGTTGAAAATTGGGGGATAGGTTGTCCGAGCGAGCTAAGGCATCAGTCCTTTGGCTGTTTACTTTCAGTGGGGGTACTGATTAGCCCGGTTCATCCCGTAGGCACCAATGATTAGGGCCAAAATATTTGTATACCTGTCCTGTCGTTGGACAGCTCTTCTCGATTCGAATCCATTTATCGAAATCAGACCTAATTGACAATTTACGGAAAACAATAAAAACTGATGAAGTTATTCAGCTGATATAGCAAGAAAGAGGGGGCATACATCACATTTGATTTTGTTGTCTGTGTATATTGTTAGATGTACAGTACCTAAAAGTATCACCACGTATGTAATTAAATTTTTATATAATACTAGCAGATAGTAAAACTATGAAAATTACGTCAAATGTCTTGCCAACAATTACTGATTGAACGAACATTAATTCAGATATTTCCCGTTTAAAAATTAATCCCAAGTATTAGTACTTAAAACATGTATATATTACGTTGTTATACTACATTCTTAGATATTTCTGTTCCTCAATTTTAAATCACACTAACTTTTTGTATATGCTCTTCATGATCTTCTTCTGAAACAGTATCTGCATCAATCACGGGATCTTTTTTCTTCAGGAGTTCGCAAGATGCTTTCGTGATGGAGCTAGAAATAATCAAAATTACAGAATCTTTCATATTTATCAAGACATAATTCGTCGTTCTGGCTTCTAAACTGGTTGGGGATACCAAATATTTGTTTAAAAATCTTACATTAGAATCGGGAGATCTGGTAGATCGCTCACACTTTTTCTTCTCTTTTCACGGATGGTTTGGGTATTTTCTCCCTCGCTCCCAATGTATTTAGATTTAAGATTTATTCGGTAAAGAGCCAACCAGGCAATAAAAACGTCAATAACATTCAATAACATAATAATCAATATAAGGAAGCAAGGAATAACAATTGCAAATCATAAGATATCATCGATATTAGTCTCAAACGAGTGTGGAAAAAGTGTACGTTATACAGGGTGTCTACTAAGTTACGGATCACCCTAAATAATAATTTTAAAACAAAACTTGCATACTTTTCCCAAGAATTTTGAATAGTATATCACACACCATCATATTATAACCACGTTGCACGACCTAGTTTTCTTCTGACGGGAACCCCCATTTTTTAGTGCAGGTTCGGATCCTAAGCTCGACTCCGTCACATTTGACAACTCATTCGATTCATTTTATTGCTAGCAACGCACTCAGCGAGCGCTCAAAAATGTCCAACTGCAAGGTTGGTGATAAAATTGTTATTTTTTGGCTAAAAATGATTTTTTCGTTTTGAATATGCATGCTTTTTTTCCAAGGATCTCAAATACGACCAAGTTGCATACTGTGCGTTTGCGGTAATGTGTGATGAGCTGATTCCAATTTTTTTTTCTCACATGGGAACTCCGATTCTCTTACTCCAAAATCGGAACACTTTTGTGTTTTACCTTAGGGGTTTCCACAATTCTAATAAACTGACAACTTAGCGTGCTCGCTGAATAGGTTGAACACGGCCGACAAAATCAAATAAAGGGTAAAATTTGCATTAAATCGAGCGAGCGTAGAATGTTGATTCATAACAAACATTTGGGGTTTCTGTATGAAAAAAAATTAGTGTGCCTTAAGTACACTTTTCTCATGGTTGGTGGTTGTATTTCAAAAATTGGGATAAAACATGCAGGTAAAAAACAGATTTAAACCCAAAAATAACGGTTTTAGATGGGCGGTCCGTGACTTGTTAGACACAATCAATATTGCTTTGATTTTTTCTAAATACTACCTAGGAGACTTTCCATAGATCTAAAAGAAAATATGAGAAATACTCTCTCAAAGGATTAAGTGGAAGAGTTCAGTACCGTCTATGATTTGGCTCATGTCGCGAGATTATGAGATTTTGACAATTTGTTCATAGCTTCATTCATAAACCTTGGTTTTCTTTACACAGGTTAAACCTTCCTATTGTTAGGCTTGAGTTTAAAATGGTTTATTATAACTGATGAAAAGGTGAAAAAATGAAATAAAAATGAGATGAATAAATGTGCGATGTTAATTGGCTATTATTTAGAATGTTGAACTATAAAACAATTGTTTCGAGTCACTTCACTTTCCAGCTCTATGATGACACTTTCTAAAACACAAATTTTTTGGAAAAGCTGCCCCAAAAACTATTTATGTTACCGTGTGAATATACTTACGGTTGTTAGAGACTATTCATTAGTGAAAAAAATCAAGAAGTAAGTAAACCGTTTTTCGGTTTCCGGAAAAAAATGGAGTCAACTACACCGATCTGATAATGATCCACTAACACACATGACTCATGCTTTTCATTTCGGACAGCGTTATTATGGAGTTGTTGCCATTATGCCAAGTGAGGTAGGTATCCTATAACTCAAGACTGGTCCTATCTGCTTAGAGGCTATGTCACCTATCTGATCGGTCTCCCAATAGTTAAGCTCCCATAAAACTCTAGGCGATGAGGAGGAGATATTGGATTTCTAAGTACGACAAATCTAAGGGTCATAGATGGATTAAGGTTGATCAAGAACTCAATTCACATTAATGTCTCAAACTTGCATCGCCTTTTTAGTTAGGTTGCCTCCGAGCTTAATGATAATCAAACAGTTTACCACAACAATTAACAAGGGTTGATAATGTAATATCAAAGAGGATAATATCTCAATAGTATAAACCCTTCATAAAGTTCCGAATACTGAGTAAGATTATATTTAAGCATTGTTCTACGTGAATCAAATGATACATACTCGTATACATTTTTGCCAAAAAGGTCCAGTATAACGTGATGAAATACACGAAAATGTCTAGATTTTTTATATTACGACTACTTTTATGTCCACGTTCTCGTGGATACAAAGGATCACATGTCGAGTTTAAAATGTTTAACTTTCTTCTTCACAGTTGATAATGTTTTTGGTGATATTTTGCTAAAATGTATAAAACCCATTTTCACCCACTTTGTGTACTCAAAAAGTGCTGTTCAAATAACTCATCCTTTCTTTTGGAATGCTTGGCTTTTTGGAAAATCGAGCTTTTTATCTCAATCCTATCGAGTTATTGTCCGGATAAATAAGCATAAACATAAATATTTTGCTGGTACTCACGCAGACAGAGCTGCCTTTTCGGTAGGCGTCAGCTCAATATCGTCCAAGTTTTTAGCCATTTCTGCAAATTTCTTGAGCTGCTCACTTCCCTCAAGCTGTAGATCAGCAGCTTTTTCTTCAAGTCCAGATGGCTTTATTTTCAACACTCTGTTAAGAACATGTAATCCTTTGTCGAGTTCAGATGGATCATCGATTGTGTCGATCTGGAAATTTAATTTGATGAGGGTTGACAGATTGGTTTCTTTCCCGATTTTACAAATTTTTTTTTCCGAAGCTTAGAGACCATTTCGATGTGAAACGCTTCTTCAACGAATGTTGGTAAAAGTGGAAAATTATGTCTGGAATATCGGCCGATTCTAAAAGTAGTCGAACGTTACTAAGTACGAACGGATTTTTAAAAAGAGTTTTTCGATCGTTGACAACTTAGGGAAACTTACTTTTTTAATGGTCTGTGGAACATCATCTGAACCCTAGGCTTCGCGTCTCCGTGTCGTGTAATTACATTCAAGATGACATAAAAAGATCCTTATTTATATTTAATCATGGTATTAACTGAATCAGGCGCCCTTCATCAGATCACTGTATCTCCATACTTTGTAATTGGCTTCAAGATAAATCTCCATCAAATATATCTCCATAGATACCAAACTATACTAGCCTCTTTGAACGGAACGGTAAGTCTACTTCCATATTAAATTTTGCGGTTTCCTTAACATAACCCAAATTCTCACTTGATTTTGTATCGGACCTACTTCAGATTCAATAAATCTAGATGAACTCCAATCCGATTTGTTATTCATAAAATTACCCAATTCACTATTAATTTCTATTTTCGAATTAGCATTATCAAATTAGTAAATTAGGTTTTTGGTGTAGAAATCAGTGTTAATTATCATAGATAATGCCAACACTATTTCATAATATGAGGCAAGGTTTTCTCAAAATAAGTATAACTCTTGATTAAGGGGATGGTACTAACATAGCTATCAAGTTTGGACGAACGTTCATCCGTTATTGAAGAAATACCGATGGAGAAGAGAAAATTGATTCCGTTATATATCCTCTACATTTACATCAACAACATTTCAAAAATGGTTTGCATTGTTCCACATATTAAAGGAACATATTGTGATGTACAATATATTTTGGTTTTGGTGAAACTAATTGAAATATTTTCATTTTAGTAAATTCAATAAAATATCTTTTCAAATTCGTTCCTGACTTTACCTTTCTATTGATCATCAGTGGCCAACAAACATTCTTGTCAACATTGAACAACGAATGGTGCTACAATTCATTTGTCATCATTTCACGAAGAAGACATTATTAAATTATTTTGATTAGTAATTATGATGAAATTGAGCACTAAAGATTTTATACGTTAAATTAAAATATTTACTTACAGCTTGAAATAAAATGACGCTGAATGGAAATACTTGAAGGATATCCTTATTTTTTTAAGCCGCTTAACATTTAAATGTTTGAATTATACTTTGTTTATTGCTATACTCATTAGATGTATTTTTTTGTTTATGTATTGGTGTATGTGAAGGATAGGTATGGCTTGTGCATATCATTAAAATGTAACGTTGATTTCGTCTCCAATCGATGCACATACGGGGTATGCAAAAACATCTGACCTACTATTTCATTTTTTGTCAAAAACACGAGAGGAGGAGCAGATCCGATTTTCGGACGGTAATTTCTTCATAATGTAAGGTAGAAACGAAAAAACCTAATTTTTTTGGCAACGCCGCCAAACCTTTTCGCTTTTTCCAACTACCGTGTCGTGTCGGCGAAGGTGACTTATGTGTGAGGCCGGTATTGTCTTATTCACATTTTGGGGATGAATAATTTTTGACTCACTTTGGAAATGGAATTCATCAGATTCCTGGCAGTAGCTTCCGAAACCGATACGTTTTGCTCTTCTATTTTTCTGGTTAAATCGTCGAGTTCTGTAAGCCCCAAGTCCTGTGCGTTGCCTTCCAGCGTTTCATCTATGCCTTTAATTATTTCTTTGACTTCTTTTTCAGTTAAATTTCCTAACGGCCTGGTAAGCTGAAATGAACTGCCCATTTGTCTCGTTGCCTATGCAGGGTGGACACGACCCAGTGTGACGCAAAAAAAAAAAAAAAAAAAAAAAAAAAAAACGGGTGAAGGTCTCCACCGCCACCACTAACCACACCATTGTAACACTGTTTGATCTTTACCAAAAAATAGGCCTAGGCAACACTGAGGTTGCCAATTATTGTCATAACCAAATCTACAAATATAGAAATGATATAGATAAAGAAATCAAGGAGCTCCTTCTCTGCAAAATATTATCTACTTGTGGGCTTAATCTAGAAACACGTGGATATTGAAGAAATTAAAAGTAGATGTTGTTCTGAACTGTACTGTAGGAATGAAGTCTGTGACTCGGATTACCCGAAGAAGCTCTGGGAGTTCAATAAAAACAAATAAGATAGAACGTTGTCTATATTTCCACGAAAATAATGAGATACACAGTTAAATAATTTAATCAATTATTGATTTTGACGGTTAAGTCGTCATCAGTAACAAACATGAACTGAAGATACATCACAGAAAGCACATTTTATATAGGCCCAGGTGAATGGAGATTGAATCCTATTGGCTCAGGGAAGTGGAAGGGCAATGCCACTTAAGGGCATATTGTACCCCCCCAAAAATGGCGAATTTCGTGACCCATTATCTCAGCAACCCGCTGTCCGATTTTGATGATTTAAAAAAAATAATTTAGGCCTAGTTAAGATCTTCAAATCTGCGGAAACAGATTTCGAAAATATGAATTAGGCGAACCACAATAAATTATCAAACTTTACGTTTTAGTGGCGGTTTGCCGTCACTTTGTTCACTCATGCCCAAACTATCTGACTCATAATTTCAAAAAACTGTTTCCGCATATTTTTGCATCTTGAATAGACAAATCTTTATAAAAAAAGAAAATGAAAATCGGTTCAGTGGTTCTCGAGATAATGGGTCAGATGCGTCAAAAAATGCAATTTTCAAGGAGAGCCGAAAAACATAAACGTAACGAATTTAGCGTTTTCTCGTCGTTCTAATGAACTATTCTTGAAAAAATTGGAAGTTATTCGATTGTGTTAGCAGATAATCGTGTCTCCATGCTGTTATGGGTTGATCGTGTCTTCCATAGTGTTATCAGTATTTTTATCGGTATCAAGCTTGTTTTTTCCTTTATTGTCGTTTGTCAATGTCGGTTTTGAAGTTTCGATTTCTCGTTCAAGGCGGGCGGCTTCTAAGCCTAATTTCAATATGTTCCTTTGAACTTTTAATATTGTTTAATATACCATTCTTTTCAGAATTGAATCTAGTTTTTTTTAAGACCAAAAAAAAAAAAAAGTCAAAAAAATTTTTCTGGGGTACTATATGCCCTTAAAGTTTGCAAAGTGAAAGGGGGACAAACAGTAACATTATGGAGAGGAGGAGCCAAGCTTATTGCAAGAATAAACAATTTCGAATTTGGGAAAAGTGAGGAAATCTACATATTGCCTGTTGAATTTGAAGACAAGAATAAAGCTAACAATTGAACTCATTCAGTTGAACTCTCTTGGAGTTGGTAAATCTTAATTATCTATTAATTAACCCTAAACTAAAGTCTCTCCTCATATTGTACCTTGACGTCGAGAACGATGGGGCAACCGCTAGTTCCGAACGCGAGGGGGACTGCTTCGAGCACCGGATACTATTACGGGGCTATTCGTCTTAAGAGTCGTGAATGTGGTAGGAAACAACAGCGCATTGTTTTCTACCGCAGCTTTCTCCGGACTAAATTTTGTGCAGTTCGCTGCTTCCTAAGAAAAAATAAGAAAAAATGAAAGGCCGATTGAGCAAGGTGAAGGGGACACTGGACGCTAGGTTCCTTTCCGTGGACCCGACAGTTGTCAGATCAAAAATAAAGCTATGATTAGACTTGGAATACGGGCGGCTTGAGACAAATCACAACAAAAGAAAAACTTCCACGAGCGAAACATCGGAGAAAATAAATTGCGCTTGATGGCCTAAACAACCTTAATTCTGGGCTGAAATTATGATTTGTTACCATTCTTTCTCCTAAAGGCACGTTTTTACTAAAACAAAAAGTTTCTTCCACTTTTTGGTTTATTATTTTCAATAACAAAAATTTCTGGTTTTCAACGAAAAGAGTTTTTATTTTTTTTTAACACCCTCTCAAAAGTTGTTGGTTTACATTTCAAGATGTGTAGGTTTCAAAAATTGAGAAAAACCGTTTACCGTCCAAAGATTTTCCCTGAAACCACAGGACGAAACTTTTACGATATTTAGCATAAAAATCCAACATCGGGACGTGCCAGTACGACAGAGAACTTGATCAACCATTCCTAAGGGGTTATATTAAAGATTATTAAATAGAAAAATCGGAATCTCAATAACTTTCGATGTAAGAGGGTGGTCTGTTTTGTGGTCATTAATATACAAATTAGTTTTTTTGAATCGAATGAGACCACTCGGGGTGCTTAACAATCATCCATTCGCTCACCATTTGAAAAAACTCATGTAAGAGTAATGGAAATCGGTCGTCAGCACAGCCTGTTCAACGTGGGGCCTGAGCTAGACCGAGTGGGTGACGTACGCTCATATATTTTTATCTTGAATGAAATTACGAGCTATAGGGCTGTCAAATATAGGTAACGTAGCACGGACTACGTCTAGTATACGCAGATGAGTGATTTACATAGATCGACTTATACAAAAATAAGAAACCTCTGTCTAATAATGTGCAGTGCGACTGCTCGCCATGTTGAGCAACTGTTTGGAATGTACCTTAAATATTCCATAAGGTGTATTTTCGCATCCAAAGTTTCAATAGCGTGACAACTCAAAACATAAAAACGTTAAAAAATTGCAACGTTCTGACAATTTTGAAAAACACCTGTGTTGGTAAAGATCTGCCTCAGGATTGTCAAATCTCACAAAAACCTATCCGTTCATGATCATTGTGGAGATTATCCTATTTAAAACACTCCCCCTTGTGCTTGGAGCACTGATTTTCCACTTGATGTTTCCCAGAATGAGAACCCAATTTTGAAAAATTAAGGACCATTAAGGTGGTTATGAAACGGAAACATTTTTGTGTGATATAACAGTTTTCGACCTGCTTTTATTGGTTCTTCAAAATTGATAGTATGCCGAAGTTAAAAAAAAACTTCATTGTTTGAGTTGAGAATGGAGCGAAATTATAAACATTTTTGCCTTGAAAATAGACCTATAATGCATCTAACTTCACGTTTATTTCAAAGTTGTGGTATTTCTGTGGGAGAACATGACTGGGCAAAAACAACAATAGAAAATATTATTATTTTGGCAAAAAGTGAAAGCAAAATGGTGTGGTTAGCGGAATTCTAATCCACTTCATATGTATATTCCCTAAATTCTTTTTTCACACTCGGTCGTTCCCAACTGAATAATTCCGCCTGCTGAGATACGATGAATAACTAAACATAAATTACCTATTGGTTTTGTCAATGACTTTTGAGATATGATGACAATTGATTCACTCTTTCATTTTCAGTGAGGGTCTGTTCAGATATGTTCTGGAATTTTTCCTTATACAAACAAGAATTTAGTTAAAAAAAATATATATACGCGTATATCAAAGGTGAATTCCGGTGCATTTCAGATAAAGGGCGCATGAGCGATTCAATCTCCTCGGTCTCTCTTTCCGTAGTCACGGCTGTTAGGGATAAACGGTACTCGGAGAAGTTTGTTGTGTTGTCAGCGAGAAAAATATACGGCGAAAAAGAGTTGCAGTAGCGAGGAGGTGTTGCCTCCGCGAGAACCAAAACTGAACTCGATGTTTGGGGTGGTAATGGTGAAAATTGATGTTTCGGGGAAAGATGGTAAGGACAAGGAAATTATCAAGAACTTAAACCAAATTTTTAAAATTTCAAAAATGAAAAAAAAAAAAAAAAAACTTTAAAAATTTTGGTTTTTTGTACGGACATTGAATTTACAGTGCACCATTTTGACTGCCCTTGGCTACTCCCTAAGTTTGAAATGATAAGAAAGCGACATTATACAAAAATCCGGTTGATACACATGTTCCCATTACTTGATCGGATGGCAATACAATTCATGGAAGACCATCTAGAACAGTGGTTTCCAAACTGGGCGATGAGAGGTCTCTGGGGGCGATGGGAGATTAATGGGCATTAGGGGGGCGATGAGTCGAAAATTGGGCGATAAGGGGGTGATGATCAATTTGCTGAATTTGAAGATAACTCTGACTGAAAATATTCACAAAATTCCTCGAATTACCAAATAGAACAAAATCTTCTAACAAAATGATGAAACATTACCGGAACCGATTCGATTATCGATGTTTTGCTTTCGATGTACAACAACACCTGTAGCTCAGCAATATCCAGGTCTATGGGCCATCGTTCAGAAATATTTAATCGCGTTCCCGTCATCCTATCTTGTAGAGTGCGGATTCCGCATAGTTTCCGACGTAATTTTTAAGAAGAGGAACCGTCTGAAAATCTCATCGAGAGGAGACTTGAGGCTGAAGTTGACCAAAATTGAACCCAACGTAGAACAGCTGATTCACGCTCATCAAGTTCACCCATCTCACTAGCCTCCGTTTCAAGTTTGAACCAGTTTTTCTAAAAATGCTTTTCCAAACATGGAAGTTTTTTCGAATGTCAGCGTTTTTTGTTCTTTCTCACATTTGAGTTTTTCAAATTATTTTCAAACTAGTTCATGTTTCTAGCTGTGAATTTGTGTGTAAAAACAAAACGAATTTCTTGATATATGTGGTGAGAATGTGTGGATATATGTATGTTGTATGTAAATTCAGTAAATACACAATTTTTTTAAACGTGTGTTTTTTGCAGTGTTTTCATTGTTCGGAGTTTGGACTGACTGGGCACATTTTAGTTTAGGTACAGTCAGTCTTCAGTTGAAGAAATCTTAGCGGTGTGTATGGGTGGTGGGGGGCTATGACGTAACTCGGGCGGCCAAAGTGGGCGATGGTCAAATATAGTTGGGAGCCAAAGATCCAGAAGGTAGACCCAGATTATGTGATCGAAATTGAACAGACAAGGAACCAAATTTGATAAACAAGCTTCGAAACACAAAAACTTCCTGCATGAATTGGCTTTTCTATTTGGATAATGCTAACATTACAAAGATCGTTTTGCAATCCTTTAATAATAGCACCGTTATATTAATCCTCTAGTCACTTTAAGGAGTATGGTGCTCAGTCCGCCCAGAAGCATATTGTATACTAATAATAATACATATTATAGGTGTACTTTTCATAGTACGTATATGTTGAGTGGTTCTTGAGTAAGAGTAAGGTGATGACTTACCGGCACTGTAATGTTATACACTGTGGATGCCCCTTGAGAATCGAATATAACGACCATAATGTCGTTTTTACTAATTAATAATGGAGACATTCTAGGAGCTCTTGACGTTATCAACGGGATCGCTGGAATAAATAGAAAGTCCAAGTTATTGAATAGTTTAAAACAATTGGGGATTATAGCAATTCTAAAGGATTATTGTAATAAAACCATTTATGTATCTCTCTTTTCCATTTTCCCTTTAATCTTTCCTCTCCTCATCTCTGACCATTTTTAATCTCTTCTTCTCCTCCTTATAATTTACTTTAAATGAATACATATTATGTACATTAGTGATTTTCAAAAAACTCGAAATAATCTATTCAACGTCCATAACTATGGATCTAGTTGTCTCAGTGAAACCAAGAGAATGTTTGTATTATCGGCCTTCCGAAAACAGTGTTAATTTACAAAGCAATTTGCAGAATATTTCCTCGTACAAAGTATGAAAACCTCTAGAACGTGCCCCATTCAAATAACGTTTTCGCTGGCTCTGCCAGTTCCCACAAAGCTATGGTGAATGGGGCCTTTAAACGTCTCAGTTATTCTCTAGGTTCTTGTTTCGTACTCCTTATGCAGAGAACGTATGCCCGTCTGTTACTGTCACTACGTGGTAATGTTTTGCCCAAACAAAAGTACATCTACCTCAATATAAGTTAAAAACTAATAAGTACGATATGGTTAAACCTTCAGAGCTGTTATATTCAGGAATTTCGAAAACTTTGTAACTCAACGGTACATCGGGGTCAGTCCAGTTAAGACAGGAGAGTGTGAAGTTGGTCTCCAGGGAGACGCCGGATCTGGGGGTCACACTGCAAGATCCTCCTTTTGGCGCATAATTTTTCAACGTCACATTATATCTCGAATACGTAGATGGATCTGTAATGAATCAGAGTATAACATAATATTGTTCCTCAACTGAATCAATCAATCAACGTTAAATAACAATAGTGTAAGATAAAATTGAAATAATAACAACAGTAATGACATAATCATAAATCACCTTCTATTCGCAAAAGCGCATGTGATATAATTTGACCGATCCAACTTAGAATCACATCAAAGTTGTTTCGAATGGTCTAAAACGAGAAGAATGAGAGTGAAGATTTTGATGAACAGTTTCATATCTCTCGAACTTGAAAACATGAAAAATAACATATTCTGCGAGTTAAGGTTTCACATTTTCGCATGGGCAATACTACTCAATCTTTCATTCTTGAATTTCACATTAGTTGGCAAACCTCGACTATCCCGTTCAGGGGGAAAAAAAAGTTGATGAGCGAATTATCCTAAATTATCGCCGTTTGTTCCCTTATTCATTTTTAGCCTTTAAAATACATACTCTCTCAAGTGCATTCTCCAGTACAGAAATATATGAGAATTTGATGTACTCGAAAATTGCTGTCCATTAAGTTCTACTACCAACAAAACATTAAATATCACTTCGTTCCTCATTTTGGAGCTACTAGGAGGACATTGTCTGTACCAATGGTAATTCATAATTTCGTAATTAATAATCATAATTTTCGAAATGGTAATTAATAATTTTTTCTGGAAAATTTGTTTACAAAATGCTTTCTTATTCAAATCCCGATGATTCACGGGCCATGTTGCGAATTCGCAAATTGGGCTGCTGGAGTTCGGGATGGATATTACGGCTAGTGGTCATTGGGGCAAAAACTAGCGGTTTCGGATGAATAGTGACGAATAGTATTTGTTCATAAATATATAAAGAAATCTGAAAATGAATGACTATCGTAAACTTGTCTACACTTTCTGAGGGAGAAAAAAACCAACCCCACCTACTTCCTTGGTTGGCACACAAAAACGATGCGAATCATTATTATTTCGGTAACGGATAATCAATGGGCTCCAAATAAACACATTGAACTGAGTGTGGGGAATACTGGCATCATGGTCTACAAATGGATGATATTTTTGTGGAATTTCGTAAACTTTCTTTCAGTAGTTTTCCAGAAAAACTTTGGGCCGTTTACATAAAATTCATGATGAAACGTAAACGAGTGTTGAGGGGAGTTGAACATTTTATTTCCTTGGTCGCTTACAAAGGTTCTTTACGGGAGGATTCTCTGATACGTTTTAGTGAAAATTTCTATTTTCCCAAGAACCCAGAATAGTGAGGGATTTTTTCTTCCTAGTGCGTTAGATGCAAGAGTTCGAAGGTTAATTAGTTAGTATTTGGTACAAAGATTTTTAATTATGATTTGATTACTTATTACAGCAGCAAAAATGTATTTGCCACCCTCAGCCAATCTCCCTGCCGGAACGGAACAAATATCCGCAGGTGTTTCGGGATCTCGAAGTTGTCCACTGATATCGGGGCCAATTACTTCGTCAACGACTAAGTGGATTTTCCATTTTAGTTGAAGAGTTGCAGATTTTGGCTGTACTTCTGCTTCCAGGTAAAACACTCGATCAGGAATCGCGTAATATGCACAGTTTTTCTTGCAACTAAAATAAAAGGAGAACATAGGGACTTATCACATGAGAAATATATATTGAACAGAAAAAAACTAAAGGAATGCGCTTGAGCAGAACCAACATTATGAATAACTAAACTATAGGAAGGTGAAAAGTATTTACAGCACTTTCATTTTTCATAAATCAGAAGAGAGGAAACCAGAAAAAAGATGAAAGGATTGTTAAAATGGGTAAAAATGATGAATAATAATTTTGCAATTTGGAATCGCAAAATTCAAGTTCGACGAGCAAACTATTTTAAGAGCTCATTTATATAAAATGTAAAAAAATGTTGTATATATGCATAGTTGATTGGAAAAGAAGATTTCCAATGTTTGTTAATTTGAGATCAGGTGAATCGAAAACAGTAGATATTTGTTCCGAACGTTTCGCACTTTTATTTGCACATCTTTAGTGCGCCATGCCATGTTCAACACTACCCGAAAGTTATACCATGCCAATAAGCAATTCTCAATCATCAAAATATTACTCACTAGTAGGTCGAACATCTATCCCTCTCACTGGATAAAATTCTAATAGATTCTAATAGCAACTGCGAAATTTATCATAAAAACCAAAAAAATTATTCAAAACATATTCATTAAAACTAAAGACGATACTCTAAATGGAATGAAATTCCACCTTATATATCAAGTCCACTGTTCTTGTGGAAAATCATATTACGGCGTGATGTCTAAAAAGTAGCGTAAAAACAACCTATTTGGATTGATCAGTTGATCATATTTGTGTCGCTCTATCACCTGTGAAACACGCGCACTCAAAAAACAAGCACAGCGTTATAAATTCGCTAACCACTCATGCCCGTACCATAAAACACATTTTTCATTTCCATAAAACCAGAATTATAACAAATGAAAATAATACATTTAAGAGTAGTAAAAGGAATGAAAGCGAAAATCGGGTGTTTTCAATTCACCTAACCACAACTCAAACAAATATTAGAAATCTTCCGAATTCGAATCTACTGTATTTTTAACTCACGGTCAGTAATTATACCAAACATTTATTTTTAGCACAAAGAATGGAGGAACCTAATCAGGATTGGAAAGGGAGCCAGATATTTGAACAATCATTCGTGAGTTGAATGAATAATTACAGTAGACTCATTCAACAAAAACATACCTAATTGCTACGGATTCCTCCTCGTGCAAAGCGGCCTCAAATGTCAGCACTACGGGTTTTGGATGTTCCGGATGAGTCGCTGATCCGGTGAATGTGTAAACTTGTGTTGCACACCTCACCGCAAATTTATGGGGTTTCGTATTTCCTTGGAGAGCAAACATACGTCACAATATCAGATGTAAAATCAAATAATACTATTCACTATGTATTTAAGAGTAGTTACAATTCCTAATTTTTGTTCCAAGGCAACGGTATTGTTTCTAAAAATCCCGAAAGAGAGAAAATAATAATAATTTTTTAATTATTACTTAAATTTGTCAATGAGAGCGAAATAATACTATGAAACCCCGAAGAGAACCACGTATTTCCAAGTGCCCAAGAGAGCGACCAAAGTCGTAATTCTTTTTCTCTAGTTAATGTAGGATTTGGAGATGTCAACGGCTCCGCCCATTCGACCCAAGTTCGTCGTAGTATACCATTCCTCTCTGAGTTAAGAATAATAAGATTTTATAGAAGCACGAGTTACGGTAAGGAAGCAAGGCAGTTAAAAGCCGTAAGGGAAATCATCTTAAAGAACTGTGATTCCCCTTTTAGAGGACAGATGATCCTTGACTTGGCAGTGGGTAGGAACGTGCAACAGGAACGGTATACTTTACTGCCTACCAATTTTATTAGATTATGTAATTGGTTCGAGGAAGCTTTTTGTCTCACCCAGCACAGCAGAATTGAATACCTTAGAAGTTAGTACCTTCCAAATTACCTACCATTGGGAAGAACTACATGTTGTTTATCACCTTTATCACTGATCACAGTGCACGTGGGCTTGCAACTCCATTGAATATTGATTTCCTCATTTGGGTAATAATCTTGGTTGGAGTTCTGCACTTCCATCTCCACAACAGCGTCTTGGCCAGGCTTGCACTTATTGCTTAGCCGATCTTGGGGGATATAAAGTTTCATTCTCTTATCCACTTGAATATTAAAATAACACTGAAAAAAAAAAAAAAAAACCATAACAAATTCTTACATCATCTGTGAAATCTGTGTAACTATTTAATTATTGCAGTTTTGCACTTGGAACCTCAGCATTAATAGTTGTCGAAAATGGATTGCATGAGGCAATATGAGGTAGGCTTATGTGATATCCCATTGTCTTGTCAAATGTACACATTTAAAATTTGGCGTGATTTAGAGTCCTCCCGTTCTTGTTGATTAGCGGAATGTTTGCTCAGTAACTGAACATCAAACCAGTCTAAGGATCATAAGCATTCGGAACAAACGAGATCGCTCAGTCGGTGGAGAGGGGCATTACCTCTTTAGCTATGAACGTGTTTCATAAAAAGCCTGATTTTCCGATTTACGTTGTATATTTTCTGCATGGAACTACTGTCCCGTGCCATATTAAGGAATGTTCGAAATACCTTGCCTTCTTTAACACCTGATAAAGGATTTTTGAATGGCCAGAAACTTTTTGATGCGAGTTATGTGGCCTTCATGATCAGGTAAATACGGAATCAATCGTATGGGTATCGGAGTAAAGACAACTGATTTGATTTCCTAACAGCAAATGTAGATCATATTTTACCAACATTAATGGAGTACATGCTGTAGAAAAGTCATTCTAGTTTGAAGAAATGTCATTAATAAAAATGGAAATCATGTAACCTTTTGAAGAACACGGAATAATTGACCGAATGAGAAGACTATGATAAGTTTAAACTCCGTAGGGAGAAGAAGAGTCCCTTGCACACTTTCTGATCCATACACTAATTTATGGACGTTAATCAGATATTCAGATTACATTCTGAACTAAGTAAATCTATGTTTAAAAAGAAAAAAACTTTTATTCCCCATCATTTTTGGTCATGCTTACCATGTGACGTGTGACGCCATATTTGCGAAGGTAATGGCTACCAATTCCTAACTGTACAAGGTCGCAAATCGCGATGTATTTTCCAGCTTTGAATACACCTGGGGGAAACGTTTTAGTGTTTCCATCAGCACCTGTAACAGAAACAAAGGCTTGAACGAAATTTTGGAAAGCATCTTCTTGGGAATTCAGGATGTGCGATCACTGAAGCAGTCGCTTTTTTCAAATTGAGCTGGAGACCAACTACCATGCATATAAACTCGGAGAGACCCTGTTTCATATTTCCCCGGTTTCCCTTGAATTGACAACCTTGCTTTATAAACACAAACTAATTCACGTTCATTAACTATGAGAATCGTTCGATGATGACATTACATTCCAGGCTTCCACAACAATAATGCATCACTCGATTTTTATTTTTAGAACATCCCTTTGAAGCAAGGCTGCGTCAGTAGAAAGACACCTATTAGAATTTATCTGGTGGAAGGGGGAGGAGTGGGTTTGTTTTTGAGACACAGGGTGACGTAGTGCAAAACAAACCAACTTGCTGTCTTCATGCGCCAATTAAAACACTTGTTCAGCTGGTGAGTAAACCGTTTAAATTATGCTTCGGTTGAATCACGAGATTTCTTAATGTACGAGGAACTGGCTAGTGACCTAACGTAAGAATTAAAGTATGAAAACGTGATGCTGTTGCTGTCTACGACCCAACTCGTTGTTGCCGGTGATTTCATTGCATATGAAGTAAATAACAATTTGGTGTACTGAATAAAAAAAACTCCCATGGATAATTCATCTTGACAAACCTTTTAGTGATTCTAAGTTCTTCAACTACTTGCTTTTGAGTCGCGTGTAGTTGTGCGGTGTGCAAGACGTAATAATTGATTGTTTGAGTGCTTTACTGCTGTTGATATGTTTCAGAAGAGGAAAAACAAAGTAAGTAGCTACCAAAATCACGATTTCGCGGCAGTAGTACTAACTCAGTAGATACCAAAAAAAGTGAGATTGACTGTTCCAATCAATATAAATTCATGGAGCTAAAAGTTGTATAGAATGATCATGATTGATTCTAATGTTCCCTGAAAAAAATCACTACTTAGGCCACGGCCCGAGACTCTCGCGGAAAAGTGAGTTCGTAAATTGATGGAAAATGAAATGCATAAAATATGAAATACGGTCGTCGTTTAGATAACTGGCATACCTGCCGTTCTTGAGCGTGACACAGTGTGATGCGAATCAGTTATTACCATTCATCTAAATTATCACTAGTATATGGTACCTATCCAAAATTACAAAATTTAATAGAAATAAACTTACCAGTGCTGCTTTTTCTGGGTAGAATCATGGGCGGAATCATGTTGTTCGCCAAAGATAGATCCGTGACTGAAATTTATTTATTTAAAAAAAATGAATATAAGGAAAGTGAAGAGGTCAAAATGGACGAAGAGCTGAATACATTTGATATTGTGCAGTTGAACAACGGATGGCAGAAACTTGCTCAGGAATAAAGGGTGCCCTAGTAACCACGCTGCGCCAATTCCGGGCGGGAAAATTCCTAACAAACCCGATGTTTCAAAACTTTTTGTTGTTTTAATTTCGAAAATGACAAAATTGCGTTTTGAGGCACTATGCAGTAGTGCTCAATCAAGACCAACTTTGTTTTTTTCAAATGGCGACTCTAATGTTTTATGGCGAATTTGGATTTTATTTCATGAAAGTTGGGTTGTACACATACGTTATACGACATTTTGAAATCTACAAAAATGATGAAAAATGTCTTTTGAAGAAAATTTCTGGACCAAAATTTGGCAGTAAGCGGGGGGGGGGGGGAGGGGGGTGGTTACTTGGTCACCCTGTAGAGTAACACATCGATGGTCTAACGTTAATGGTACCAGAAAAGAAAACGATGCACATTATTGCACACTGGTATATTATTTCTGTATTCGACAACCCACCTACACGGATCATTGGACTACCTGAACTGATCTGTACTGTAGATAACGCTTCCAAGATAAACTCAGAAACATGGACAGAAATCCAACTGTAATTGAACAGGATAGAGTACAACTTGAGCTATCGACAGCCACGCATTCTTGCTTAGACTTCAAACTGACCTTACGGCTCCCCAGCCCGATCGTCGACCTAATCGATTTATCAGGAGACGACCAAGACCCGACGTCAGTACCTACCACTCCATGATGTCCTTCGCCACCACATCGTGGAAAGTCCTCATGCCGTGTCTAGGAAGTTTAGTCGATTTTTTAAACGATGAGTGAACGGACGATTGTACAGCAACCCAAGTGGTCTCTGTCGATGCAAGGAATTGATTTCTATCCAAAATCGAACCAAAGAACTACGGTCTTACATCTGAAGTTTTTGAGATTCCGATTTTTGATAGATTACCCTTTAAAAATAATCCCTTAGGTTAGATTGATGAAGTTGCCGTTCCTCCAAGTTACTCACATATCCTGAATTAATGTTGGATTTTTGAGCCGAATTCCGTAAACTTTGGTCATGTAGTATCTGTAAAAAGCTTCGACGGAGGAGGCAAAAGGAAGGATTGTTTTATTCAATTAAATTTTTCAAATCTACATATCTTGGAACGTAAACTTGATAAATCAACCCTGAGGGATTATAATTAAGGATTAAACTATAGAAAATACTACAAAATGCACAATGTTTCAAACGTTAATCTCAAAAATGAACCTTCGTAATCGATGAGGGGAAAAAAGTGCAATCACCCCCACCCACCCACCAGTTGTTGGGCCATGTTTCAAAAATCGAAAACAGCCCCCGAATGGGAGGATATTGCCTACCTAGGCAGTGGAATTACTTAGGGCTCTTTAGGATATACTCAACTGCATGGTCTTGGATGACGGTGTGCTGAAAAGTAAAACTTCTGGACATCATAAGTTAGCCATGTTACCGATTTCGGTTCCAGGTAGCCAGAGAGCTATTGTTCTTGAATCAGGGCACAATCTTAGCCATCAAAACTTTGAGAACAGCTTTTATTGAATTTTGATGCAGAGGAATGTGTGGCAATTTAGTGAAAGTTGAGCCATCTACAATCGACGAAGAAGACCAATTAAACAGAAAACCCCTAAGAAAATGTACACTGTTGGAGACCCTTTCGAAAGGATTGGTTTGGACTTTGTTGGGCCGTTACCAGTGAGCCATTGGGGAAATTGATATATTGTAATAATTGTAGACTGCTTTACAAAGTGGCCCGAGGTATATATATTGTTCCCAAAGTTGAAACTGTCGCTCGAGGACTTGTGACCGTACCTTTTGCGATCTCATGTCCAAGCTCTCAGAGAATGGGCAGAAAGAGGTTGACTAAAAGTTACCCTTAGCACTGCTAGCTTTCAAGGGACAGAACAATCAACAATGGGCTCCTCCTCTACCCGCCTTCTACTTGGAACAAAGCAACCTACCTCTACATTTGCTTTATGGCACGCCTCCATATACGATGATCGAAACCGATTTGCGAGCCAACTGGAAGAAAATTTCATTTCAGTTCATGGTTTGATAAGATTTTATCTCTCCATGTGCTCCTCATTTTGGAGGTATTTGGAAATCAAAAGTGAAATCTCTTGAATTTCACTTGAAACGTGTTGTAAAAGGTACTGAGGTAAAGAAGAGATGTGTACTTCCTATGTATGTTAGAATCTTGTTTAAATTCCTGTCATCTCCTCGGTCCTCTCCCAAAAACCCTGATGATCTTTTAGCAATTTCCCCAGGACACTTCCTTACTGGAGATTCTTTAAATGCACTACGCATGACATGAAGCCTAATCAGGAAGACAGGCAGTAGCTATTGCAGTTTTTCATGACGCACGAAAGTTGGTGCCTGAAATGTCAATCTCTGGAATTGAGGGCATACTCTTTCTAAAGATCCAACGCAGGAACCAGAGAGTAGAACAACTGAAATTTAACGAGGAATAATAAAACATCCAACTATGCACAACTATAAAACAGATGACTTGAAAAACTCGATTTCAAAAGGAGTAGTTCTGCTTGTAAGCGTTTTTTTTTTAGTTTTTATTTTATGTTGTCTTATTGCATTGTAATCAGTTTTGCAATCCTATTCTGGTAGTCCGGTGATCCACGTAGGAGGGTTGGCTAATCCAGAAATAATAAACCCTTGTGTAATAATTTGCATCGTTTTTCTCTTAGAGACGGCGATTGGATAAACGTAAAGCAGTCCGGACGGGCTGCAGTGTAAAAATGAGTGTTAACCGAAAGTGTTCGATGTTTGATTTGATTTTAGCCTTTACAGGTTAGTGTTAGTAAAAATTGACGCCCGTGATTAAAGACCATTCGTGGGCTATTTACGGTTTTAGAGTCTAAAATTTAGACCCAAGTTGCATTAAATTTGACCTATTGGTTTCGGAAAAAGGTCAAAACGGCGTACAGAAGGTAAACCTATTTTGGCTTATGTTATGATTTGTCATTGAAAGTTATGTCAATTAGAACATCTAGGATGAATTTAAATAATGGACTCTTTAAAATAGATTAATATTTAATGATACAAGAGCGATTAAAGATTATAAAGATGATAGAGAGCGATTAAGATGTATTAAATAGATTTAAATTTAATGATAGAGAGTTTACTAGGATTCTACTTACCGTCTTCAATATGCCATCTATGGTCTGTAATTTTGAAAATTTGATCGCAGTTATTCTCTTCAAACCCGGGCCACGCGAGGTGGCTCATCTTCAAAACGATTTTGTCCTTTGGTCCCCAGTTGAAATCTTCATCAATTTTCAAACTACTGCAAAATATATTATAGAAATGTTAGTTCGCAAATAAAAAACAGTTATTTATCGTATCTGCTATTGAGTAAGGTTGTACATAATATTACTGGTAATGGAAGATAATCCTCTACAAAAATGAACAGATCATCTGTAATGCCACTGTATACCACTCAAAATAGACTTTGGGTGAAAGCTCAGATATCTCAACTTTCGCATTGTTGTCTTTGGCTTGTATCGTCATTTTCGTTCGGTAGCTCTAGAGCTCTAAATTTTTCGAACTCAACCAAGCCCTGCTCCCTTCAGTCGATATCCGGATAGTACTCCACCTCTTTTTCAATAATTATTTTCATGTTAATACTTTGTTACCAACCAAACTAATCCCGGGTCAATCTTGCATTACAGTTTTATTTACGAATACAAGTTTAGTTTTCCAATTTCGTGGGTTAATACCCGTTGTACCTTTGAACTCTTAATGTGCGAGTTGATTATTGATCCTTATTCCAGCGATTTAACTGTTATCCGCGTTCCTCCTTAGGTAATGGGAGTCTCAAAAATTTAACCCATCTACCTTCAAATGTTTAGGAACACGATGGAAATTGTGAACGTGATGCTTCAAACGAGGACCACGATTGTTATGGTATTTTTCTTGTTCTGGTCTAATAACGCCAGTCACTCAACAATAAATCGTTATTTTTGGGCTAAAAAATATGTTTCTTGAATCTGCATATTCTTTTTTCAAGGATCTACTATATGACCAAGTTGCGAACTGTGGATGCTCTTTAAGAAGAGTCGAATGATCGAGTGTGGGGCAAGAATGGGGTTGTAACTGATGAAAGTTGTGTCAAGATATTGTGAGTTGTGACAAAATGATCACTTTGACGCGGTTTTCCACCTACTCAACTCGTTTATAAAATGCTGATTACTCATTGAGAAGAAAAAAAATTTAGTGCTCTCTCCAACAATATCCTCAGCTATGGATTTAATTGTCAAATTTAGGGAGCTATGCCCATTTTAGTGAAGTTACTCAAATTTTTAGAAAGTAGAATACGGAAATATCCTTAAAACTGAATCAACCGAAGCTTTAGAAAACTCTAAGCAACACTTTTGTTTCAAATTAGTTGCAGGATTGAGTTGAACTTTGTACAATCAATCCTGCGGTGTCCTATGCATATATATTAATATATGTACATAGAATCTATATTGAGACTTCTGGAACGAAGCTTTTTCCATTGAACCGCCAAGTGTGTATGGTACGAGGTAAATCGAGGGAATGACACATAGTCTGCTGTGCTGAGCTTCTTGAGCAATAAGTTTTTATGTCAGCTTCGGTTTCGTAGAAGGGGATTATTAGAGGTTGATGCTTACGTAGTCATATATAAGACGAAGTCATCCAACACTCTTGGGGCATCTAGAAGTCAGTTTCAAGGTATCGAGGTCAATGATCAGCTGAAAGCTTTTGTGGCTAATTTCATTCCTGGATGATCCAACTTGCTAAAATATACAAGGGGCTATTTTTATGGCATCTATAGTCTACGAGACTCGAGCCAAGTGGAGGCTCGAGGCGTAGTGTTTAGATCATACATCACTGACTTCGTCTGTGATTTACGTAGAAGGGTTAATCCATTACAGAAATAATGAACCTCCGTGTAATAATTTGCAGCGTTTTCAATTTCCGCCACCCTTCCATATATTTGGCCTCTACTTGGCATACCACCTTGATGTAATAAGTACACAACAAGAATGTTTATCAACACTTACCAACCGCTGAGAATCACGTTCTTCGAACACAGTAAGGTGTACCTGTCGTGGGGGACAAAGACTGAGAACAAATCCCAATTCCACGTAAGTTCATTTTTATTTAGTAATGATATTGTCTGAAGTGAGTTCCGTCCAAGTGCTCGCCTGGTTTTCTTGTACTCCTCGTTGGTCGATATAATACTATCCCGTGTATTCAGGTTTACTCTCATTCCTTTATCCAAAAATATGCCGTATCCATACAGATCCCCTGAGTTTAAAAAAAATCAGGATAAACAAATAAATTTAAACGGTCCCCGAATGGTTTTATACAGCCCCTAGAAATAAATATTTTTGTATTTTGTCATCTTTCTACGTAATTTCTAATCTCATTTACTACTCGTCTGAGATACATTATCTAAACTCGGCGAAATCCAGATGCCTTGAAAATAAAAATGTAGCATAGTAAAAAATGATCGACAAAGAAAGTTGAAATTTGAATGGTAATTTTTTTGTTGCGTCTGAAATATGATGAGGGCTCTTTTGATTCATTGAGTGAACCCAAAGACCACTTTCTGCTCTTATCCACCTAGAACCCAGGTACGGTCTTCATATTTTCGTTGATAGCTGGATAGGAGGAAAAAGAGAGGCGAAATGCCGCGTAATCAAAAAGGAGAAAAGGTTGATGTAACTTACGTAAATCTATAATATCGATGAATCATTAATACGTACAATGTTCTTGCTAACTATATTAATATTACCTTTAGGAATCAAATTACAGTGATATTCAGAGATGAAGTGTATCTTTAGATTGATACTTTCCAAACACTCTTGACGGTAATTTTTTTTCACAAAAAGATCAGCTGTCACTTTGAAACGCCTTCCTTCTACGGAATAAACTACGACCGAAAAATCATCTCCAAGGGCTTCAGCTAAGACGAACAAACCGGGACGGAGGGCAGGCCCAGATTCTCTCTTCACGCGGAACAGTGGCGCATGCAGGTAGTTGAGTAGCATGGGGTTTGTCACAATTTTGGCACCTGCAAAAATGAAAAAAAAGTTGGGTGAAGCCCCTAACTTCCTCGTCTGGGTAACGTTGATTAACCAATTGATCTTTTAAAATGATTTAGATACACTCAAAAGATGTTGAATGTAAGCTCATGTAACAACGATTCACCACACATAAATCTCGGTGGCCATATTCCGAGATATATTAAAGCCTTCAAAAGGTTAGTAGACAAGATCATTTGATATTTAATAGGGTTGAGACGGAGTGCCTTTAACTCAGTCCCACCTACATCATCATTGTGATTTTTTACAGAAGTGTTGGAACGTAAAGAACAAATTTTGAGGAAACGGATTATTTAGGAGCAAATTTCCGAAAACTTTGATGCCGTAGTTTCGGAAAGAAGGTTTGAACGGCGGACGATGCCGCTCTCCGGGCCGTAGAAAGATTTTATTATTAAATATTTTAAACCCACGTTTCACAAAACGTTCAAAAATTGGCTTGCGTTCATCAGGATTTTACCAAATGGTAGGATTTATTGTTTCATGGAATTGATCAGTTGATCATATTTGGACACTATGAAATTCAATAATCGCCGCTTCCTGTGAAACACGATTAGTAAAACAAATCATGACAAACATTTAATAAACCCCTGAAAGAATTCGTTTTTTTATTGAACCTCAATACCCCCTCAAAATAAAAACATCTATAATTTATCAAGTCCTTTAGCACTCGTATTGCGTTAAAACTTCATCGAATCCAAATTTAAACGATTAGCCAAAGGAAGACAAATGTAGAGGAGGCACACAAATATCATCAACTGATCAATCCAAATAGGTGTTTTGGGTGAGAACCGATTTACGTGGTCTATCATATCTCCTGAAATTCAATAATCGTTGTAAAACTGGCACACTCCGAAGCTTAGTAAGATTCAAATCATGAACGCAAGCCAATTGGATAATAAACCCCAGCGAAAGAATACTAATTCACCCCGTTAATAATATTGAATAATAAACCCCAGTAATAATATTGAATAATATTTACCTATATATTATCAGCGTTTCATGCATATCAGAAGCTTTACAAGTATTGGACATTCCAGAATCCACATTCACTACAACTCGACGCTATCGGCCGGACATCACTAGGTTTCAAACAAACAATGATAAACCAAAAAACGCAAAGCACCATAAATGGCCAAATCGGGAATGGTTGATACGGACCCCTCAGATTCCTGACTAGTTCTTAAAATAAGTTTATTTTAAAAATATTTGACACGGCATTGAGGGAGAGATACTCAAGGATTGTCGTATGGATTTTTCAGATTTTTTGCTCCGTTGACTGTTGATTTTTATTGCCAGATTCGGATTCTACCCTTTGAAACGTAAACCATGAAATTTTCAGTGGAGGTTAGAATTTTTTTCCCAGAGCGATTACAATGGTTTACTTATTATTGAATAATAAACCAATTGGGGAGGAGTTGAACTTATTGTTTTATGGTAGGATAGGACACTATCCGCTTTACGATTATAAAACGAATTGACAAACATTTTCCTTTCCCTACCAAACCCATCTCATGACTTTGTCACTCACCGTCTTCAAAACGTTCTTAAGTTACTTAAGGCCTCGATGTAGGCCTCAAATTCAGATTCAGAGACCCCAAATACATATAGTAAGCAAAGCGATACCCCCAGATCAGAAACTTTCTTTTGTGCAGCTGCATTATTAAATTGGTAGTTCATCCTCTGAATATGATTACTTGGACATTAGCACCTACAGAAAAAAATGAAGACTACTAACAAACGTGGATCACTAAACTGTACTAGTAGATAATTATTAAAAGTATATGGCACTTTATCGAAATACAACATTGACGATAACACCAACCTATTACATGATGTTGAATTATCCAGAAAAAAAGCTGCGAAGATTTCACGGTAATCAGCTTTATCGTATCGGTATTGGTATCGTTGAAGTATTGTGAATCTCAAGAGATGTCGAACTTGTTACAACGATTCAGGGGTTCTGGCAGAAACAAGCCTTTAATTGGGAGAGTCGGCACACATTGCGGGTATATTGCGTTAGTTCTTTAGCGGATAAAATAATCTTCGAGTCGAAATGAAAAGAGAGTTGATGATCAAATCGGCTGAATCCAAAACATAATCCATGAACTCTATTCATTTTATTCTTCGTAAACAACATTACTAAATAGGCATTTTAGGACCACTACAATGATGTCAATGTAACTGGCGATATTTCACATACTTTTATTAGAACTGCAATGTTGTCCGTGATATCCTCTAGGACATTTACAATGATAGGTCGTCCATGGATGGTTTACACAAGACAACCCGATTTTACGACAATTTTCCGTTCCATGAAGATCACAAATATTCGGCACTTTCGAGCAGGCAGATGTTTCTGGATCTTTCTCATAAAAAACTGCAATTAAAAATATTGATTTGTATGCGTCATGCGCCTCCAGCATAGACTTGTATGTCATAATTTTTACAATCAACATATTCATTGATTTATCTTGTAAACGTAAATATAAATCCTTACGAATATTTTTGAAAACAAAAAAGGAATCAAAATCAATGCAAAAATAGTTTTAATGAAAAACATACTTAGCACATCCAAGGATACTGCGCCGATATTATATAATCAGCTACAAAATACCACTAGCTTCAAATTAGAAGCTAGTTCAATGCAAAGATTCAAATTCAAAATTAATAACAAAAAAGGATCAACTAACTCAAACGCAGACGCAGTATCTAGAATCCAACTGAACATGACAGAAATAGAGGAAGCGGAGTAGACTATAGAAACATTAATTAACGATTTTGCTAAATCAAAACCCACTTCCCAGGACACACTGACGGACGAAGCTTTGGAAGAATTACTAACAGTACAAAATCCGCCTAATGAACAACAGGACGGAGAAAATCAATCAGTAATTGTTAACTTTGACAACGAAATTGACCAATAGACAGTGCACGCTAACAGAGAAATCAATACAACATCAGAAATCCCTATTAATGATAACCCTATAAATCACTCGAACAACCAAATCATGATATCCACAGTAAAATTTAATCCTAAGAAACCAACAATAAAGAAATTATCTAAAATAAAAAGAAATGAAGTTCACAAAATTCACGAAAAAATCGTTAGATGTCATCGGTGAAGATGAAATCCAAGAGGTAATCTCTTCCTACCACATTGGCAAACAAAACCATCGCGGTAATGAAGAAACCTATCAAAAACTTAAAAGATTATATTTTTGGCCCAACATGAAGAAAACCATTTAGGAATTCATAAACCAATGCGAAGTGTGTCAAACCTGCAAATGCGAAAGAAACCCACTAAAAATAAAATATAATATTACGCTTACAGCGGTGAAACCTTTTGAAATTATTCACATTGATAAATTCACGTTGGAAAAAAACAAATTTTTAACCATTATAGACACTTTCTCTAGGTATGCCCAAGCCTATCCTGTACTAACTTTAGAGAGTATAGAAGTTGTCAGAAGCCTCCTCAAGTATTTCGCACATCATGGGTTACCCACGCAAATAGTCTCAGATAATTGCGCTGATTTAAATAGTTCCTTAGCGAAACAGCTATTGGCGCTTCACAAAATCAAAATTCATTTCATCAGTTCTCAACATACTGACTCTAACCCCGATCGAAAGATTTCGTTCGACGCTAATGGGGCATATACGAGTTCTAAACAACAGAGACGAATTTAAAAAATACAACGTTATTGATAAAGTAAACTACGCATTGATAGCACACAATAGTATTCACTCGGTGACTATAATGAAGCCTTTCGAAATAATGCACGGTCACATCGATGATGAATCCGCTATAGACGTTAACATTGAACAAACACTTGCTTCAACTTGCGTTCAGAGTCATAAATAAAAAAATAAATTAATATATTCAGAAATGAACGAGAAAAATAAACAATTACCAGCTAAGACGAAAAATAAATATAATAAAGAACAGATAATCAGTGTAAATGCCGATAGAAAAACCGCTGAAATCCAGCCTCGCCATTACAACACTGGAAGTAAAGTTCATCCCTCCAAAATAAATAGGCTTAGGATGAAAGGAAAAAATACGAGTGAGAATAATAGAAATCACACATCTTATGACGTTCCAGGGCCAACGGGCTTACGTCAGGATGGGCCACCGAAGTAAAAGATCTTAGCCAAAATCCAGATATACTACTCACACGACTACTGACCACACTTTAATCTATTATAAGAATGACAGTTGACTCCGACAAATTGAAACATAAATGTGTACAGTAGTTTATGAAACATAGGAATGATAAAAAACTATTAGTTGAATTAGACGAATATGCTCAGGTAATGAATTTTAACATAGATTTAATTCAAGAAAAAATAGATATTATAAAGCATGTAGATACTAGAAAGAAAAGGGGATTAATTAATGGGCTTGATAATATAGTAAAAGCGATTACGGGAAATCTTGATGCGACAGACGCGGAAAAGTATGATAATTGATTGAAATTCAAGATCAACTTGATACACAGTTTTCGATGAACAACGAAATAATACAAGAATTTAATCAAACCATTCAGTTTAACAATAAGGAAATTCAAAATAAAGTAATGGAAATAAAGACTTCTTAAAACCAATAGCTTCAAAATAGAAGAAGGCACACCTAGGGAGCTTGTAAATCATTTGTAGCTAGTTTTCAATTTGATACTGAGCGTAGTGCAAGACATAGAAAATTCGTTACCTTTCTATAAGACAGGGGTTCTACATCCCAGCATCCTAACCACAAAACAATTATACGAGGAACTTAAGGAAATCGAAAGACATTACCAAGGCATTACATTACTTTAGAAATTAAATACGAAAATACTCGTACTTGAATTAGAGTCTCTGATCAAAGTAAACTGTAAAGTTCGACCCGCAGAAATAGTCTATTTCTCAATATTACCTCTGACGAATCCGAAAGAGTTCGACTTGTATTATTTGCGACCTGCTCCTTCAGAAACAAAAGACGGATTCCTAACAATATTTCCTGAAACCCCCTATTTACTAAAAGCTAAAGATAATTCTACAATTGAACCTCTCAAGGGTTCCTGCATTTCGGGAAGCTCTTACTTACGCCTCACTTCAATGTTTCTACCTACAAAAGTGTGTGTGAAAAAGAAATTGTCCAAGGTCGAGCTCCACAACAATGTCATTATGTCAAATTAGGAATAAATAAAAGCGATATAGAATTTATACCAGAAATTAACCAATATCTAGGTATGTTTACTGCAGAAGAACCTATGGAGATTAGGAATGAAAAACTGACGGAAGTTAGATTGTTGAAAGGAATATAATATATTATATGCTGAGGGACGAAGAAAATGCAGTATATTTCAGGAACGAACAATTAACACCATCTAGTTTCAAATGTTAAAATAGATATGACACAAAATAATGCTCGCGACATAGTACTAAACCTTAAAGAGGTTAATGTTAGTGACCCTAAGTTAAACCGTATAAGACGTATCCAATCATTTGACAATGCTCATATAATTGTACCTAGTTGTTGGACCATCATATTATATTGTATTATGTTATGTTTTGCATGTTACTCAATTTAGAAATTTGTTAATAATTCTGGATCTAGAAATTTTAATGATTCACCTCAGGTTACACCTCAGACCTGTAGTGACACCAACCTTCCAGGAGATGCCAAATTCTAAGGGTGGAGGAGTTATATGTATTGTAAATTGCAGAATGTATAAAAAATAAGATGACAAAGGAAAAACCCCCGTCAAGCCCTCTGCGAGCTTTGCCGAGGGTTCGGATTGAACATGCAGCCTTGAGTTGCCCCTTCTAGGAGTGTGTTCGTATTTTCCCAAGGCTATCGCTATTGTAAAGTTTGGTGATAAATTGAAGTTCTTTTTTTAAAAACTGACATTTGAATATACGAAACCTAATTTAAATATATCAATTCATATTGATATCGACGGTCTAATTTGCCGATTAAATACACTCTATTCTATTTTACGATCCGAAGAAAATCACGCGTTCAACCCGGTCACCGATCGGGACTGTCTGTTTTCCTTTCCAAACTTTATTCTGATTTGAATAGGTGGGGAAAGTCATCGATTTACAACAATTTTAACATATATATTCCATAATCTATCTAAACCAATAGTTTAGTCGTGGCAAAAAGTACTACTTCGTCCTATTTTATCTCCCTGACGTTAGGTGAGAATCAACTGGCTCATCGACCTCTGAACTCAGGAGAGCTAATTCGACAACATCCAGACTGACTAGGAAACCTAGGAAATGATTTTTATATAGGTGGTGATATTAACATTATTGGCAATGTATGGAAAATGACAATCAAAGCCCACAAAGGTAAACTTCAATTATGATACTGATGGATAAGAAGCGAAAGTTGTTCAAAATGGACCAAAACTGTAAAATGCGAACGACAGTTTTGGTTTTGGAGAAAAAATGTTCATCGCCCCAATGTGAATAAAAAAGAAACACTTCGCTACCTACAGTGACATGAAAACATCACTTGTTATAGGTCAGAGCAAATCATCACTCCAAAGTGCCTCGTTTGCTTAGTATCCGAGATTCTAGGTCATTCGCAAATTGGCGTAATATTTGATACGGAAGGTAATATTACAAATATTATGGATGTGCAAGACAAATACTATTTAAATGAGATGAAATTGGTAAAATAATGTAGTTATAAGTTTTGCAACTCACTTGAACCTAGTTTCTTGCAAAAACAAGGATCTTTTGGATTATTTTCTTCGTAGGTGTATGCCACCTGGGTTTTGAAGATGGACATCGGTGATGCTACAATGTTGCAAAACATTGGAGACGCAGTGAATGCGCCAGCAGACGTTGTAGAACACATTAAACAGTGAGGACTCTTGAATATCAGTTGTCGGTAGGTGCGTCCGTACACCGGCTCCGTCACTGCTTCCGTTGACTCAAAGGAAATCGTAATAATTACCGCAATGCAGCAAAGTAATTTCATTGTTGGGTTGAAACCGTTTCAACTGACAAAGCTCTGGAAACGTAGAGTTACTAATTTCAATAAGTTGTACACCGAATATTTATTCATATGTACACCCTGAAGGGTAGTTGATAATCTCTAGGAAAACTGTTAGCTAACATTCATGAACACAAATCGATTTATTGGCATGTCCCTACACAAAAACTACTTATTTACAAGTGTGTTAATGAGCAAAATATGGTAGAAAATGAATGTAGATATGTGAAGGGAAGGACAATATGCCAGCCTATCTAGTAAATAAAATGAACTGTTAGAAGCTTCAATTATACTTGGATAAGTCACACTAGTGAAAAGTGTGTGTGAAGCACCAGGCACAGTAATTATAGGACAAGCGGTAATTTAAATATCTAATGCGTTAGATTCTCATACCCCATAAACACGACAACACGTAACTACTAGAGTACGAATTTAACTAAATAACTAGCAAGAAAGAACAACACTTTCAGGTCAGAATTTTTAGAGCATTGATATTTTTCAGACAAGAAGAATCAGTCGAGAGAAAACTCACAAGTAAAAAACAGATGAAAATGAAGCTAGCGATTATGTGGCTGAGACACAAATTTAAATTTAATTAAGTAATTAAACAAGTTCTCTGAACCAAACATAATGTCTTTCCAAAAGGCATCTTGGCACTGTTTTTGGGATAGTATCATATCAGGAAGGAAAGCTGCAAATAAAGCTGAAATTTTCAACTCACATAGTTTTGCAATGTTTTGTTTTTATGCTTTAAATAATGATATTTTGCAACCCATCGGTAACTAACTAATTCTTAGTTCTTCTAAAAACTTATTTCAAGATACTCACATAAAATGAGAAGGGAATAATGCATACTAATAGAAAGAGGGAAGATTGGATATCGATTTGTTTATTACCATTTTACTCAAAAATTAATCGACCGATTAAAGAAATTCTTCCATTGTTAGACGGCTACAACTTCACCGAGTAGCTTAAATTATCATATACGTCTTTTATTTAATAAAAAGAAAGATTCTTGAAAGAGTCATAACCACTGGTAAACATTCAAGGAAACTCTACTCCTACTTGGAATACTAATATATTTTTAAAACCGTATGACATTTTTTATGGTAACGAATCATAAGTCGGCCGAAGCAAAAGCGCAAGAAACAAGAAGTAGGAAATCGAATTTAAAGGAAGCCACACCTGCATAAACTTCAGAACATCACAAACATCAAAAATCGGTAGCTCATGTTCGGTAGGTCCCAAAATCTCACACTGCTTGGACTATCTCCCCTCTATTATTAATCTTCCCTCATCGGTTCTCCAGGGACTTTAACAGAACTTTCTGATAAGCTTGAGGATTTTGAGATTTGCTTTTAAAGTTGCATTGGTAGCATTGGAAGAACCAATTTGACCCAGGATTTTCCCGTTTGTTTTCAAAGATATCGCTTTGCTTGAATATTTTTCCTCAAAGCTAACAGGGAGACTAATGACTCTTGATAACGTTTCTGGAGAAAGTTGGAGGCTGGTCAGCTGACTGGGTCAACATCGTTCTGGGTTCAACTTCTCCTATAGTTGTATCCATGGTAGGACCACTGCAGTCGAGGACCGTAATCTTTCCGAAATTCCCGTGAAACGCTACACCTCTAAGACGTGCACATTATTCTACCAAGCTCAAACTGGTGGTACATGGTGAAACCACAGAAGTAGTCAGTCAGTAACTAGATACCTCCCTGTCTTCTCCAATCGGCAATATAAACATGCTGCTCATTTGCCTTGGGAGAGGCAATTCTAGTAATCGAGAAGGAGTACACACTTATTGGCGAAAAGTGAATTGTCGGAATTACCAGTCTCATTTCCACAAACATAAGAATGGAGAACTTACTCAATGAATCAATTACCTCATTGGGTTCTGTTACGTATTACAGAGGGGTAATTCTTAACAAACAAAATCCATCATACATTTGGTAATATATTCTCCTACCTCAATAATTACTTACAATCATGTTGGAGTGTCAGTATTTATACTTACACTTGGTAAAAACAACCGTCAGTCGAGCGAATATGACCCTTGACGTTCTCAGTTGGATGATTTACCTATGAGTGATCTTTCAAATATCTTAGAGTGAGATATATATAGTTTCAAGCTCAATGAACTCTGATCAGCGTGAAATTTTTTTTTTCAAAGTTTGTCGTTCCATAGAAACTGATAATAATAGTAGGTGGAGGCGGACTTGAGCTCAGAACTCCGTCACCGTAGTTAACTGTTCCACGGGTAGCCCCGTTCAGAAGGGAAGGGGGGGAGGGTTCACAGGACCTGATGCACCCAGGCCGGGTCTTCTTAGACACACCCGGATGTGTTTTAGAAAACATTTTTCTTTTTGTAGAAAAAGGTGGAGGACAGGCAAAATGGGATCATTCTCAATTTTCCACAATCCGTATTCCTCCTTTAATTCGATATTCCTAATAATTTATTACGGTATATGGTTACAGTATTTCGAAGACGCTTGGTGGGTTTTTTTTTCAGATTTCGTCCCTGGGCCTGGATTCTTTCTTCACGGCTCTGACAACGCCCCAATTCTTCAGCCAGCTTTTAAGTGCCACTTAAGGGTTGTCAAAGTTTTGTAAAAACATAAAATAAAAAAAAAAAAAAAACCAAGGCGGCCTAAATATGGACTTTTTTGAAGAACTTTCTGTGAGGAATCGAATGTCTCTTCCCAGGTCTGTAGCTCAAACCATTCCCAATGTATGGCACGATCTTATGCTGCAAATTCTTTCACTGGAGTTTATTCTTAAATTTTATATATAAACTAAGTGAAACAAACCCGTAGCGCAATGGTTTCGTGCGGGACTCACAACCACAGGTTCTCGGGTCCGTTTCCCGCGTTCGCCAGGAAACTTTTTGCCCCATATGAATATGGTATACACACTTGGACACAATAGAAACGTTTTGCCCCACAGACACACCTAGGCCCAAGACAAAACAAAACGCTGTATGTACGTGTCACAATTGCCATAAAATCATAAGACCATTAAAAACGCTGCAAATTCTTTCACTGGGGTTTATTATTCAATTTAATTCATTTGGCTTGCATCCATAATTTGCGTTTCTACTAAGCTTTGGAGTGTGCGTGTTTCACAGGTGATCGAGCGATTATTGAATTTCCGGAGATATGCATTGAGCACGAAAATCGGTTCTCAACCAAAATACTCATTTGGATTGATCAGTTGATCATATTTGTGTCCCTCCTGAAATTCAATAATCGCTCCATCACCTGTGAAACTCGCACACTCCAAAGCTTAGTAGAAATTCAAATTATGAATGCAAACCAAATGAATGAAATTGAACAATAAACCCCAGTGAAAGAATTTGCAGCGTTTTTGGATACCCTCTTGAAAGCAATTTTTCCGGCAGAGTTACCATGTATCCTTCTTTGCTTTGGCGGTCACTACAGATCCTATAGAACCCACATCAGACAAATATCATCTATAAACGTTTTCCAAAACACCTGCACCAAAGTCTCTCGACTCCAAATTGTTTTCCTCCAAGTGACTCATGTGAAGGTTTGCATTGTGTGTTAATAATTACTTAATTACACGGAGAAAAAATTAGTACGGTACCCGCATTTTTTAGTAGGCGTGGCATCTATCTCATCATCTAATAAAAATGTTTAATTCTATATCTTACAGTAATTTTTATCTTTGAATTATGTGTGATTTATTAAAAAGAAAAAAAACGTTTAAGTTCCAGTTTAATGGACGAACACTGTACAGCTCTTGACAAATAGACTTATCAATATTGAATTTGATGATAACTAAATTTTCATCCTCATAGAGTGCAAATGCTAAATATCTATACCTAGTTAAAAAAATGAAAAAAAAAAAAAAAAAAAAAAGTTGGATACCTACTCTCTCTCATATTCCAAACTATAAGGGGTACGAGGGAATTCATCTCATTCCTGTAGTCCATAGCGGGAAGCAGTAACTTCAAGTTCGTATTCTTAATAGGATATTTAAAACAATAAGAATATTTAGAACATAAAAATGTAATCATTTAATCAAGTTGAACGATTTATCGAGGTTGGCCGCTTTTCTCTGAGTCTGGCTTTCAGGTGGTTTAGGCGGAACGTTTCCTGGAGGCCTGGGTGGAATATTTCCCATTGTTTTGGGAGGAATACTGCCTGGTGGTCTGGGTCGAATATTCGCTGGTGGTTTGTTACGTGATGGTTTGTTTGGAATATTTCTTGGTGTTCTGGGTAGAATATTTCTTTTTGGATGGTGTTGAATGTATTGCTTGAGGGCACTCATTCTTCGCCGCCTCAGCAATGGCATGATGGCGATCCTTGCTAAGAGCACTTTTGGTATACGAATAATTGCCCTCTCTCGTAATTCCAAGCTATACGCGGACGCTTGATATCCTGCTTGAAAGTCGAGAAGAGCCAATGCTATCGGACTGAGGAACACGTAAAAAATCTTACTTTCTAGGGAGAATTCATGTAACTTTTCTTCTTTGAAGGTGAAATAAATAATGAAGGCCTTTCCTAATTGCGTACCCAGCAAAACTGAGGTCCTGGCTATTAGAAAGCCGAAAAATATTAATATTATCACAGCCGCAATCAACATGTTGTATACTTTGGGAATGGCTTTGATCACTCTATTATACACATCTAATTTAAACAAGGTGCAGCATAGGTTCATGGCCATAATAATGGAATAAATGGCTAAATATTGAATTGCTCTTTCTTTCACCACCAATGGGGCGTGCAAGGAAGTGTAAGAGTCTCTAGGCTGAAGATCAAGGGAATCAAAGATCGAAGTGTTCTGAAGAATGAGACTGATTTGAGTGCTGAAGACCAAGAATCCAACCAGAATGACTGCCACGTCGCATATTCCTCGCGAAGAGATTAGGTAATAAAATATTCCAGTTCGTGAAGCATGCCAGAAGCAAAGCGCTAAGTATAACATGAGGGTAATGAGGAGGATTAACGCTAATATCAGGGTTTGGTGTGATTCAGTTGTCTCAGGCAAATGTACAAGAGCAGAGGTCATCTGAAAAAGAAAGTCAGTCCCATACAGTTAAATTACTAAAAGAAAGTAATTAAGTGCTACTGTTAACAAATTAAAAGTTCGATTTTTTTGGAAGCGCGAGAGCATAAAATGCACAACTGCAAGGTTAATCACGTGTACTAGAAACGTTATTTTTGGAATAAAAATACTTTTTTTTTAAATCTGCACGTTTTTGACGAGGGTTTTAAATATTGCCACGTGGCACATGTGCGCTTAATTTTATGAAAAATCGACCTCGCATTTGATTTTTTTGAACCCGCGTGCAAAGTTGCCAAGTCATAAACATTGTGCAAGTACGGACTAAGTCACTCGCGAATAAGTTGTGGAAACCCATTTCAAATAAAAACGGAGTAAGATGGAACGTCGTCTATATTTCCACGAAAGTAAAGAGTTACAAGGTTAAATCGACGGGTTGGGGATCATCAGTAACAAACATGAATAACAGTGTAACTCTTTACATTCGTGGTAATATAGACAACGTTCCATCTTACTCCGTTTTTATTTACATTGTGCAAGCATCAATTTCCACTGTTTTTCCATGCCGGTTCGGGTGTTTAAGGTTTCAAATTTAGTCTTAACGAAAAAATGGAGAGTACCTTTACTTAGTCCTGAAAAACAATGATAAGTTATGTGTCACACTTCTGGTTTGGTAAAATTTGTTTGCACGATTTTTACGAACTGCCAACATCCTGCGTAAATGCGGAACGTGCACATACTTCCATTTTTGATATATATTAAAAAAAAAAAAAAACATTCAGATTCAGGAAAGATGGTTTTTTCCATAAAAAACGATTCCAGGCCATAAATAGTAGGTGTGGCCAATTTAGATAAATAATTTCAAGTTGAATTTGGGTCGGGGTGTTTTGTTCCAACAAACTATTCCCCTAACTGCATAGCGGTAGCGTGGTACTACTATCCGCCGAAGTTATAAACTAACAGGAGACGCTATTAACCACTGATGTGGATTGATGACTAGTTCGACGCCAGGCAGTGGGAAGAATGGCCGGTCTAGGAGGAGAAAATTATTTTGCTTAAGCAAAACAAATGAAAAATTATGTTGAAGGGGTAAAATTGTCAAATCTTGGAAATCTCCACTTTTTTTTCAATCATCCATAGATCGCTGCGCTCCACGGTAAGCCTAACGATGTTCTGTGGGGCTGAGGACGAGACTGCGTGTCATGTGATCTGCCACTGCCCTATGCTGGCAAGACAGCGTTTTCTAACCTGGGCGCAAGCTTCCGTTGATCTTCAGGTTATTAAAACGGGAGAGGTAAAGGATCTTCTCTCATTCGCCAAAATGTGGTGGGGAAGGGTGGACCTTCCAGCTTTATCTGGGGTTGACGACAATAGGTCGCCACAACAGACTGGGATGGTAATGCCCACCTAGCAAATACCAGGCAGATAGTGCTTGGGTCCCAGGCAGCTCCTGACGATGGGTACAAGTGCCGTTCACTGGACATTCAGTGCCCGGTTAGGCAGGGTGCTCAGGTCGGGTAGACAAATGTACCTGGGAAGGAGTTGGAGGTCTCGACCTCCTCCTCTAGCCACAACAGGTCCTCCAGGGCCTCAGAGAAAAAAAAAAAAAAAAAAAAAAGGAAAAAAAAGCCATACGATTGTTCCAAAATGTCATGTGTGTTAAAATACTTTAAGCTGATATTTTGCGAACAAATTGCGGAGCAATAGGGTTAATAGGAAAATCCAATAAATGAGTTTGGTATTTGATTTTATTCATTCATTTCTACTGAAACAATTGGTGACGATCTCGGTGCCCATCGTTCAACAAGTGAGGGATTTTCAGCCTCTTTCCCCAGACTCGAAGGGCAGTTGAATATTTCAATTGATAAGATGCTGATGACAATTAAATCTGTTTGTATTTTAGGATACGTTTTTTGTACCTTTTTTGTGCAAGTAATGATTGACATGCAGAGGAATAAAAACAATAGCCAGACAAATTTTCCTTTTTTATCTATGATTAAAATAGAAAACCATCGAAAACTTCCTTTCTCTTCATTCTTCCTCGTCACCTCACTGCTTGAAATTATCCAACCTCTTCCTACCGGTCTGCCACTCACGAGAATTATTCCTAATCAAACGGTAGACTACTCATATCAAGGCTTTTTTTTTAAATTGTACCGTATTGTAACCATAAAAAGACCGCCATAAAACGGCGCTTTTATGACCATTTAAGGACATTTCTATAATGTAATTTTTTTTCCGCTGCTCAATGGCTTCCATTGGCCAAAGCGCAATTGAAAGATGAAAAAATGAAAAAATAAATAAATAAACAGAAATAATTAATAAGTCCTGTAAACAGAGCGAGTTAGATCGACTAAATCTGAAGGTTTCTGGAATCTCTAGGTACTATTTAGTTATTCTTCTCCCATATGTCCCGCTGTGCAATAGAGTTATTTTACTATAAACAGTCATTAAGAGTAAAGTCATGATTTATATGTTGCTCCAGCCTACCTCAAGGCGATCCCAATATAATCCAGCCGGTAAGGCCTCAATTATGAAAACGACCACCGTAAAATGCCTCAAGTTGTTATTGTAAATGTTCAATTCCAAGAAGGTGCATCTCGTCAGGTTTGTGACCCAGTCGTTCATTTCTAGAGATTTCAGCTTACGATGTGACATTCCCAAGTTCCACGACAGTGAGGTGACTTGTCCTCCACCCAAATACACTGTATGTGAGCTACCTGTATCATAGAATAAATAACATATATTTTAGTTAGTACGTACTTACATAAATCAGCTTTTGAGTAACAAGTATCATTGATTACTTAAATATAAAACAAACTAGGTGCATTGCAACTAGAACGAGGAGTGCGCTTAAGCTGTGGAGGTGTCCCAACTCGATTTCGTAATACCCTCTTTTCAAAAGTCTGGGTTAAGTGGCCTGTTCAAGGGCTGAATTCTCATTTCTCAGTTCTCTTCAATATAGTTGTGCTTATATGGCCATAAGCCATATACGTACAACAGTTAAGAATACCGGTTGAGAGCATCCACTTGAAAGCGCTTAGTACTAGTATTTTTAGAACGCACGTTCTGTTCGTGGATTTCTACGACGTTCCGATGTACAGTATATTCATTTCAGTTAGATTTCTATTTACGTGTTCCTAGTGTACCTAGGAAGCATTGTCACTGGTTGTACAGTCCGGTTCTGGTAGCCTGGAGATCTTAGTATGACTGTTATCTAATGTAGAAATGATATAGTGATTGGCACCTTTGTTTAAATAAGATTGTGGATTCCTTAGGTATAGTAAACAACAAGAAACTTTGGTTCATTAGTTTCGAAAAATACATGTTTAACCCCCCAGAAGTTGTTGGTTTACGTCTCAAGACCCGTAAGATACGTAAAAAATGCTGCAAACGATTACGTAGAGGTTATTCATAACCATGCTACGTAAATCACGGATCCATGTATACTATACGTGGTCTGTGGTACATTATCTCGCCAAGTTTTTTGTTGATAAACCTCAAATATAAGCCCCTAGGGTCAATTAGTTTCGGAGAAACGGTTTGGAAGGTGGACAACGTACGCCTGACTGAAGGAGATTTTAAAATTTATTTCTTTAAATTTACTTAAACCGAAAAGGTTCATTATTGAAAACAATAAACCAAAAATCCGTCCGTCCGCCGTCCGAACAAAGTTTACGAAATCGGGCTCGAAAATCCAACATCGATACGGGATATGGCAGTAATCTCGGAATCTTGATCATTCAGCTCTAAAGGATCATATCTAATGACTGATCTATCAAAAACTCGAAATCTCAAAAAACATTTGGTGTAAGATGGTAAGTTTTTCTTGAATTAAGATAGATATTAGTTCCCTGAGTGGAATGGAACCATTTGGGTTACTGTCACGATCATCCGTACACTCATCATGCGAGAAACCTCATTTTCGGGTGATGAAAATCGGTCGTCTACGGTTATGTGAACGGTCGAACAGGAGAAACGGGCTGCCGAGCCCTTCGGCGGGAGGTCTGAGCTATATCGCGTAGCTGGTGGCCGCTCAAGTATTTTCATCTTGTCTTTATCTTGGGAGCATTTAAAATATATGGAGGAGCGGGGTGTCGCGTTTAGATCATGGACCAAAGTATAAGTATCATATAGTATAACAGGGGTACCCCCCCCCCCCCTAAGCTTGTTCAGGACGCACCCCCCCCCCCCCGCACCTTTCTAGGCCACTTCGTCAGTTTCCATCCCACACACATTGTTCTCAACTCGTTGAAAAGAGAGCAATCTATGCAAAAATGCTGTTAGATAAGCAACTCTGACAATAAAAGCAGCTGTGATTCACGAAAATCTATCAAGCACTATGCAAACATTTCCAAGTCTAAAATAATTATCCCCATTAGCAAAGCAAACAGTAACCTGTCAGTCGTCCCCCGTTATTTATTGCTAAAAATTCAGCCATGAAGAGTGAACCATGGAACATTAAAACTCACCGAAGTACTATTACACAAAAACTTAATTGTTAACTGTGAAATGATCGAGCGTTCACCTCTAACTGGGCCAGTTTTAGACTTCACTGCTGTTTCGTAATTCCATCCTTCACTTCTTAACGATCCTTTATAATATATCCATTTCTCCAGATAGTTATTTAAATCTACGCCCAGCGGATTGTATCCTTTTAACGTTTTGGACTGTACACGTCTGAACAAGGGATGAACTCTTCCTTTATCTAAAATGACAAGCATTTAATGATTAATTAATTTTTCAGCAAAAATACGGTGCATAGTTTTTACTTCGCTTGCTCAGGAACAAGATAAATAATTCCAAACTATTACCAAAAACAAAATTTGCAAATCATCACTCAAAGGTTTATTATTTTAACTTTCCAGATAGTTATTTAAACTACACCCAGCGGATTGTATCCTTTTAACGTTTTGGACTGTACACGTCTGAACAAGGGTACAACTGAATGACAAGCATTTAATGATTAATTAATTTTTCAGCAAAAATTACATAGTTTTAATATGTAGGAACAAGATAAATAATTCCAAACTATTACCACAAAATTTGCAAATTATCACTCAAAGGTTTATTATTTTAATTTAACTAAAAACTAACCCGAATGTACAACTGAATGAAGAATGTATTTGAAAAAATAGTTTTACAAGTTAATTAATATGTACCGAACTGCACGAGCAAACTTTTCGCGAGTGAATTTTTAAGCTCAAAAATTCGTATGTTGCAATTAAGTCCAAATGTCATATCACCTTGTGACGATCACCGTAATATTTGTTAAAGTTAATTTGAAACTTCCGAAACTCCTGCTTCAAATTAACTTCAATTTCTGCAGACATCCCGGTAGGGCCCTCCCGCCGCACGCTTGCTCTGCCTTATAATTTTTTATCCTGAAGAAAATGCAACTCTTGCATCTTGTACTTTTTGAAAATTGTCTATGCTGATTAATTAATGTTCTTGGGTCTGATTCTCTCTTAATTTCCACTCCCAATGAGTATTTGAAATATACGATTTACATTTTAATTATTTTTGGAGATCGTTTACAACCTCCTCTGCACGCTTAAGCTCGTGAAGACTTCAAAGTAGCTTGCTAATCCTGGTAGCACCCTTTTTTAATCCTCTTTTTTGATTCACATGAATTTAGTTGTCAATGTATCCATTCAAAAACCATGTTTACGCATCAAGTACCTTCAAGAACAAATTTTCTTCCGCAGCAACAGCTAACGAACGAAAAACAGCGAATTGTTTTCTGAATTCCCGGCGATCATCTAGGGTTTTTTTTAATAACTGGGAATTCTGTTGATTTCCATGTTCCATTCTTGTAAAGAGTCCGTTCCTTCATCGCTTGATTAAAGTAATCTGCTCCTTCGCAGCTGACTGCTTATTCATCAATACCGAATTGCTGTGCGACTATCGCACCTGGTTATCTGGCTGGTGGATTTATATTCCATCTATCTCGTAGGTAGTATTTGTTTTCTTGCTGTTCTTGATCCCGAATTCGTTATTGGCTCTTGTTAATTTAGCTGTTCGCTTTTATTCCTTTGATCCTAGGCAAGCTAAATTTGAAATACTGCAAACAAGTATTCATTCTTCTTTCCAGTTCTCAGGCACACATTCTGATTTTCCCAATTCATCTGGAACAGCTACATCTCTACTTTCATCATGTTATCCTCCTTATATGTGGACGCTATCAATTCTTCATTGTTTATCATTTCACTTGAATGATCTGTTAGTAGTCATTTTAGAGCTTTTGATGAATTTGATGAAAAAAATTCTGCACAATATCTGAAACATACAAAACACACCCTAACACTTGTTCATTCCATTAGCAACAATATTTATATCTCCTTGGCCTAAAGCTGGTATTTTTTGTGCATTGCCTACTACAATGTGTGGTGTATCGACCTCGCTTAACCTGCCAATCCTTCTTAAAAGTCATGTGATGTCTGGCTCCTGAGTCCAAGTACCAACTGTCATCTTTGTCGATTTCTGAATCCGTATTATTCAGGTGATTCACTAACACTAGACCTTGTTTCCTTGAAAGTTCCTGTTGCTTTCGTTCTATATGACAACAGTAATTTTTGAAATGTACGGAGTTCTACAGGAATAAAATATTTTTGAACCTTCGATTGCCTCCTTGAAATTCTTACATTCTTCCGCTCCTTCTTTGTCATCAGTGCTGCTTCATCCGTTCCCAATCTTGAATCTTGAGCATTCAACCTTCTTTCTTTGATTGACAACAATGCTATCAAATTCTTCAGATTTATTTGATGTTTTGGTGTCGATTCCCACCCACTGAAGAAATTATTATTAGCTGTTGGTAATGTGAGAAGCATCTTAGTTATTACAATGCTCACTGATTCTGGTTCACTTAACGCTTGTAGCGTTTGCGACAATTTTTCAACTCCAGAGATGTGGTCGGAAATGTTGTCTCGGGGAAGCACACCTTATAACTACTTTAAATGTCTCGAACACAGTTGGATGAATTCTGCCGATGATTATGCCGATCTTTTCTAACAAACCTCTTCTGGAATCAATCTCAGAAATTTTTAATTTGATGTAGAGATGGCTCCTCAATCATACCGGATTTTGCAGCAAATTATCGTGCTTTTCTTGTTCAATTTCGAGTTTGGTCTTGTTTTTAAAAATATTCCTACGTTTTTATAGTTATGTTTATAAGTGTGATAATTTAAAAACCGAACATAAGGACGATCCTGTAATGCATGCAATACTTAAAAAATTGCTCTTTTATTGAAATAATAAACCCGAAGCTTCACACTACTGCCAGTCGATGAGGTTCCCCCGCACTATAATCCTGATGTCGAACGAGACTTTTCACGGCTTGATTGTTATTTTAATAATTGAGATAAATAACAAAACGATAGTTCTATTCAAATTTGATAATTTTTTGACATATTTTATGGTAGGGCATGTATATTTTTCAAGTTTTTAAAGTAACGACGAATTCTGACCGCCATTTTGGAGACTGAGCTGTCAAAGGGTTTTTCCCCTACTATTTCAATGTTATGAACTGACATAGTTACGCAAGTACCTTCATAAGTGGAGTTACCAAATCTTTCCGACTTACTGAAAATCAAATTCCAAAGTCTCAGTTGTCTAAATCTTGGGACCCCAAGAAGTTTGTTAGTGTAATCTCGTAAGTAACCTTTAACTTGACTCTGGTAGCGCGAGGAATTCGGATTAACATGTTTTTCAGTTCCTGGAAAAGAGCATAGTTTGATAGAAAAACTCCTCATATTAAACCTAACTTCAAGTTAGATTAACATTTTGTATCATGTAAATGGATGATCTTAGTTCCGTTATGTTTTCGGGAAAGTGTCCCTTTATCCTGTATTTTGCTGGAGGAGAGATTAGATTAGGCAGTCTGAAGTCAGTAATCAGGTAGAAAGTTGCTTGTTGATACTAAACTAATTGACTTTGAACATCAGCAAAACATCCTGGGTCCAATTTTTCGTATCATCAAAAACTTCCCAAAAGGTACATTCAATTGTTCTTTAACCAGTTCATTTTAGTAGTTTCAGACTAATTGTACATGCGTGAATACCTAGAAAAATTTAAGGCAAATAACTTGGTGTGTTGCGCGACTTGGGTATGAAATGGCTCATAACATCTGTTGAAATCGGGGACAAGTTCGGTAGATATGTACCACAATGTATCGTCTGCCTTTACATATTCGAGATACACATGTGCCACGCCCATCTCGCCAGAATTGTTCTTCTCCTGATTAGATGGCGGTACCTGCCTTTATAAATTTGCTGTAATTATATATTTGTAGCTGACTGTATGATAGAATGTTCTGAAACGGGATTTATGTGGCTATTTCTTCAGAAGTCCATACATTTACTCCGACTAACACAAAAGAAATGAATAAAAAGTGGGTTTCCTATTCCAAAGCGATATTTCTATATCGGAATTACAAGAAAAAGCGGTTATTTCCACTAGTTTACACAATACCTTCGCAATTAATTTCAAAGGTAAAATATCAGAATCTTACTCTCAACTCGTAATGTCTTGTTGTTGTACCACTTGGTAGTATGTAATGCTGGTAGTAAGGTTCGGCCGATATACTCGAACATACTGCAACATAAATTCACAAAACATGTTTTACTACCCTATCCGACAATCTAACTCTAACCACTAAAAAAATAAAAATACATATTTAAAAAAAAGTCACATACCTTTTCTCATTCACGATCCTGCTTCCATTTTTTGTAAAATTACCCTCTGTTAACACCCGACTTAGTTGTCTGGTGTGGTAATATCCTTCTTTGATGCCAAAAAAGGTACTTGAAAGTACTACTATGACAAACAAAATTGCCACTACAATAAAGTGACCTATTAAGTACTGGAATTCTCTTCCTCTCTTGCCTCTGCGAATACTCTGAAATAAAGGTGGGATATACGGTGAAGTTGGAAGGATCGTTGTATCCTTTAAACATATTGTTGGTTTGAGTCGATAGAGAGCATTACAAATATATATGAATCGGTACCTATTTTGGAGAAGAACGTGTGGTAGCAATGGACTATTTTGGAAACATTTTGGAGTCTACCCTCCACAATCCCTGCTACGTTAATCGAATTCGAATGAAAACTGTGACTTCGAAAACATAGTATGGAAATTTGAACATTTGGTTTTGAAAGACATTATTGTTTTTCCAATCCAAAAAGTGGTAACGATACATCTCTATCAAATCCCAGATGCGTCTTGATTGAGACACTTCATTGACCTTGGTTGTCTTATCGTGTGAGTAAAACAACTTGACTGTTTGCCTTTATAGAACACCGTAAGCTTCGTCTTTTTTATAACTTTTGAAAAAAAAAAAAAAAGTTTCGTAGTAGGTACTTAATTAGGTTCAAGAGGAACTACATATTACCTCATTTTCCGAAATTGAAAATGAAAATATAAAAGTTACCATGAGATGCTTCGTTCGAATTGGTTTGTACGCGTCTCCCAGTCTCATGTGAAAATTCCATTTGAGCCTACTGATATAGTTCCGATTTGCCACATGCATTGCATCAAACTTTATTTGTAACTTGAAAGAATCAAGGGGCGATTTCTGAAAGAAAAACACAAGTGAAACTGACAAAGTATGAAGCAGAAAACAATTTACAAAGTTTGGTGAAAAGATTAGTAGGTTTGGGAAAAAAATTACTGAGTGTTGGGTGTAACACATGTACTTATAATGTACTGATTTTTAAAATTTTACTTATAAATAAAAAAGTCATTATGTATTTTGCATCGGCTACAGAGCCTTTTAGGAGTTCACTCCAGTATCCACATTACTACATCATTACATCACTACGTCACTATTTTACTGATATCAACTCAAAAACAATAATAAACCAAAAAACGCGAATGTTGGCACACCATAAATTGGGGCCATAGATCGAGAATGGTTTGACCTACGGACCTGGGGAAGGGCTCATTCGATATCTCGTGGAGTATTCTTCAAAAAGAGTACAAATGTAGGCCGCCTTGACTTTATTTGAGGTTTTTAGGGATTTTACAAAACTTTGACAACCCTTAAAGGGTACTTTAAATTAAGTGAGAGAGATGGCTCAAGAATTGGGGTGTCGCCGGACCAACATGGATTTTTTCCTGAAAATTTCAGCTTTTTTGCTTCAGCCGTTCTGGAGAAATCGTGCGAACGGCGTACGGCGGACTGACGGAAATTTTTTTTATTGCAGATTCGGATTCTACACCCTTTGAAACGTAAACCATGAAATTTTCATCGGGGGGATTAGAAGTTTTTTTTCCAGAGTTGATTGACAATGGTTTATTATTGAATAATAATTAATGAAAATTATACCATCCATAGAAAAAACCCATCCACTCCAAACACGTTATTTCCAAGCCCTCTCTCGCTGATTCTACGTGGTGATTCTTACGTGGAAAATACGAGAAACTACCAGAGCCATTAGTGCCACTTTGAAGGGACCAGCGAAGACATTTTCTACAATGCTGCCCGACAAGAATGTCAGGCCCCAAGCCAAACTTTCTTTCGGCCCGAGATTCGATCCAAAATACACAACGAAGAAAGCAGTGATTGAAATAGTTAAGAAGGCGAGGATCCTGGAAAAATAAAAGTTTGAAAGTAGAGTGTAACATTAGTGGTAGGTAGATAAATAACATTACCTACATTTGTCGTATCTATGTACAACCTGGTATGCAGCCAAACAGTATTGTATACAGATTGGTATGCATCTTCTCCGGAAGCAACTCTTTTCCGATAAGTAATTAAATTTATCCATATTAGGATAGTAGGTATCCACTCTTTCTCCTCAATATCTAACCTATGAATTCATGAGACCATGGTTTTATCACGTTTTCTTCCAAGTTTCACTTTTCTTCTTCATGTTCCTCTCTTTGGTTTGACTATTGCTATACAGCGTATTCAGGGAGTAGGGGCGTAGATCAGAAATTTTGTTAGCTGGACGGCCCTGACCTCTTGAAAAAAGTGAAGTGTGAGCCCAAATCCCGGGGTTTCTCTAAAACCTAGATGTGAGGCTAAAACCAGGGTATGAACATATTCTTATTAAAACCTAATAATCTGGCCGACGCTCCACTTCTTAGTCTGTTGTTCCAAGAACCAATTATTGCATTTTTGTTGTTCGGGTTAAACATTAAATTTCATTTTGTAAGTGTCTGCGATTTCCGTGGTCGTTGTTCCTATTTGCAATAGTTTAATCTTGCAGTACAATTTTTAGTTTTGTTTTTTTAGCAATACTTTTTTATTCGAGGACATTGGAGTTTGTTATCTGTTCTTAATATCGATTCCAACTAGGACAAAAAGCCGGAAAATATCATGAAAATTGGATGGCGAGGCAAGTGCAGAGGTTCAGAAATCCGAGAATAATTACATTTTCTCAATCCTAACAATCAGATTCCCTAGAAACAGGTAAAAAAAGTGGGTGTGGCTTAGCTTCCTCTTATCCATAACATGACTGTATAGATCATTGAAAATTATTATTGACTATTGTCAATCAAGAACTCCCGGAGTTATGCTAGTGGCAAGGATTTCACGTTTGCACAAGCGCAGAGGCTACTATTGATCCGGGGATCATGAAACTCATAGGGGAGCATCTACACATCAAACCGAACAATCCCTGAAAATTTCATCGAAATTGGTCAAGAACTCCCGGAGTTATGCGCGTAACAAGGATTTCACGTTCGCGCATGCGCAGAGGCTACTATTGATCCGGGGGTCATGAAACCTATAGGGGACCATCTACACCCCATCTCGCACAATCCCTTAAAATTCCATCAAAATCGAACTATAAATTCGTGTAGTTTTGCCCGTTACAAGGATTTGCTGACACACGACACAGACAGACACGGAACCAAAATTGTTCAGAAATGTCTTAAACGCAAAATGCGAGTGGAATTTTTGATTTCGGAGACAAAAAAATTTCACATTCCGAAAGTGAAAACAATGCTTCCGCTACCTTGGTAGACTCGGAAGCAATATAAGCTTGTTAAAAGAATTTGAGACTCGACGGTAGGTCCACACGATTGCCAAATGAGGATTGGCACTCGATTCAGGTGTTACACGGAGGTCAGTGTTTTCTTTAATTTGGACGACTTGATACTACGCTTAAATCTCAAAAATAAGGAGGAACAATTATAATAAATGAATAGTTTTAGTAACATACACATCAGTCGTACAAATAGATCGAAACCAGTGATAAAACTATCGCGGTGAAAAACTAGTGTCCTCTACGTTAACATCTAATACGCCATGGCCTCCGTTTAATACCCAATGCAAAATGGAAATTGAGCTATTGCGCTTGCGATTATTGTGTGTACCCGAGTGAATTTTGAGTTTTCCTTTGTATGGTAGAAAACTTTAATTTAAAAAACAGTATCATTCCTGAAGATAGAATAGAGATGAGATGGGATATCATTATGACCGGAAAACTCAAGATATTGTATTTATTTAACGGACTCAACTTTAACGGAAAAAAACTATATTATAATTATAGATATTGTAATTATTTAGGAAATTCAACTTTACGCATGTTTAGAGACGAACAGAGGTTAACATTTCCGGTAGCTATCTATCGCGGGCCTAGGAATCAAAATCAACTACAATTCTTTTTTCAAATCAAAGAAGAGCGGTAACAGTTATGATTTTAAAAGAATTTTTGTTTGTTTGCACAGGCACAAGGGTGACCATCAATAGTCAAGCCGCCCCGTGCGCCGGATTTCATAGTAATCAGACGAAAATTGTTGCACTAATGTGTGCTGCAGGGGTTTAACGATCAGACATGGTCTGAGGCTACCGTTGGTCAATATGGAAGTGTTAACAGAGCATTTCGAATCATAAATTATAGAAAATCTGGACGTCCTATCAGCATTGAAAAAAATACCAGAAACTTCAGTTGAGCTTGAAGCGTTATATTCAAAGTTACCCAGATCCACGTCTTGTGTTAGCTCCCTTAGGATACGTTTCATTGGAGTAAATAAGAATTCAGATATCCAAAACTTTCACATATTATCAATAGTTAATTATCAACAGTCATAATTGTCATGGGAAAAACAGTAAAGATCAGATGAAATATGTGCGACAGGTTAAAACGTATCTAATATACGAACCATCCAAGATAGAGGAACAAGTTTGAAACCTTTCTTGATTTCGGCTCTTGTACACCATACCTCACTGGTTTGTACTCTACGGGTTTCGGCTTGAGGTAATTGAGCACCATCGTTTGATATTTCGATATTTGGGTAGTAGCTAAGCAATAAAAATAAATTTTAGTTAGCAAATAAGCAAGGTTCTTTTAAACTCAATGGACTATTTACCACTTGATAGCTTTTGAGTATTTACAAATAAATTCATAGTAAACTCCTAAAACTTACATTCCGCTCTTTTGGCTTTCTTTCTCTTTGCCGCAATTTCAGTTATGGTTTCCACGTCGAAATCATCTTCAGGCTTCATAGCTGATGTTTCATATTTCTTGTGTTTACTAGAAAATGATAAAATCAAAAATAAATCAGGATAAAATTGTATGTTCATGTACCCCTTGTAAGTAAGCACACAGTAGGTAGCTTACGGCGGTAAAGGCCTAACTTATGAATATAATCAAACTTTAATTGACCGTAGATCTGTAAGCCAAGCACTGCCTGTATCTCAATATGTTCATTGGAAATCTACTTGTTTACTTCCCGGAGTGGGAATCTTTTCTAGCCCCCCACTCTTACCAGGAAATGATTAAATTTCTGTTTTTTAATGGTTGGTGCTGATAATTAAGTGGTCTAGAACAGATTTACAGGTGGTACGAGATTTTTCTTAAAACTCACCTGAAACAGTACACGACGGCTAATGTGATCGCCATAGAGATCAAAGAGCTTTTAATCCCAGTCCAAATGTCATTCAGATTGAAAGGCACTATTGGGAAGTCTGCTGGCCCTGTTTTTTGGAAATGGAATTTCAACAGTTAGTGATAAATCTATCAGAAAAAGATAAATCTGTTAGAAAAGAGCTAATCAGTCGAATTAATTTGACTTGATTTTCAGAGATAGCCACATCTTACATGAATATTACTAAGGTTGCATTTGAGCGAAAAATATCTTGAAATATCTTGTGATATCTATGCGAAGGTGGTAACTTTTGAGAGAATGTGTTCTTAACTTTCGAAAAATAAGTCAAGTTTTCTGAAATATTCGTATTTATGTACTCGTTTGTATACCTCCAGTTGTGTTAAAGTACATTAGGCTGACAAGCATCGTTGTCATAGTAAATGTCACAGCGATTATAACTCTTTGGCATCTTGTGTATAAGCTTCTTGGATGCCTGGAAATGATATCGTAGTAATCTATATGGAAACATATGAAACTTTCCCATTTAATTCAAGTTCATTATTCGCAATATTAATCTTTAAAATTGACAATAGAAAAGAAGAAATGAAAAAGAAATCTAAGAACGCGTTGTCAATTTGGGTTTCATCTTTACACTTAAAGTAGTTAACAGCAGTTGAAAACAGTAGTTGAAAAAAGGTCTCAATTCTAACACATGGATTTATTATTTTCTGTTATATCTATTACGCAGATCACTGTACGGTAAACGGAGTGTTTGGTAATTATCTAAATATAGCTTGATACAAGAATAGGGGGATGATTCCGGGAACGGGTACAACTGTTAAGTGAGCCAAAATTTCTTAAAAATAAATGTAAAAATACCTGTTGAAAAAATTAGGTAACTCACCCAGACCTGCAACAGGTGTTACTACATCTAACAAGAACGAATTTTATACAAGAGATCGATGCTGAGAATTCTGTCCCAACTAAACCTAAATGGGATTTTTGACCCAAGTTTCATGAAATTTGGTTCAGTAGTTTTGCAAAAAAGCTCCGGACGTTGTACGGAAGGACGGATTTTTTAAATTTGGTTTTCGGATTCTACACTTCTTGAAACGTAAAACAACAAAGTGAGGGGCTTAAACATTTTTTTGGTCTATTACAAAGGTTCATTATTAAAAATGATAAACAAAAAACCCATTGTGCGGAATGAGTAAATCTCCACCTGTAATTTGTATATAATCTTTTATTATAATTGGTACCTGCTTAATATTACCTTTGAAATATACTGGCGAATTGGTGATTTTCTCTCAATTCAGAAACGACCCAGCTTCCTACGAAGAGGTACCATTTTTTCATTTGATCCCCTTCACTAGCTACCTTTGCCTCATGCTTTTGGGCTTGTTCCAGGGGAACCCGAATGTCAAATGTGAACCACCTCTCAATTATGAAGTCGTATTTGACGTGATCTTGTAAGTCGAATACACTGATTTTTATGCAGTACCTGGAAGTAATATTAATGTCAGTAAATAGATCGGAAGACTATCGATGATGAAAACTGTAGTTCAAGCCTTCGCGGACGGACGTACTTACTATTGCCAAGGAAGCATGTAATACAATTTTTCAAAAGGTCATATATCCACTTTTGGAAACTAGACGGTTTTTTATGTTTTTCGTATCTTTGGAATGAGACCTATTAACCTGTACATCTATTCCATTCCAAAAAGGTTTCTATCCCGTTTGAAAGTGAGTGTAAACATTGGCTTTGCTACCGAAAGGGCATATATCTAGTAAATTTTCGGGCAGTTGATTTAACCAAAGTGGAACATATCCTGCAACAAATAGCCGCTGGACATTTTTTTCATATCAAAAAGGCATCTATCCATTCGTGAGGTTGCCTCCAAATATTTGAATGTAGTTTTTCAAGCCACCGCTTGGGCACAGCACTTCCTGAGTGTATTATCCACATTCTGTGTCTATCTTCCTCTAAACTTAGCGAGTACCGCGACCCTTGTGCACGGTCTTTAGCGGCTGTGCGCAATTGTTGGCAAGTCGACTATCCAGTTCATCGGCCAGTTCCGTCGTTTTGTCACTTACATTCGATTGTTTCTGCTAGGTTCCTGTGATTTTTAGTATCAGATTTTTGCGTTGGAGGGAACTGTTAGTTCGTTGAATTGTGGCTCGAGAAAGCGACCAACTACCTACAAAGAGCGGTGTAAAGCAGAGCAGGCCAAAAAATACGCGGATACAGATCATAATCTTGTTTTTCTGAAACGTGAAACAAAACCATTTGACCACAACTCGACGAAGTTCAAGTGCATGGCTCTCACCTGGAAGGATAATTCCGAAAACGGCATTGTCTCTATGGAAAAGTTGGTACAAATAGCCAAGATCTGTACCTTGCTCAAAATATTTCAGGGTATGACCCAGTGAGGCGTCGTGTTCATGATGCAAGAAACATTAAAACTGTGAGCCTAATATTTCCATGAAATATTTCAAAATTACTTGTCTACGTATTTTTTGTCAGGTACAAGCCCATTTTCCACCAAAAGGGAACTTATCCAAATTTTACACCAAAAAGGATTTCATCCAAAATTGAAATGACCATAACTCGCTATAGAAACTATTACGGGAATCCAAACATCTGTTCATTTGATAAGTGGTCCAGGATCAAAATTATTTAGAAACCCAGAAAAACCGATCATTTTTACAATTGTCGTGGAACGTTTTTTTCGATTCCCCGGAAAAACCCCAAAGTGGATATATGCCTTTTTGAAAGTAAACTCCTCGTATGTACTCGCTGTTACTCACTCCCATCACCATAGAAATTGATGAGGAATGAGTAACTTTGAAAAAAAAATCACATTTTTCACGTTCAATTTCAATTTTTCTGCAAAAATTGCTCTAAAATAAAAATTCAATAAACCAATGGGAAGATGATAAAATATTAATGTTTTTATCGTAGAGCTCATCCATTTTTCTTTAAAAAATTGCTAAAAAAGCAAATGGTGGACAAAAAAATTGAAGTTTAGGCCACAAAAAACCATTTACGACGTCACTCCAGTGAAAATTTATGGTTTCCAGTAAATTAAGGAAGTAAGGACGAAAAAAAAACTTTGATTAACAATAGCGATAATAGCAGCGAACTAAAAGGAAATTGCTGTGAGGTAAAAGTTGTTGCGAGTTAGTTGCTGAATCGATCCCTGAAATTTTGCGGTTCTTATACCGAACACCTGTATAGACACAGCCATTATTAGATGCAAGATAATAATCATCTGCGTTTGCCTTCTGTGGATAAATCTCAATTACCAGCACGATGGGCCTATCATCTACCCACGCTTCTTAACTGAGAATTCAAGCGAGGACATAATTTACCATTCAGGAGATATTCCAGTGTGATTGTGCCATAATTGTATCCAGTTGATCCTTCCCAATTTTTTATGAGTTGTCATGAGAAACCAATCGTCACGACCTGTTGACAACGCTTCCCGCGAGTCACTATGAGCAAGTATATGAACCTACAAAAAAAAAAAAGTTCTATTGTTCTGTCAAAAGTGATTACTCTCGTCCCCAACCGAGATGCATCACTAACCAACTCTATAAGTCCTCTCTGAAACCAAAATTTATGTGATAGTAACCGAAATACTCGAAAAAGAGCAAAATCGGACTTCTGCAGCTGGTATGTTGAAAGACATATAGATATTTTAGACATGCTTAGACATATAGAAAGGAAGAATATAATATTTCGATATATCGATATTTTCTTGACATCCCTGATGGATAGGATGGAGATTGGGAGACTTTATCTCCCGAGATAGCAAACTGCACGAGAGGATTCTTCCCATGCTTGAGCAGAAACATCAATGACAGTAATAATTGATTATATGCCATTATGGTTACAGTTGCTACTGCAGGAATAGTGAAAAAAACAGTTTTTTTTTTTCAAACTGCTTCCTGTTTTAACGAAAGTTTTAATAAATCAATACCGTCATTATTCATTTTGCAACCCTGTGCTATGCCAGTAATTCTGTCTGATTAGTAGGATTTCTCAATAATTTGTTCTTTAAAATTCATAATGGCAACCAGTAGCTTCTTCTTCTTCTTTTGCAATCTTCAGCCCTTTCAAACGACGGTTTGTTTTACACTTTCAAAGATTCAAAATTGTAGTGCAATTAGAGCTGTGTTTTTTGTGTTGTGCAGCCTAAGATGTAGTATATGGTTGATATGATGATTTACGGCTGAAAAATATCGGATCCGATAGTGTACATTTAATGTCGATATATCGTAATAGAAAATATCGCCCAAAAATATCGATATATTTGCGGAAGGATATCGATATATCGGTATTTTCTTGACATCCCTAGATGAGACGGATTTCGCATGTAAACGGCAACACCGCATTTGGGCCGCATCAAATGAGATATAAAAAAAAGTTACTGGATTCATTCAAATGGTTGAAAAGTTGTTCATGATTAGCTGCCGGTCTGAAACTGATTTTTCCAACACCGAGCTAAATATATTGTTTCAAGAAGGTAGAAGAGAATTCTAGTGTTTCATTCAATTACGTACTACTCCCCATTTGAGCATATTATCCCAGGCTTCTTGCTGATTCACACCTCAATATAATCAAACCTAGAACAAACTGTAAGTAAAGTTATGCTCTTTTACTTAGTAATGATCAGGAGCAAGAAAGCACAAGCATTTATCCATCTATAGTCAAGCGGCGGCAGTACAAATCCCCAATGCAACAGCTCTTCTGCCGTTGGGTAAACATTTGTTATCTATTTTTCCAAATGACAGGACGAAAAATTGAGTTCTCGCTGCTTCATCACAACACGATACTCCTGATCAACGAACGTAACATCTAGATACCTATTGTAACGAAATGGAAGCAGGCGTGAAGTCTCAAAGGAGAGGAGAAACGAATTAAAACTCGCTATTTGACATTTAGGTGAGTGCGTTGTCGTATGATATTCGTCTAGTGCCATTCTAAGAATTTTGAAATTTTTCTTATTTCATAAAGTGTGACGAAAATCAGTGCAGTTAGCAGTTGTTCATTTTTTCTTTATCATTCGTACGATCTGCAATACACAGTAATGTATTATAGTAAGTAACAATTTCCGTCCATCCTTAACTTACTCTACTATATCCACGAGTCCCAATTAGTCTAATAGCGACTTTGGACGTGGTCCCTGCTCCAATACTTTGTCCTGTGAAGACGGCTATCACATAACCTATATTGTCACCAGGGTAATTGTCTTCCATCAGTAAAATAAATTTCTGAAAAGATGAAAAACAGATAGTCCTTCAAGCATGCATACCTCGAACTAGTTACCACCATGTTAAAGTGGTGGAAACCTTGGCAAGAGGTTAATTAAACTTTCTGAATCAAGCAACTAATTCGAGAGGTATTTGCATTGCCCAATATTTAAGTTACATTTCAGTTGATTCATAAGGCTTATTTATTTTACTCTATCCTATTTAAATGTGAATAATTCCGCAGAAAAAATATTGTGTAGCTGAATTGTGAAAAGTTGGACTGAACAGATTTTTTGATCAAGGCTAGCAGGCTTGTTCAGTCCGTTACTAGTAGAACTGGTTCTTCTTGGCAAATTCGTCGACCTAAATAGGACATAAAACTCATTAATATTTATTGGGTATGATTATTGATTCATCGTATGCAGATCGAACAAAAAATGGTCTACGTTCTCGAACTCAACCACGACGGTCAATTCCATACAGTTCAAAAAGTCACTGATTACTACTTGGTCCATAGAAATACTCTATAGCAGAGTGTCGAATCATATCAGATTATGGCTTTTCGTCCATCTACCACCAACAAATCATCATCAGTTGTCCACCAAAGGAAAACTAAACCGCCTTTCTTGAAGATTTTGTTTAAACACACTCATTGCTTCTGGAGTTGAGACGAGTTTCAAGTACAGAAGCGTGCAAATCATTAAATGATCAAGTAAATTATGTTATTAAAAAATTATATTATTAAAAAATTAAATGATGAAGTAAATTTTATTGTGAAACAGGACCTGTTTAATATGAATAGCTTACTAAACAACTTTGCTGATCCTTTGACAAGCGGTTAATAGAAACATCTACTCCTCACGGTAACGAAAAGTTTGGTTGTAGTAATGGAATCGTAAACGCGGTAGAATGTTATGCACCGTTTAATTTCAAAATTTCCCTCATAAATCCATAAGTTATAAAATACATACGGAAAAACATGAGAAAACTTTGTAATCGAATGCAACAGCTAACGGAAGTGATGAATTCTATTCAATTGATTAGATATTTGTGGATATTTTTCATGGGATATTTTAAACCATGAATTAATCACCCATTCCACGACAATCATTATCTGCCTATGACCGCTAGGAAACTGTTGAATGTATTTAGTCATTCTCGACCAATTATTTTATCAAATTTAAATTATGAAACTAAATGGAAGAAAAGTTATAGTATCGCCTCAGAACTAGGCAGAATCAGGTCATCTAACAGTACTAAAGTCTGGGAGCCAATGTGAGCGCGGCGGGTACCAACAGGGAAACACAAGGATTACACACACACTCACGCAGAGAAAACAGGTTTTTTTCATATTCGAAGTTTGATGCAATCGTCAGCATCATCCGGGTAAGGAATTTTGTTCCAAAATTCACAAGTGATAACTTTCTCTTTTGTTTATAGTATTCTACATTTAATGGTTGATCAGAAGCCATCATGCAAGTTGAATTTTTTCATCTAATAATGTTTCTTGAAAATATCTCGGTAAAATATCGATAGGTGTACGATTTTTAAAAATTAGGCATGCTTTGGTTGATTGGTTTCTCGCGTTTTCAAAATAAAATACATTTCCTATAAAAACCTTCTAAGTAAAATCCTGATCATTCAAAAAAATATTTCGGATCTTTGGTGGCCATCTCGGAAAAAGGTTTACCACCGTAATAAATATGAATCGTTATAATCATTGTAATGATTGTAATAAAATAAATCATTCAGGAATCTACCGGATACGAAACACCCATATGTAATTATTGTACTATAGAAATACGAATAATGGATAACACGTATTAATTCGTATTTGAGACGGGAAAATCGGTCCCTAGACACCTATTTGTTCAGACGTTCCAACTTTATATTGACTTACAGAGTGTTCATCTTGTTTATCGAGTCGATTTCCCCACAAAAGAGCACAACCGACCAACAGCAAAAGCGCTCCGACTAGAAGTGCCGCGTAAAGGTGGTCGGTAATCACACTGTACAGCTGAACTCGTTTGGTCGTTAGAGTGTAGTGTTCCGGCAGTACTATATCGGCAGAGTACCATGTCGTGGTCTGATTCGGGTTGCTCGTCCGGTTGCACCGACATTTTACTACTGGGTCATTTTGGCCCTTGGGGAAAGTCAAGTTCAGAAACTAGAAAGAAAAGAACAATAAGATGAAAATGCTACAATGGCTTTTCCTGACATCTGAAGCGTTCGTACTAGGTGAAGTTTAATAACTTAGCAAAACTTATCTTGAAAATTCTCAGAATCTCAAAAATCAACCATTTAACAACTTTGCGACTATCATGAACTGAATAACATTTTGAAAAACAGTAGTCTTAATTTGTAAATCTTCGCGTGATTCTGAATCCTAACTGAAAGCTATCCTGCGGTAACGACTTGTGATTGTCGTTCGGTAGACTGTGGACTGTGAGTCAGTAACCTGTATGCAGGAGCGCGAGCACCTCATGAATCATGTAAAAAAATAAAGAGCACAGTTCACTTGCCAAGGCTTTCAGCTATAAATGTTTTTCATTATCATTTATTTATTTCATTATCAGTTACCTCTACTGGTTTATTTTTGCCTCATTGGTGGTTCGGATTCTTTCACTTATGTTCATGGCATAATAAAAACATTTTGGTAGTAACATTACAAGAATGTCTCTATTTCCCATTTTTATATATTTACACTGGAAAATATAATTATAAATATTTATAAATTTTGAAAAACTAAACCAATTCTTATTCGAATAATGAAAAAAAAAGCCATGAGTAAGAATTCTGGAAGTGCATGAACGGATCAGCCATTACTCCCTCCACCCTCCTTCCCGATAGCAAACACAAATGTTCGAAGTTTATTGCCAAAGAGAGGTTATTAGACAATTGGAATTTAGAAAAAATCAGAAAAAATAGTGCAGCTTCAATGATTTATTAGAATTACCCCCTCAATTCGATCACTTCCATATTTAAATTTGAAACTTCCGAAATGTGTTATGGAACCGGAACAAAATCCCGAATCGAACGAAAAAATAGCTAGAAAATCGGTAGTATAAGCTGTATGAGAAGAGCTTAAATGAATTGTATAAGACCCCATCTCGATAGGAAATTCAAGATTTTTGGGGCTTGTTGCACTCCCACACTATATTAAGGTTGAAAAAATAAATATAAATTAGGAGAGAAATAGCGAAGATGTAATGATTTATCACTATCACCTCTCGATTCACCCCTTCCCATTATTAAACTCCAATTTTTGGAAATATGGGTGAATACTAAACCAAAATCTCAATTTAAAGGAAAAAAAAACAAAAAACAAAACATGAATCGGTTGAGATTGAAAGGATTGGCCATTATCCCCTCGATACCCTCAGGATACCCTCTCCCATCAGGAAAAGCAAAATTTCATTTGAAGTAACCTGTATCATTCCATTCGAACTATTACAAGGGTTTCAAGTACTCCCATGTGCAGTAGCGGCTAATGATACAATTGGGTTGAAATTAATATGAGACCATTTGACCGTTCTTCTATGACTAGGTACCTTAGAAGTTTGAGCTCGATCGTAGCACTAAAACTGTAAAAAATACAGCATGACGGATTTTACGTTTTCGCAAGCGGATATTGATGATTGACTTGTGTACATTCCCTGAAGATGTAATAAAAATGAGATAAAACTGTAGAAATTAGGTTTGTTACGATTACCTGCGGATACACAGGCAAACACGAAACAAAAGTAAGTGCTATTCCGAATGGTCTAAAACGCAAAATGCGAGAGAGAATTTGGATTTTGGAGAAAACAAATGTTTCATCCCATTCAAAAACTCAACTTATTTGTCACTCAAAATTTTTGTTTGTTTCTGGTTAGGTACGTTAAAAACAAAATTCATTTAGTCAATCATCCATCACCATCATGAATCAACTAGTTATTCCAGCTAATGGGTGATCACTGATAACTGATCACTGATCAGCGCCATTAATGGTGCCTGCATTCTATGTCGCCATCAGAGCAATCGCAGATGAAAATTTCAATCATTACTATTAAACTCAAGTTATCACGAATTATAATAATGATTAAACGAACTTGTTAGACATGCCTTGAAGTAATAAATGTTGGTACCCAATTTAGCCGCTCACCGAAAGTTATGAAGTTATATCTGTATATTAGGTAGTAAAAGCACATTTTGCGGCGCATTTACTTACAATACAACCTCTTGGGGAAAATGTACCGGCAGAGTAAATGGAGCACCTCACGATCCGGGACTTGAAACTGTATTGAGTTTTTTCTGGTTCCTAAAATATTTAGAACATAATGTATATTAATAAAAGTCTATTATTAAGCTACAGACCAATGAATGTAACCTGACCATTGCGGAAAAAAACCAAGAGTGAATAAAAATTATATCCTCCCCTTTCCAATTTCCAACTTCGTTTAGTGCATTAGTCATTTTAAACTGTAGAAACGTTTTGGCCTCATACTTGTAATTCCACTGAATATTTGAGGACTATAATAATATATTCCTATTATATTGGTATTATATTGGTGTTACCTGCTTCACTCCAACCATCGCTACGTAAAAATTAGAATCTGTTGCTGGATCAATATTGGCGAACGGGACATTGGCTGCACTTGATCTCAAAACCCCTTCTGATTTGATATCCCTGTACGACGGTTTGATTCCTTGACGTGCAAACATCTGAAACACAAGCGCTACTTTGATACAACAGTTCTGTAAAAAAAAGATTAGGGCTTGAGCCGTTTCATATTGATTTTGATTTAATTTAATACAGGATCCGCAAACGTATTTTGGGCAGTAGATCTTACTCAGTGTTTAACAAGGTCGTCTATAATAAGATACATAGTTGTTGAATAACTCAAGAGTAATAATATGTGACAAATCTGAGTTAAATGGAATTCAAATTTCCTCATGCGTTCGCCACAATGGTATAACAACTATTGCTCCATGACCTCCATATTTCCAACTCCATAATTTCATCAAAATCGGTTCCTTTGTTTTTCAGTTTCTCTGGTAACAACCAATGATTTTGCTATCGCTAAACTTGGCAGTTGATCGCCTGATCAACCTGTTTCCATTTTCCAATTTCCAATTCCATTTTCCTTTCAATCAACTTCAATTCATACAACACTACTCCCTAGCGTTTCATAACTCTGCCCAGGGTCCATTCTTTGGATGGCAAGTAGCCCAAACTTCTAATCCCTCCCTAAATATTTGTTTTTATTCCTGTTTGTTTTACATGTGAATTCCTGTTTCATCAATTGAACGACTCAAGTAGATCTATAAAAGATGGAACCATTTGCTATTGATGATCTGGGTTTCAATCCCAGCACCGTCGAAACAAGAGAGAACTCCAAGCACCAGTACCTATTTGGCACGAGACGGCGAAGTGGGTATACAGTACCCGCACGACCGCCAGGTCTTGAAGGTGGGGTTGGTCTTGCCCCTTGATGTCCCCAATCGCCATACATAGTCTGTGGGTGGTATGAACCTATCTTTCTTGGAGACAAACTTTCTTGCACGGAATCAAAATTTCCACTCGCATTCGGTGATTCAAACCATTCTGAATACCTTTCGGTATGAGCAAGTGTGAACGTGTCCACTGATCCTTGTAATAAACTATCTTTTTACAGCTTCCATGTGATTTTGATGAAATTCTCTAGAAATATGCTAGGCCCGATCTGTGGAAATTCTCCGATAAAGTATTTAGGAAAAAATCAAATCAATTTATCTAGATGCTGAATTATTAAGTGAACGATATTTTTTGCAATTTTGTAGTACCTGCAACATATTTAGGAACCTGCAGTTTGCAATTGTGATTTCTTTCTTTTTTAAATAGATTATTACGTTTTTATATAATTTATTTTCTTGGATTGTATTGAATGTTATTGAAACCGTTGAGAGCGAGAGAGCTTTTCCTCTCCTAAGGGAAGGACTTTTAGGGGGCAAACGGGTTGGTACACAGGTGGAACACTAACACGAAATGTAAAACTGGTTGTTCAATTCGGTGGTTGACTAGTTCAACAACGAATTGGAAAAAAGTGTTAACTCCATACAAAAACTGACTAAGAATAATGGCGGCTGCTGAAAAAATAGTACCTTAGTGAGTAAATAAAATTTGTTTTTCTTCTAAAATTCGAAAATTTATGAAAAAAAAACTTTTTCCCACGTTTAATTTTGCTCAAAATAAGCAAGTTTCGTAACTTCAAGGAAAAATTTCAATAAAATCTGTTTTCCAACGGTATTAAAAACAATTTTTTTCACATGAATTTTTTTGAGAAAATTATTTTTGAATGGGGGAATCTGTGGATTTATACGTTTGTAGACGTTTTTCACCCAAAATCGACTTGCTTAAAAAATGAATTTGACATCGAATGTTACTTATCTCTTTTCACTAAATCTAATAGTGACTCTCTCGGTCACCTCGGTCAGTGAATAAGGGATTCAGCCCTTTCTATTTGTTGGATGTTCTGAATGACAGGGCACTCGAGTTCCGAGCGAATAGTTTCTTATCAATTGACATTTTTAACTGTGGATTGATCTCTTACCTATTGAGCGAGGAGGCTCGAGAGAAATAAATTAAGTTTGAAATAAATTAATTACACAAAGTTTGACGCCAAACTATTTATTTGAGAAAAAAGTCGATTGCTCGGTAAAAACCTTAGTTTTTAATCATCAAAACGTAATTTTTCTTAACGAATTTCATGTGTAACTTTTCTTTTAATATAACGTTGGAAACCGTAGATTTTGGGGGAGTTTTTCCTGGAATGTGGGAGTTACAAAACCTTTTTATCATATGCAAGAGAAAATATAGAAAAAAGAATGTTTTTTTCACTAAGACTTATAGTTTGATCCTCCGACTAATTTGTGACGCTCTGTTATGTTGAAATTCTCTTACTTTCTTTTTAGAAGGTAGGGAATTTAACGCTCTGCCAACGGTGCCCTCAAAATTGGTTTTACAGATTAGTTTGAGGGAGTTATCCCCGTTTTAGTGACTTAAGATAGGAAATAAACAGCGAAATAACTCGGAAGTGAAGCCTCTAAAAAATAAGGTTTATGATTTTTCGTTAGAAATGGGCTTTGAAATTGCCTCTTTCATTGCCCAAATTTGGTCTTTAGTGCGACGCCTCTAGGGCAGGAGTTCTTGTATGGAATTCGAGTGATTTTCCCAAGAATTCAGTGAGGTTTAATGTATATTTCAAGATCTATACTACTGAGAAGTAATTCACCAATTGACTAATCTAACATACTTTCTGCTAGATATTCGATGGTACATGTATTGGTAGTGCAACAGGTATATTTCACCTCGTGAGTGCTGGACTTCCGTAATGTATGTTCTACATCTATGCACAATATAGTGTACACACTGTACAACATAATAGCATCTTTACACCTTCAACAGTGAGGTATCCTCTAAATCCGAATATCAGAACTTGAAGAATCTGTGTTCAGAATATTCATGTTAGCGCATATTCGTCCACCCTACAGTCAACTCAAAGAAATCCTTATCAACGTATTTAGGGGACCAACTGACGGGCAACCGGCAATATTCGGATGACTTAACAAAATTAGAAATTTTTGGAATTATGTAATAAATTCAAGTTTGTACGTGTTCAATTTTCATTTCATCCAATCGTAACGAAATTCATTGGACTAGGACCCAAGCATCTGGCTTTTCTGTCACAAAAGTTTGTCGGTAATAATCGCGGTCACCACTCACATTTAGTATTATAGATTGAACAACTATGCCATTTAATTGAAGGCAATTGTTGGAATGAATGATGTCCTTTATTTCAACACAGTTTCTAATCTCCCAAATATAAAGGTGATATAAAGGTGAGCTTACATTTACATTGTCCACCTGCGGAGGTTCGAAATCCAAAACAACAGCTCCACTTCCTTCCGGTAATCGTAGGGCATGAGTGTTGAAACTGTTGTCCAATTTCTTCTCAGTTGTACAATCTGGAACTGGTTTGTATTCTCCAGTTATTGTCACAAATTTGTTCTTATAGCTGGGTACCTGTGAATATTATACATTTAAAAAAAATTGTATTTCAACCGATCTTGAAGCTGTTGATTTGATCTATTCTCGTTTAGACTCAAAAAAGTTATTATTTACCCCCAAAATAACTCTAATTGAAGAAAAATCAAAGCTGCTCGACTGTATTAAACCGTATCTTGAAACAATATTAATCACAACCTTAATTCAAATAACTATCTAATAAAGTACTTGATTTTTGGCATCTACAAAGAAGTTACCGCTTCTTGAACAATAAGATGAGAGCCTTTTCTTGTGGATTTGTGAAAAGTGAAAGGTATCCTTAATTTTCAGTTAGTTAGGGTACTTACAATTCGTTCCGTTCAGGAAAATATTTCCTAATCGATCTATAGGACTCGAATTTGTAGCAAAACATATTTGAGACCTCCAATAATATTACAAGGGATGGAGGGGCACTAATCGGCTGAGGAAGTCTTGTGGCTAATTTATTTTTCAAGCTGAAATGGGAATTCTTTTATTGTTTATTGGGTCATATATAGCTTTTCCAAGTCGAATTGAGAATTGTCCAAGTCGAATTGAGAATTTTCCAAACCAAATTGAGATTTTTCCAAATCAATTTCAGAATTTTCCAAATCAATTTGAGGATTTTCCAATCTAGGAAACTTTCACTACTAAAAAGAAAGAGAGAGTTTTCCAAACCAAATTGACAATTTTTTTAAGCAATCCAACACTTTTATTGAAAACCAAAATAGTGAAGCAAAATAAAAGAATAGCACTTTATGGACAAATTAACATTGAAATCAGAATGTCAAAATGAACGGATTTTTGTTTTTGTTGACTTCAATAGACCAGCCAAACGCAGAGTAGCCTCGATTTTTTCTGTTCTTAACAAGACCGTAATTTTTATGAAGTATTCTTCGTTCATTTTGTCTTTTTGATTTCAATGTTAATTAGTTCATGAAGTGCTATTCTTTCATTCTGCTTCACTAATTTTGTTTTCAATAGAAGTCTTGAATTGCCTTAAAAAATTGTCAATTCGGTTTGGAAAACTCCCTCTTCCTTTTTAGTAGTGAAAGTTTCTTAGATTGGAAAATTCTCAAATTGATTTGGAAAATTCTCAAATTGGTTTGGAAAATTCTCAAATTGGTTAGGAAAAATCTCAATTTGGTTTGGAAAATTCTCAATTCGACTTGGAAAATTCTCAATTCGACTTGGAAAAGCTATAAAACAAGTACTTTGTATAGTGGCGTGTGGCACTGGGTTTGAATAGATGTCTCAAAAAACGTACGTCAAATGAAAATTTAAAAGTCTTTTTCTTTGTCTATTGCAAAGGTTTGTTTTTGACAGCAATAAACCAAAATAAGAGGATTAAGCTCTCCCAGGAACGTTTGATTGTGAGTGCACTACGAAAAATTGTGTGGTGACGTGACGTTTTTTGCAGTCTTGCGACACAGTGAAAACAAATATGTCAAAATGAATTACTTAAAAACAAAACATGAATAAACGTAAGACTGCCAAAAACATTGAATTTAAACGGTACATTGTGTACCGGGATTCTGCCGTCGTGAGGAGCACATTGATTGCACGAATAATTCAGCGCGTTGATGTAAACGACGTTTATTTTAATAGATTCGTTCAACTGCCGTTAAACCCAAGGAGGATAATGCTCGTGATTGAAATGTGTCTATGTGCCTGAAGCTTTCGACGGTAGTTACCTTGGTTAAACATCGGTCAAGCAGAACCCAGAAAAATTGGGAGTGATACCTACTAATTATGTTTTTAGATAGCACAAGCAGGAACGAATCAAATTTCCATTATTAATATACATTTACAAATACTGGAATATTTTTCATTCCTATATTAAAAGAATGTAGAGGTGCTCACTGCAATGCTGATGTCGATTGGTCTAAGGTCCGGTTCAGTCGAATTGGACTTCTTGTTCATGACTCCAATCAGTCCAATGTCGTTAGGAAATTTAAATCCGGACTTTGGTGAAGGCGAAATTACCTACATAACATGAATATGAGCAGATCTATTATGATTTTAGTGAATGATTATGGAACTAAGTGGAATATTGAGCAACTAATTTTTTTCCTGGCTCACTGAACAGGATGAATTTCCCATCAAAGAACTACTTGTAATTAAACCAATTGTGCTTCACTGGCTAATACATGTCAAAAGGAAGACAGTAATTATTTTGATTTTCGAAGAAATTTGACGATTTTTTAAATTTGTAAATGATTAGGTACTGTTTCATAGTCAAGAAGAATGCGGTATGGTTGATTTTTAGTATTTTATGAAATTTGCGTAGGAAAAAAACGCAAGCCGCGGGCTTGTGTGACTGGACCCTGATTCCGAGTTCAACAGGGTAGCAGCTCCAAGAGGAACAGCCTGGGGATCTGGTGACATTTACAAGCACTAGAAGGGTTACAAAAAAATTATACGAAAGGGCTACCCTCAAAACTTGAAGAGTTAATCAATAAGTTCATAAGCGCCTTACACTTCATCAACCCCAAATCCTCGAGTTCACGAAAGCGCCAGGTGTGGATAAAAGGAGAAGTTAGCGACCGATCAATGTAGTTCTATCAAAGATTCAAAACTCCAATCAATCTAGAAGAATTGATTTAGGATATTTTTTTTTACTTTTGAAATGCGAGCAAAGCGAGCATTCAGACCACCAAACTAAATATATTCCTACCTATTTGTCATAATTCATACTCGGTCATTATCTTATTTCTCTTTTCTCCCTGCCTGCCTTCTGTCTTTTACTGATCAAGATTTATTTCAAACTTAGAATCTCTTAGCCCACCTCTCAACCATTCACTAGAGAAAAATAAAATTTTGGATTAGACTATCAGGAAAACTTTTTTCAAAATTTTAAACGCCAAATCAGCACAGATAAGACAATAATTTACAAAGACCCCAACATGCCTCAACAACATCGCTTCCCAGACAAATCACTTCGACCAGAAGCATCCACATTGAAAGTGCTTAATAAGCAGACAATTTTTTTCAAGAGTTGTCAGAGCCATCATTTTTGGGGTCTCTACGGGTGACCCACGAGTTGGTCCCCCCCCTCCAAAAATCTTCAAAACGGGAGTAAACAAAAAATTGGGAGATTGAAAACTTCTTCAGTGATCAAGTAAAAAAAACATCTTAATCTGAGATTCGAAAGTCGGCATAAAATGACGATTTTCACGCGAAATAAACAAATTTTGGTCATTATTCCGCAAAAATTGAGTCGAATAAAGAAACGGATAGCATCACATGAATCATGTTTTCATTGTTTTTCAAGGCTGATTCACGTGATGCTCGCAGTATCAATGCTAATATTAAGTTACTATGAACATAAAACTGTACATCTACTGAGGCTAACTCAGCAAGAGATTCTACCTCAGATATGTAACATACATACCGCCAAATTCATAGTTTCGGTTTTGTTGTAATATTCTCCCGGAAAACTGACTTCATTCAAATCATTTTCCAATCGTGTACCATTACTCGTCTGAAAACCAATAGTGTTAATCTATTAATGCTGTAACCAATTCCCAATGAGATACTGGTAAATGGTTTTAACATATAGCTGTTACTCAATATAGTAACGGTTAGAATTGTTTATTTTGTGTGTAACTGTACTGGTATTTAATTTTAGTGTATCAGATGAGACACCTCAGAGACACTGTACTTTAGTCAGTTATCCCACTCTATGGCTTGTCGGGCCAATTTCGGCAAGAATGAGAACTAGCTTTATTCATGAACATAATAAAACGTTTTTAACTACTACACTATTAACTATTAAACAAAGGTTCGTTTTTATGTATTGTATAACTATTCTTTGTAAATCAATCATCTATGTTTATCAGACTTAGTCTATGATATATTATCTAATCCCGGCGCCTCCATGGCTTGACATGGTATTCTAGATGGCTTAAAAAGAGCTCAGTGTATACGAGTATTTCAGCAGCGCATATTGACTAGGAGACCGTTCTTCATTGTGATCAGTGTGTCTTTCTACCTAGTAAAATAGACTTCTGGATGTCCCAAAAACTGTTGGATAACTTCCGCACAAATGCAATTCTGTAATTACCATTTCGTCACTGATCCTCAACACGTAACCTAAATGATATCTAAATACCTTTAATGGTGGTATACTGTGTTATGTTCAAGGATTATAACCGACAGTTGGAGAGGTTTGATTGAAGGGGCCTTTCGGCTAAATCCGTACGTGGAAGTGTAGGAACTAAAGAGAAATTTCCCTTTAGTAGTACAGACACGAGTTCGAACTCATTAGACGTATGAATATTTTTGGGCCGTAATAGTTGGCGCAGTCCGTAGGACACGAAATAATATGAAACAATAATTACATAAATCCACTGACTTATTCTACGGACCATTTCAGCCAGCAGCCTACAGTTTCACTTTGTCATTTCTTAAATCTTTTTTTATTGAACATAATAAATCAAAATCCCTCAATGAATAGGTAGAACTTAGAAATCAATCATCAATCAAATCAATCAATTCCGATTAAACGCCTGCTCTCCATATACGCAATAGTGAAGCTGAGGTGATTTATAACTTTTAATTAATTTACTGTCGGTAGACTTATAAGCTTATATGTTTTCATGTATGTAGTTGCATAGCTATATGAGCTTCTTTTAGAATGCTTTCGTTTGGTTCAGTTCTCTACCAATATTTTCATTTGATGGGCATCTCATATGTGTTCCAATTCGCACACGATGTTGGCGCGACTATGATTATTACACATATGGATAGGAGAAAGAGATCATGCGAACTACGAAGAGCTTTGATCACTCTATTTTTGTTCTTTCGCAATGATTTTCGTTTGAAGCCTCAATTGAACAGTGTACAGTTATGGTACACTGGTGGTGTTGAACACTGCTTATTATTACACAAAACGTTATTATTTCTCTATTGGAACGACCCCTCTGGGTAAACTGATCTATCTATGATATACATATTGGTTTATTATTCAATAATAAACCATTGTAATCGGTCTTGAAAAAAAAATTCTAAACCCCCTGAAAATTTCATGGTTTACGTTTCAAAGGGTGTAGAATCCAAATCTGCAATACAAAATTTTCCGTCCGTCCACCGTACGCCGTACGCAAGATTTCTCCCAAACGGCTGAAGCAAAAAAGCTGAAATTTTCAGGAAAAATCCATGTTGGTCCGACGACGCCCCAATTCTTGAGCCAGCTCTCTCACTTAATTTAAAGTGCCCTTCAAGGGTTGTCAAAGTTTTGTAAAATCCCTAAAAACCTCAAAAAAAGTCAAGGCGGCCTATATTTGGACTCTTTTTGAAGAACTTTCCACGAGGAATCGAATTAGCCCTTCCTCAGGTCCGTAGGTCAAACCATTTCCGATGTATGGCCCTATGGTGCCAACATTCGCGTTATTTTGGTTTATTATTGTTTTTGTTTTGATATCAGTAACCTAGTGATTTAGTGGTGTAGTAATGTGGATACTGGAGTGAACCCCTAAAAGGCTTTGTAGCCGGTACACGGGTTGAAGCATTCTGACATGCATGAAACGCTGCAAATTCTTTCACTGGGGTTTATTATTCAATTGGCTTCCGTTCATGATTTGAATTTCTACTAAGCTTTGGAAGTGCGTGTTTCACAAGTGATAGAGCGATTATTGAATTTCAGGAGGCACACAAATATGATCAACTGATCAATCCAAATAGTTATTTTGGTTGATAACAGATTTACGTGCTCTATGCATATCTCCTGAATTGCATTTACTACGTAAAAGTATCACCTTTGTCTGAATTTTGAAGCAATTGTGCTCCTTGGAAAACGTTGGAAATTGGAGATCAGGCGTATTTAAATTTCCAAGTATGGCCATTGTCTCTAGAGAATTTTGTGTAGCCTCCCTCATCTGAAATGACAGAACCAACAATTATTTGTTATAGGAGGTAGATATGATGTAAAATTGATCTATCCTAATCATATTCGAAATACTTTCAGACGCCTTCAATTAATTCTGATGTACGGTGGGACATATGGGACTAGTAAAATGTAGTTTAGACAGTTGAAGTTTCGATCATTACGAGAAATACGTGACATTTTAGGATTGTATTAGTAGTTGGATTATTTTAAATTTTGTGTTTTCAATTTTCCTTACTTAATGACCATGTTTTTCTTTTGAAAAACTCAATCTTCTCTGAAGAGTGAAGGTTGGTATATGCGGACCTTAGTATGAAATTCACCTCAGGGACGTCCACGTCAGTATGTAATGTGGAATTATGGACGTACCAAGGTGCGTCCCTGATTAATCTTAATACTTACTCTGTTTTGAGTTGTCTGGATTCGCTTCAAATGAGTTTTTGCAGCGGACCCCCAAATTCTACTAGAGTACTTACATCCACATAGGGTGAATTAATGACTGAAAAATGAGACGATATGGTGTCCGGACTAAGAGTGAATTTCCTACCCAGAAGCGGATGACGTGGTTGCTTTGTGCAGAGCGGACGATCCAATAACAGCTGGGGAAACCCGGCAGGATTACACTCAGATGGTTGAGAGATGGTGTCTCAAGTGGAGGGAGGTAATGGCCCCCGATAAGTCAGCCCTATCAACCTCACCCTTCGATGCAGACGAACAACCTCCACCCAAGTAATTTTAATCGGTGAGCCCAATCCAGTCGTCGAGTCTGTACGATATCTGGGTGTGACTTTAGATGACAAGTTAACTTTGAAGGAGTATATAGAGCGGCTAGTACGAAGAATAAGAAACAGAATAAGCAGCCTAAAAAATCCTTTCATTTATGATGATAGATCCCGTCATTTAAATCGTAACCTAATGTCGCAGAGAGTCTCCATTTTCCTCCCATGGACAGAACAGGACAGAATGTAGTTCACTCTGCTGATAATCATGGAACTTCGGGTATCCCCTAAGCCCCAAAGGAGGAGTCACCTAATTTCAAATTATTCCTTAATAGATTAGTCATCAAATTTAAGTTTCCTACGGTGAATTTTAGAGAATTTCCCTCTCTCAGCTTTTCCGTAGACTGACACACAATAGGATTTTTGTAAAACATGGTTCATATCCTTAATCAATTTTTGGCTGTCATATTTTTAGTAATAATAAAAGAGGTTCGGATACTACTACTAAGACAATATGATCGATTTTTCTTGATTGCTAAGTTTTTTTTCGGGCAAAGTCGGTGGAAAAATCCAACATTACAGCACAGGAGTAAATCTGAAGGATTGTAATATAACTTCAAGCCATCCCTCGCTCGTTAATTTGCTCACAGCCACATGGAAATCGGTGCAATAGTTTTTGATATTTTGGAGCATACACAATGTTGGTATGCTTAATGTTGGTTTGTGTATAAAAATTTTTTATAAACAGGGATTTATGACGAAGTCGTCCTACCGTCTTTGGAACATCCAGAAGTTCATTACAAGGTATGGAGACACACAGTTTGCCGAAGGATGTTCTCAATCTATCTACCCTGCCAAAATTTGAATAAACTGCATACACAGCATTTATAACGCAATTACAAAGTTTGAAGGCGAAGGGTTTCGATAACGTACAACATACTTCGTCTTATAAACAGGGACCACTGATCTACGCAGAAGCCTCGTAATACGTAAATTAGGATTAGCCCTAGTAATTGATTTTATTCTCTGTCAAGGGTTTCTCACTGTTTCTAATTAATTAGGTACTAAGCGACATGATTGCTCTCGAGCGGACAAAACTGATGTTGACAAACTTATGTATTGCTTTCATCTATTATAGTCTCTGATATTTATGCTGCTCAATTCCAACAGATTACTCACTTTTTGTACATGCTCTTCACGATCTTCTTCTGAAATTTTATCATCATCAATCGCTGGATCTTTTTTTTTAAGGATTTCACAAGATGCTGTCGTGATGGAGCTAAAAATAATTACAATTACAACATCTGTAAGATTCAATGTAACGAAACTCATCATGCAGAGTTCTTGAATTGTTGTTAAAGAGGGCTACCAACTAGTTGAAACAAAACCTCTCAGTAGAAGCAGTCAATATGATACATTACGCACTCTGTTCTGTTCTCCTCATAGACAGTTGGAATATTTTCTTCCTCACTCTCAACAGATTCAATAACACTCTATAAATTACAATGAAATAAATTATATTAAAAAAAACGTAATCTATATAAAGAGGAGAGAAATCAGAATTGCAAACTACACGGCACCATCGATATTTGACAGAACCGATGGTAAAAAATACTGTCCACTAAATAATTCAGCATCTGAAAATAATGATTTGATTTTTTCCTAGATAGTTCATCAGAGAATTTCCAAATAAAAGAAATACTCTCCTAATGGATAAAGTGGTAGATTTCAGTACTGTTTCTAATTTACTCAGAGGTTTATTATTTCTTTAATAACCATGCTACGTAAATCAATGATTCTTGTATATTAGACGTAGTCAATGGCACATTATCCAGACACGGAGTCTCGCGGCTCCATATCTTTTAACTTTATTCAAGATGAAAATACTTCAGCTGCCTCTGGACCATGCGGTCCAACATTCTATGCTTAACGGGCTCTTCAGCTCGACCGCCAATCCATACGATTTTTCAAATGTTGGGCAAACGTATGATCGTACATAAAACCGAGTATTATCATTTCATTTCAAATGAACTTATTTCTATCTGAATAAAAAAAAAAAAAAAAAGAAATCCCTCCTACATCTATAGTTCGTGAGATTTCAATGTTCTGATGAATTTGTAATATAATATTTTGGGGTTGATCAAGATGGTGGCAGATATCGATTGATGTTGGATTTTTGAGTCGCATTTCGTAAATTTTGGTCAAATAGTTTCAAGAAAAGCTTCGGATGGCATACAGAGAATGGAAGGATTTTTTAATTAAATTTTTGAAATCTACGTTTCTTGAAACGTAACCCGAAAATTTTTGAGCGGTGATAAAGGTTTTTTAGTTTGATCACAAAGGTTCATTATGGACAATACTAAACCAGAATCAGGAGTGTTGTGCGATCAGGTAGATGGTAGGGGTGCAGAGCCTAGAGGTTCTTTATTAGGAGGTTTGAGCGAAACCGCGTGGATCGCGTGTCGTACGGCAAATGCTATAAAAAAAATTAACACCACCGCCACCCTATTGAGTTGAAGGAGCAGAGGCTACCCTACCATCACGACCGATCGGTCGTGCGGGTACTGTATAACCAAGCGCCGTCCCAATATTGTTGACCTGGCAACTATGGGGATTCGCTCATTCGAAAGTCGCCTGTCAACAGCCCTATGTAGACTTTGAAAAACTATTTACAGCTGTGGTTGGGTCTACGTGATGGTTCTGGTTGATCCTTTGGTTGCAAGACAATTTTTACTATATGCTAGGACATTAAGGTTTTTTTTCCTCTCAGTTTTAAATTTTTGAGGAAGAGCTCAACATAAAGTGGTCATAGTGGGCTTATTCGATTCATTGAAGAGAGTTACTTCGAAATTTGTCGATATCCTGATGCCTGAACACCTCTGTCACTTGTTTTCACTCTTTAGGATCGACGGAAACTAATGACTAGCCCTAGTCTACAAAGGTTGGTTGTTGGACACAATCTACATGCTTTCGAAACAATGCCATTTGGAGATTGGGCAGGGAGATTTTTAGGTTCTCTACAAAAGAGCATATCCCCGAAACTTCTCAATGAAAGTTCGTGAAACTTGGGTCGAAAATCACATTTGGGGCCTAGTAGAGACTGAATTGTCGCATCGATTTCATTCATTCCTAAACATAGAAATCTTTTCAAAAATCTGAATATCGAAACGTGAAAAAACGGCATTGTTTTAAAATATTTTCATAGATGAACTTTCAAAGGTTCGAATGAGCCCACCCGGACAGCTTCATGTTCATCCCTTCATCCCTTCGCTCTACCTGAACGGTAGTACTTTGACAGAAAAAAGAACGTAAACAAGTATGTGAATGTGGACGTGTAAAACCACCTAGTATCATACAAGTACAAAATGGACTCCTCAAAAGCGTGTATTTGAAACACATAAGGGTACAAACTTTACAGCCAAACGGATGAACAAACAAACAATGAAACAAAAGAAAGAAAAAAATAAAAAACCACCCATTATCTCATGAGGGAACTCAATGTCATCCGAATCGAAGTTCAACCACGTATCAACGGCAGTTCAACAATGGCTTACGTTGATCTCGCACTGTAGTTAACGCGTTCCCAGGAAATCGGTTCATCTTGATAAAACCCTATCTACTACTACTATTTAATATAAATAATGAACTATATACATAATATACATTGTCTCAATACAATGTATACAATAGTATATATGTCTCAATACAATGTATAAATAGTTACACTGTTATATTTCGATGTCATATCATATGGGTTTCCTATGTATACTTCGTCATACTTATCCGTATAGTACATATTATGTACTATACACATATTATGTAAATGCTAAGATTCGTGCTGGTACATTGAAATGAAAATGTATTAAGACTCACTCAGATAGAGCTGACTTTTCGGCTGGTGTCATCTCAAGTTCATCCAAATTTTGAGCCAATTCTGCGAATTTCTTGAGTTGCTTGCTACCAATTAGCTGTATATCAGCAGCCTGTTTTTCAGCCCCAGCCGACTGAATTTTCAACGCACGATTTAGAACATGTAATCCTTTGTCAAGTTCAGATGGATTATCGATTGTGTCGATCTGAAAATTTCGTTTAATAAGAAAGATCGGTTTCCTCCAAGATTTTTTGAAGTTAGTTAATTTCTGTTTTAATCCGATTATGCTGCTTTCACATTTTCTTATTCACACTTATAATGGCATTACTAGGGTTTTCTTCAATAATACACTTTGATATCGACCAAGAAAAGATGAAATCCTCTCAGAATTTGTTGTTTTACGTTTCAAGATGGGTAGAATCCAAAAAACGAATTTAGAAAGAAAAAAAATTAAAAGTATGTCCGTCCGCTTTTCATATTTTTTTTTACTAACTAAAGGGATCTGGTTGGGACTGAGTTTGGTCACCGGCCTCATTAAATCGTCAAAGGGAACATTAAACTTTCGAATTTCGCATGTGTTTTCATGTTCGTCATTAATGACACTGATTTGATTTGATTTGATTCTTATCAAACGTCCATCTGTTCGATCTCACCTCTGATCTCGATATCACGAGAATCCAAATGCTCCCAACCCAGGGGCGTGAGGCAATGGGAAGCCATGAGCGAAATCGTCAGACCTAGTTCAGATCCTCTCCGGAGGACGGCTGGCGACTTACTTCTAATTCGAATTAAAATCGAAAGTTCGAAAATAGAAAGTAGGAATTGGAGAGCACGTTCACCACTTTGCGAAAAACCTCAGTTCCGATTCAGCACTTTGAAGTTTAGACCTCAGCTCCGGTTACTGACGTACGGGGGTCATTACAATGGGACGGAAGAGCTCTGCATTAAAGGATCTGCAGGACCTTTCTGGAGCGTTCAGGTACCCGATTTCATCAGTCGACTCAGGTGATGAGTGTCCTGCTTAGGTATGGTTAGCTAATGCTTTGAGAAATGCTAGTCATTACTTCTGCCGAGGAACTCTCGTTGATTGTTCCTTACATTACTTCGGAGAGCACAATGCAGAATCAATTATAAAAATGTTCATTTTTATTCAATGAGCAATATCCGCTTGGAAAACAACTTACGCGGTAAAATGCGTATTGTGCTGTTGAAATGGACACTTTTGGTTTTTTCTGGTATGTTTGCATTCCGCTGAACAAAACTTTTGAGCCCCTCATAACGTTCACCCCCCCTTAACCATCGAAAATTTCCTCGACAGCCAAGTCGCCAAAACTATTGCTTGAGGTCCGTATCATCTGTAACTGTGAGAAGATCTAGTCTGCTGGAAGTTGGGAGCAACTAGACTCCAAATGGAGTCCATGTGCGAAAGAAGGGGTATTTTGCATCAATTTTTTTGTATTTTGTGACCAGCTATACGGACGGAGGGCGGACGTGTCAGATTTGAAATCCGTGCACCTTGAAAGGAAAACGACAACGTTTGGGAGGGACTTATAATAAACATTTGCTATACGATTACAAAGGCTTAGTATTGAAAACGAAAAACCGAAATCATTCAATATAAGTGGACTGCTTGTACTTTGAAATTGATTAATTTCAATCCAATAATCCATAAATAGTAACAAAAGTTATCCTCCCTTCAGGTCTGAAGGGGATAGACTCATTTTTTTCCGAAAGCGACTTCTATCATAGCTATATCGTTTGGTGTGATCATCATATTTGCAGAAGCTGATTTTTAACATATTTAAATGTACTTTATTCAAACTTCTTTTGGTTTCTTATTCAAGGCCGAAGATCGTCAGTGACCTATTCCGTTTTGGGAAATGAAATCTATCAACAGTAACACTCTTAATAGTATGTTATTTTGTACATTGTTGTATCACGTGTATACTATCTTGTCCCACTCCCATCGTAGGCCTCCAACCACTATAAGAAGAAACTATGTATTATGAATATAAATTATACGAATACTTCGGAAAGACGCAAAATCTTTCCCTCTATGTTGCCTCAGTCAAAAAGTGATGTATACAAGCCGGTGACGACTGGGTCTCCACCCACTAAAATAGCGCGGGGGATGTACGTACATGTGTGATCTACCCTGCTCAACACACACATAAGTGTAGGCGATTGTGAACCATACGAGAGAGAAAGGAATGAACCAGCGGTGATGCCCTATTCCCATTTTGCAGATGACTAGTTTTTTACATACTTTGGAAATCATATTAAATAGCTTCCTGGTAGTATCTTCCGAAACTGTGACGTTTTGATCGTCTATTTTTCTTGTTAAATCGTCGAGGGCTTTAAGCCCGATTTTCTCTCCTTCACCTTCCAAGTATTTATTTATGCCTTCAAGTTGTTGTCTGACTTCCTCTTCAGTAATATCTTTTAACGGTCTGGTAAGCTGGAAATGAAATATGAAGTTATCCTATTGCCTATACAGGAGAATAATAATAAATAAATAAATAATTGTGATAATAATAATACAAGTAGTCTACTTTTGATTGGTCGAGTATGTTGGGCGATTCTGGAGTAAAAATATGTTCAACAGGATATAACGGCTGAACACTTACCGGTACTGTAATGTTAAAAATAGTGAAAATCCCTTGAAAATCCACTATAGCGATCATAATATCATTTTTACTAAATTTCAAAAAAGACATTGTGGAAGCTCTTGATGTTGTCAATGGGACCGCTGTAATAAAAAGATAGTGCCAATTATCAAGTCATTTTTTCAAAATGAGGCTGATGGTAAGTCTGAAAATTATAATACTGTTACTGCACTACAATCGAAGTATCGTAATAACCGCTTATGTCACAACTGTCTTCCATTTCCAACTATTCCTTTCTTACCCCATCCCCGCACCAATTTCACTCCCTTCTCCCCTTCCTTATTATTCATGTCATACAAAAACATATCAAGTAGGTATATGGGGGATTCTGGAAAAAAACCGCTAATAACTTTTTCAAGCCCACAATTTTGGCTTTAGATGTGCTTGGAGAAACCAAGAGAATGTGTATGTCATTACATCTTGCTCTCCTTTCGTTCTTTCGAAAACAGTATTGAATTCTAGTAGAACGTTTAGTCGTTCAAACTGAGAAAACATCATTCAAATCACGTTTTCAAAAATAAAATGACCTGCTTTAGTGAACAATTTTTTCTCCTCAAACTTTGATTGTGAACCACTCTGGTCACCAGTCTGGTCGGGGAACAAACCTCGGAAATTTCGTTTTTGCGGACAGAAGGTGCCCAATCCTTTCAACCGCTGCTTAATCTAGTAATATTGACCGATTAACGCCTTTCTTTTTCGTTCTCTAACAGATTGCGTGGGTCGCCAGCTCACCTGCGTTTGTTTTCCACGTAAGATACGGGGTAAGGTATTATTTGCATTATTAGGTGCATAATGCGAAAGTTAATAATGTGTTCAATCGGTTTGCAGGACATGTATGTTTTGCATTACTACATAGAAAGAGATAGAAAGAGAGAGGGAGGGAGGGAAAGACAGAGGTATACCTCTACGACAGTCCTGGAGCAAAGCGGTTGTTCGAACTACCCTAAAATCCATTACGAACGGAAGATTTTAAGTTTTTCTTACAGGCGCGATTGTCCTTGTTTTACCTGGAGGACATTATCTTGTCTAACTCTTCAAACATTTCTTCTAATCATGTTTTGTCCGTTTCGCACAAATCTAATAACGTTAAATTTAGAACTAATATATATCAAATATATTATATTTATCGGAGCAAGATCAACTCCGTGCAGGGTCTCAGTTCTAACTTTCCAGCACGGTCATCTTATAAAATATTATTACGATGTAATATTTCAAACATTTGAGTTACTTCCAAAAAGAATAATTATTTATTCTATATTTGAAACCTCGAATGTATTGTACCGAATCGATGACAATAAATCTTATCTTATCTCTCTAAGTTCATTCTTTCCCACAATCCATGTTAATAGCAGCAAAATAATATGAGGTTAAACCTTCAGTGCTGTTTTGTTCAGGAACTTCAAAAACTTTGTAAGTCAACGGAATATCGGTGTCAGTCCAGTTCTCACACTTAATTGTGAAGTTGGTCTCTAGGGAGACGCCGGATCTAGGTTTCAGCGAGCACGAACCCCCTCTAGGTCCAAAATTTTTCAACGACACAGAATATCTTGAAAACGTAGACGGATCTAGGAAGAATCATAGAAAAATATAATATTTTTTCCTCAACTCAATAAATCAATCAGCAGTAAATAATAGCAACAGTTATAAATAAATTTCAAATAATAACATCATAATATTTGATTATTTATTAGCAAAAGCACATTATATTGATGGGTTTTTCGTGACATCATAGATATACTCGATATACTTTAAGTGATCGAACCCGTCAACTTCACTATTCTCAGTGTGTTTACTGTCAAACTAGCCTCATTTGGGATGATTCCCCGGATAATTCCACTACATCTATCATCGATTATTTCACTGCCGTTCAATCTCTAGAGAGCGTTGGATATTTTCCAGTACCCATGGACAGAGTAATCACAATATAAAAAGTGATTGAAGTGAAGTGAGTGAATAACGAATTGCAACTATGTGATTGGAAAGTGGATGTACTCCTGGATGTTGTGTTTGTGTACTACTTTCACCCTGTTAATTTTTCAGGCTGTACATTTATCTGTAGCATACTCAGCTGATCAGGACAGAGCCTGTGAAGTCATTCGTCTTTTGTTAACCCTGAGAAGCTCCTTATTAATTTTCAACGTCCGACGGTGGATGCTATGAACAATTTTCAGAGGAGGAATCATTTGATTTTTACAGGCTTCGATCATTTGGGTCCATCGACCCCCATGGAGAACATCGCTGAAGTCTGTCTGACAGCGTTTAAAAATTGATGAAGGCAACGTCAAATCAATGAGGGCATCAGTCGTCTTGGGCCCTAACAATCGTAACGGTAAGAAGGGAATAAATAATGATGTTAATGAACTGTGAAAAGTAAACAATTTCAGGACTTTATACGTTTTTAATCGAGTTATAATTTGTCTGCAACTAACTACAGGCAGTAATAATTTTTAAAACTGTAGACGGAGGAAAAATCTCAATAATCTCTTTTAATTTGGATTTGGTAATGCGACCATTGGAAACATAAGTATAAATTTCGATAATGAATGAAAGAAATAAACTGTTACGGGATCATTGTGTGTTGGTACCGATCACCATTATTATTTTATTTTGTCTTTCAATTTCATAATTTCTTTTTACCATGTTTAAACTTGAAACGTTTTTAACCATAATTCTAGTTTACGAAATCCTGTCGACGGCATTAGAAATGGGTCGTGTGCTCATTGGTGAAATTATTGTGTTTTTTGTACTTGAATTTGTGCGTAAAAGCTTGTAATTAATTTATTCGTTCAATGGACTGCAGATGAACACATTGAACTAGGGTTTGTCCCTTCCATTGAGATAAATGCGGTAATGCCCGCTACGCTTAGAGGATGACCCAGACGTTTTAAGGCCCCTGATTCATCTCCCGAGGCGACGGATTCAAGAATCGCGAAGGGCCAACTAAACATATCGATTACAGTTTCGAGATTACTTGCTCATCCCCAGTGAAAGGATTTTTTTCAGATGAGTTTCGTAAACTTTTGTCCAATAGTTTCGCAGAATATCTTTGGACCACCAGAGATGGACTGAGTTTTGTTCCATTCGCTTTCTTAAAATCCACTTATGAAACGTAATTAAATCGTGTACAAAATTTCATTGCAGGTTCATTATCCCCTACTGCCTAAAGTAACCGTTTTTATTCCATAGTGAGGGGTTTTCTACCTAGTGCAGGACAGACGCAAGAGTTCGAAGTTTAGTATACTAGTAATAACGTTTCGTAAACTTCAGTCCAATAGTTCCGCAGAATATCTTTGGACCACCATAGTTGGACTGATTTTTGTTCCATTCGTTTTCTCAAAATCCACTTGTAGAGCGTCATTAAATCGTGTACAAAATTCCATTGCAGGTTCATTATCTGCTACTGCCTAACGGAACCGTTTTTATTCCACAGTGAGGGGTTTTCTACCTAGTGCACGACAGACGCAAGAGTTCGAAGTTTAGTATATTAGTAGTTATAACGATTTAAACGTTTTATGAAATGTAGTTAGAATTACTTATTAGAGCCTCAAACACGTATCGACCACCCTCATCCATTTTCCCTGGCGGAATGGAACAAATATTTTCAGATGTGTCAAAATCTCGAAGTTGTCCACTGATATCGGGGCCAATTTCTTCACCTATGACTTTGTGGATTTTCCATTTAAGTTGAGGAGTTGAAGATTTTGGCTCTACCTCTGCTTCCAGGTAAAACACTCGATCAGGAATCGCATAAAAATCACAGTTTGTTTTGCAACTAAAAAAATAAAAAAATAATAATATAATAACAACAATAAAAATTAAAGAAAACCAGAATGGAACATTATATACTTATATATATAATCATTATATAAATTCAAGGACCGAAACATCATAGTATAATAACAAATCTCTCTACCAAAGACTAGCCTGGTTATTTCTCAACCCTGTGGTGGTGTACATTAAAAATTAAAAAATATTCAATAAACATAATTTTACAAATAACTTCGTTTTTTATCTGATTTTTTATTGCAACTGAAAAATGTATATACATTTTCATCTAGCAATATTTTTTATAGTGTAGAGGCACAGCAGTAGGTTAGGTTTTCAATGAAACCTTCCCTTTAGATAGTATGCATGGTAATAATAATTTAATAAATCAGTTTATTGTATTTTGCACTACTAGGTCAACTGGTTTCTTCCTCTTGAGGCGCCAAAGTTCATCCGCATTGCCCAAAACGTCAAGCCTCTCCGGGTTCTCATGTTTGTGGACCCGCTGTTCGTGCTTCCTCGCGTACTTAGTGACTGTTTCATAGACGATCTCTATCCTCAGGTCCTTATGAATATCATCATTTCTCATGTACCAGAGAGCACCTACAATACTTCTCAGTATTTTACTTTGAAATGTTTTTATTTTATTCTTATTCTTATTTTTTGACACATCCCCATAGTTGAATCCCATAGGTCCAGATAGGGCGAAGAATCTGCTTATTTAATAGTAGTTTGTTGTGGAGTGTTATGTGAGAATTCCTTCCCAACAGCCAGTACATCCTTTTATACCTGATACACAATTCTTGCTTTTTCTTTTCTGTGTGATTATTCCAATTTAATTTTGAATCAACGTTCATCCCCAAATATTCTACTGAACTACTGTATGGTAGGTATTTTATTAGAATTGATTGTAACATCTACACATCTGTGTGAGATATTGAAAAAACTCGTTTAATCGAGGATGTTCTATACGCCGAAATATGAGAGAAAATAAGGAGCTCAAGAACTGCTTTCCGCAAGAAGAACAGGCTAGGTTTTGGAAAGAAATTCTAAAATTACTGGTTATACTAAATTTTGTTTGTAATGATTTCAAATTATCTTTGATGTATTTTAATGATATTTTACTAACATTATGAATAACTTAGGTCTCATTATGCGGAAAAAGCAAAAACCTTTCATGAATATCATCACAACAGGTGCATGGTAATATGGGGAAGAATATTGCTACTAAGTACTCTTATTTACTGACAGATTATCAAGAATAAAAAGAACATCTTTTTAAAACTACCAATTAAAAACCAGAAATGGATCTGAATTAGATAATTAGTCTGATACTATGCACTGGGTTGAATTAAATGATTTTTTTAGGTTGATAATGCGCATTTTATTTTTACGCTGAACTCTCTTCAAATCATATACATATCATGAGTTTATTTTACGTAAATAATAGAGAGGAAAATTAGAGTAAATCTAGGCATGGGAGGGAGTACATAAAATCAATCAAATTCAATCACCTTCCAAATTGTCATTGTTTATGAGTTGAATGAATAATTACGGTTCAGTTATTCAACGTAAGCACACCTGATTGTTATGGATTCCGCCTTATTCATAGCAGCTTCGAATGTCAGCGGTATTGGTTCTGGATGTATCGGATGCGTCGCTGATCCAGTGAATGTGTAAACTTGATCTGAACATTTCACCGAAAATTTATGGGGCTCCGTATTTCCTTGAACAGCATACACATAGTGTAATGTAAATAAATGATGAACGATGAGAAATGATGATAGTGTATCATTAAATCTCTGGACCTTGTGTTACCATTTATATCTACGTTAAAAACGGTGCTGTCACACTCCTCTAACGTGATAGATGACCCTCCCTTTTATTTCCAAGGCATGTGTGTGCTGGAATTTTTCCTCAGTAATTCAACCCACTAAATTCCACCAATCATTATTCCAATATTTTAAACCGTCGGTTAAGAATTCTTAATGTTATATATTTTCTCCCTTTCTATTTTCCATCATCCGTATATCTCAATGTTCCACTCGCCTCTTTAAAATCCCAAGGTATTGCTCCTGCTTCTAAAAGTCCCCAAAAGGAGAAAATAGTTAAAGAACGCTTTCAAGGAGTGTAAAATAATAGTATTAATCCTCAAAGAGAGCGTCTCCCAAAAAGCCCTAGAGACCTAAATCGTAACAATTCTTCTTCGATCGATGACTCCAACTGTTCTGGCCATTCGTCCGGAATTTGTTGTAGAATACCAATCCTTCAGTGAGTGCAAGAAACGAAAATTTGGTAGAAGCACAGGAAAGGGATAACGAAGCAAAGCAGTGAATAGCGTTGAGGAAAATCATCAAACAAATTCTGAACCTCCCAGAACCTCCCGGAACCTCCACCATCACAAGTATTTTCTTTCACAGATTTGAGACGCTCTGCCAATAAAATAGCCCTGCATCAATGGAAAGAAAAGTTGTTGGCATACTTAGCTGGACTCCGGTATAAAGCACTATTTCCTAATCCCCAGAAGAGCCTTTAGTTAGATGCTATATCATAATTAAAGAACCGTTCTTTTTATAAGACCATTACCAGATTACGTACCGGTCATTGCAGGACAAACCACTATCTCCTTAAAATCGACCCAAGTCTTTCCCCATTTTCCCCGAAAATGTATTATGTCCGAAGAAACCTCTCAGCATTTGATATTGGAATGTCAAATGCTTGAAGCTGAACGAAATCAACTCTTACTTGCGATTGAAGAAAAAGTGACGCATTCTCTCAACCTCGACTCAATCTTAGCAGAAAACAGCAACGAAGTCTAAATTTCTCTTTACAAATTCATCTGTGAAGTTAACCTGGACATGTTAATAGTAATAGATGTATACAAAGAAAAATTCAAGTTCATGAAATCTATTATTTGATCTCCGCTCATATCTCGGCTGTATGAATGTATTTCAAAGCCAATAAATGGATTTAAAAAAGAAAAATTCTGATCCTCCATTTGGAGGACAGCTGATGACTTCCACGACTTGACATTGAGTAAAAAAACCGCAACTGCAACGGTTTCATACTTCACAACTATTTACCAGTTCTATTGAAAAATGTGACGGGTTCGACAAAGGTTTTTGTCTTATCCAACACGTCGGAAGTTGTATTAGGTACGTAAATTAGTGTTTAATACCTTTAGTAGGGATCACAGTGCACGGGGGTTCACAAGTCCATTTAAAACTGATTTCCTCGTTTGGGTAAGTAGCTTGGTTGGAGTTTTGCACCTCCATCTCTACTACAGTGTCTTCGCCTTTCTCGCACTTAATGTTTAGCCTGTCTTGTGGAATGAAAAGTTTCATGTTCTTATCCACTTTAATATCAAAATAACACTGTAAAAAACAATAACGAAACCGTGAATCATCTGTGAAATCTCTGTAACTACTTAATTATTATCGGAGTGGGGGATGATCTCTTGAAACCCATATATTAGTGTAAAACATGAATTGCCTGAGTATGAGGTGAGGACGACTGCTCTGAGCAGGGATGTAGGTTCCTCTTGTTTTGATAGGTGGTCGAGTCGTTGGCCTGGCTGTGGAAGTTTGTATTTGTGTGAGATTGTGTATGTTGTTAGTATGTACTGTACGGATGGTGTTGAGTATAACAGGTTCTTGGAGTGATTGTGGAAGATTATACTGGTGTGAGATGGGAAGCTTGATATGGGAATGGGTGCGAATGCGAAAAATGAACGTTGGGGCACTGCAACCAGGGGCCCACCTTTTTCTCCCTCGAGGCCAATCATACGTAGATGTGGCGGTGGCTGCTGGGGGAGTGGATAGCAGTAACCAGTGGGGAATAGAAGGGGAAACGAGCTAGCACGCGGTAACAACTTAGGGAAAGGGGGGGGGGGTGCAGATGTAAGGAAGGTATTAGATAAGAAGATGCAAAGAGAAGAAGGTTTAATTTGAAGAAGGTAGATTGGTGCAGATTCAGGTAAGTGTTGGGGAGAGAACTGAGATGCCTGGGGGGGGGGGGGGGGTGATGGTGTTCAGATTAGGAGAAGGGAACAAGTAGTTAAGAGGGTTGTGGAAATGGAAAAGTCAATACTGAACGCTGCTCGGTTGACTATGCTGGAGTCCGGAACTCAGGCTAGCGATCCCTGGTGGTGCCCCGAGCTGGATACAGAAAAGAGAGGGTTGCTGAGGCAAATAAGGGCCTTCCAGGCTGACGGACGGAGGTGGAAGGTAATGAATGAGGACTATTATGTAAGATAAGCAGGAAGAAGGTGAAATAGATGGAAGTAATGTTATGCATAGGGCCGGGCTCCCTAGAAGAATCGGCGGGGGTGTTACTGTGCCCTGACGACATGGAGGAGGAGGCTGAGTGGCATCAGGAAGGGAGGGCTCTAAATGAGCTGTACAGGGACACTACAGGTTCGTGGATAAAGGAATAGCATGGTAGGGAGACAGTGTGGGTCGCCAAGCTATCTAAGTCGTCGGTATATGGTAGAATAGTAGGGGAATTTATTAGGGATGGGTATGATTTATAGGAATACCGATTGTTGGAGATGTAAAGGGGATGCTTAATCAGTTACAGATGGGCTGATAGAGGATGATGTCGCTCTTTCTCAACACTTCCTGTAATATTAGCTGGAGGAATATATCAGATATTTAGTTTAGATCCAAAACCATGCAATAATATTGCTCTATGTATATATTATATAGATCCGCTGTAAAAAAAAGTATGCTTACCATCTGCCGTGTGATGGCATATTTGCGAAGGTAATGGCTATGGATTCCGTATTGTACAAAGTCGTACATCACGATGTGTTTTCCAGCTTTAAATAAACCTGCCGGAAATGTTTTCGAGGTTCCTTGAGGACCTGTTTCAGAAACAAACAGTGGAACGAAATTTGGAAAAGCAAAACTAAGATCGGGTTATTTCCTTGGAACAAAGTACCTGCGTTTACTATGCAACTACTTTATTTAATAGTAGAAAGCACTCAACGTTTTCAGATTTAGCTCGAAGCTTCTTTAGCCGAATCAGGAATGGATATCAACCCAGAGAGGCCCTGATTCATATTTTTCCCGGGTTATCCCCTTATAAATGCGAACTAATTCACCGCTTGTCAACGAGAACCGTTTAATGATACCGTTTTACAATGAAATTTTCATATATTTTAGGATTTTTAATTTTTCTTTTTGATTCACTATATTTAATGGGTATTTTACAGAAGTCCAAAGACAGTTTGATGTCTTCCTCTTGAATATAATTCCGTGAACAAAACCCTCTACTTGTCCTTTCGTAAGAAATAAGCAGACATAAAAACCTATATACCACGGGTCATTTCAAATCACATAAGGCGTTGGCAAGCCTTATTTACCTCAGATCATCATGCTATCATTCAAATTCCAGCATTTTAGGTAACACATGGCAATGTCAATACCTACAATCGAGAAGGAGGCAGCAGTGCCCGTTCAATGGGAGGTCCTAGGTAGATAGCATGGCTGGCGGCAGCTCAAGTCAGCCCCGTTGTGGGGGAGGAGGCGCTGAACCCGATGCCCCCGAAAATAGAAATCCAAAAATAGAACAACTGCAATTCAGCGAGATCAAATAAAACTCCTACCTACGCTTTACTTGTAATACAACTTAACCATGTAAACATGGTTGGTTCATTCGATTCACTGAAGGGAAATCTATCAATAACGAACGTAAAAACAATAGTGTTATTTCGAAGGTTTTCGACGTTAAGATTTTTGAAATTTCAGCCCTTTAATTTCACCCTTAAGGATTGACTGTGATTGATCTCGAAAATTCAGTCCCACAAAAAATACACTGCAATTAAATCAGCTGATTTTGTCTACACTAGGCAGTAGGCGATTTTTACTATTTGAAAGCACGTTCACATCCACATCCCTGTTTACGTCCGAAGTTCTAGCCCTTATCGATAGCGAACGGATAAATATAGAGTGGTTCGAGATGGGCTCATTCGATTCTTTGACGTCTATCAATAACAAACATAAACACAGAGGTTTATTATTTCTGTAATAGATAGAAGACTTCTACGTAAATCACTTATCTATACACATTAGTAGTGGTACATCTAAATTCAACACTTCGGGCCTCCATAATTTTTAATTCCACTAATTATAAGGGCAGCCTCCAACCATGCGGTCCATCGTAGATCTCCTTTTGAACGGGATTTGCAGCGCGAGCTTCGTGGCCGACCGCTTACGTGACCCCTGGGCCCGGATCCTCTCTTCACGCTCAAGTATTTTCATATTCGATGCAATTAAAACGTATTGATGCGCGAGGTGCCGGGTTTAGATAAGGTATTATAGACTACGTTTAATATGCTTAGATAAGTGATTTACGTAGAAGGGATTTCTAACACAGAAATAATAAACCTCCGTGTAATAATTTGCAGCGTTTTTGAACACACCTCCGATCCAAGGTAGAACAGCTACGCCGATATATGCCTATGGGGCTCGGCTATTCGTGATTGTAGGGGTGCTCACGGCCTTCGTCATCATCAACGCTGTTCGTATTTTCCCTACTCAACTCCTGTTACCTGGGTAGTGTTTCCAAGTCAAGGAGACAATACAAAGATTGGGGTTATCACGAAACATGAGGCTTCCGGATAAAATCCTGCTTGCAGTTTTCATACGCCAACTAAGGTGCAGGTTCAACTGGTGAGTGAACCCTTTGAATACATCGTGATACGCCGGTTGAATCACGATCTCTCGTGATGGGCGTTGAAGAAGCAAATAGCCTAATGTTAGAATGCATCAGATTGTGAGTCTGGTGATGTCTATGACATAACTTGTAGTTGTTGCTGATTTCATTGAACATGAAGTCATCACGAAGTGGGTATGTTGACAAAGGAGGATCTCAAACGGAGAGTTTGATTTGATCAAGCAACTCAATGATCCGACTACTTATGAACCAGTTATGCGATGTGCATGACCCAATGATAGAAGAATGATAGATTCATTGCAGTTTCCATAGGGAAACGAAACATAGTGTAGATATCATAAAATAACATGAATTTACGGAAATAATACTAACTCAGCCGCCATAAAAAAGTTAAGATAGATTGTATCTATTATTTTGGATTAATGAAGATCCGAACTGCCTCGAAAAATTTAATATCCAAGTAGGTTAGATTTCGGCTCCAGACTATCAGGGAGGAGTAAGTTTGTGAATTTCTTTAAAATAAAGAGCACTTTATGTACAAATATGATCGTTTTCTGGTTTGATAACTGCCATAACTGACGTTATTGACATAGTGGGATTCAGATTTTAGCTCACAACAAAGCTGTACGCAGTTTGGGTTAACTATCCAACATAACAACTAGTATATACTTACCAGTGCTGGTTTTTTTGGGTAGAAGCGTAGGTGGAATTCCGCTATCAGCCGATTCACCCTGCGGTACTGAAATTTATTCATTTTTTTAATTTACGAAAATGAGTTAAGTAAAAATGGACGGATAGCTAAATATCGTGATTCCGGATGTGAAGCACGACTGTTGGGAATATGAATATTCAAAATTTCGAGCACGAGTTTCTGTGTTTAGTACCCTCAAACTTAATAAAAAGCAGACCTCTTTATGGACAGTGGCCTCCTCATGATGCCCGAGTCGAGTGCCATAGCGTATGCGCCATTTGTATGGACCCACCGTGAAGTATCTGGTACCTATCGAGTTACATAATATGTAACTGTCAACTTGATTGTTAACGAGAAAGTACTAAATATTGAGTTATTTACGAACAATGAACTCAGCTGAAAGACGAGACTCTTTGGAATTGGCGATACCAATTTCAACTGGTAACATAAAAAATATTCATCGTGTCAAACCTAGGTTAAAAACGGTAGGTACTTAGGTCAAAATAAAGGTAAATATAAATCACAAAAACTAAATGATACAATGATTGAATTTATTTGAGTGTTGAATTGTAAACTATCAACTCGCTGCAGCAATGTCAACTTTACAAACAAAAACGCAGCTGATGCGTATGGGAAAGTCGAATAATACCAAAGACTGGTTAGGTTCGGAAAACCATATTGAAAACTCAGTGGAAAGTGTTTATATCCAAGTTTACCAATATAATGCTCATAATCCACTGTTTTAGCTTCATTGAGCATTCAGTTCCAATCCCTTCCCCCCACTCCTTCTGCTGAAAGAAACTCTCATCGATGTGTTTTGTCCTCGGGAGAAGGAGAGTGGTCTCCCGCTCTTGTGAATTGACTGAGAGGAGGCATCGCAATCAATATTTATTTCCGATTATTATCTCACGATATGAACTGGCAGCTGAGTTTCAAAGGATTAGCACAAACACTATTTGCCTTGTTTGATCTGAATATTTGTCAATGAATCAACTACATTGAGCTCGAAGAATAATTGTTATTCTTAATTCACAATGTTAGATTCAATTGACATGGATATTTCTCGTTACATGCATGAGCTCCTCTTCTTTTAATCTCTCTTCGTAACAATTGTAATAAAAGTGGAATTTCAAAACGGATTTTATGTGCTCTCGCTGATTTCCGACCAACCTACTGGTACTTTTTTTTCTCCGCGTAAAATGCAACTTTCCCCCCCCATTCAGAACTTCTTTATTGTTCTCCATTTTTCTCCATTTATTAAGATTGCCACACCATCTTTTTTTGTTCTGAAAATTCAAATTTGAGGGTACTGATGGAAAGAGATTTCCACGCTGTTTATGCATAATAAACAATTTTCAAGCCAATTTTTCGAAAGGGATTAATTTATCTTACCTACATCTCGCATTATAATGCAATTGACAATCAGGCATAATTGAAGCGTGACAATGATGTGCAAAAAGTTAAATATGACTGAACTACAATTTTCGTAGCAGGACTATGAACATTCAATGTCGAAATCTTCCCTTTCCTTAAGGAAATCGATTTTGGGTGGAAAAATCTAATTTTTTTTATGTTTTTAAACTGCAACAAAAACGACAACTTATGACTCACAATTATAATTTATAGTATATAAGTTATCTAAGGTAACCCTTTTAGGAAATCACTGATCTATTTTTTTTTATTATTTTTTTTTTTTTTTAGATGTAATCTGTGGTACATTACCTAAACTTGATATCTTGTATTTATACTCTAGATGCTACTAACAGTGGTGCAACATACTTCATATCAACATAGACGTTAAAAAGCTCTAATGAAATTGAAATTAAATGAGATAAATTTAAACAACTACTTGTACCCTTCTCGATTTATTTTATGTTCTTACTACTTCTTGAATGAAATTGAATAACAGTTATTTTTTCGTACATGTCTGTATGGAATAGTAAAGTATTTTATGATATTTGAGCATTTATTGGGATTTCACTTACAGGCTTCAACATGCCATCGATGGTCTGCCATCTCGAAAATCTGTTCGCAGTTATTCTTTTCAAACCCGGGCCACGTTTGGTAACTCGCCTTCAAAACGATTTTTTCGTTCATTCCAAAGTCGTAATCTACAGCAAAATCCGGACTACTGCAAAATATAATGCAGATTTGAGTTAATAAATCGAAAATAGTTGGATATGAGGTCTCCTATTGAATAGGGTTACAAATTGTATAATTGGTAATCGCATTCCCTATGAAAATTAAGGGCTTATGCGTAATATCAATGGATACCTCTTTGGTTTATATTGTCATTTGCTCTGTAACGTATGCATTTTTGAACTCTGCAAAGTCCTCTCCTGCCAACAACCGAATTATACTCCATCTCTTTTTCAAAAACTATTTACATTTTCAAAGTTAAGTAGCAACCAAACACCCTCCGGGTCACTCTTTTATAAAAGTTTTGTATACTGATTTATGTTCAGTTTTCAAATTTGACTTTTCATTGTTTCTATTTCTCCCTTGAACTTTGAATCTGCGAACAGTAGATAAAGTGTTGATGATTCCTCCTTAACTAATAAAAGTCTCGACATTTTACCGAACTACCTTCCAATTTTTGGCAACATGATGGAAATTATGAATTTGATGAATACGAGGAATTCACTCGCTCTCCGGTTATCAATCATTTGGTTTGGTTATTATAGGGAGTTAATAATTGAAAAGCAATAAAACAATTTACGAATTGGACAAAAATTGAATGATTAATTTCTGTGACTGCTATTTTGCATTTGTGACTGCATAGTGTATATCGCTATTTTAGGAGCGATGTTGCGTAGCAACAGTAGCCACCTAAGTTCAATAGCCTCTTTACAAACAACTGACATATATCCTTTCTGACCGCTTCTACCTGAAGGGTTAATCCTATCCCATTGCCTTCTAAAGGTTCTCCCCTCCTTTCCCCTTCTGCTCTCCACACATAGTTTTCTCAATCATGAAGAATGAGCACAATCATGAACGACCGTGTGAAAGTGCAGTCGAAAGGTAAAAGGTATGCTCATCACTGAAACGAAAAGCGGTTGAAGAATTGCACACTAAGCCCAATAAACTTATTCGGAGTGAATTAAGATCTTCAGAAACGAGCAATCTTGAATTTAGTGACCTGAAGCTGATACGTCAGTGCATGTATACGTCTAGAAGAAAGCTTTTGCCCTCTCTCCCAAAATCATTCGACGAATCAGTACAGCAGTTGAAAGCCATGCAAGGAAGCGTCATGATTCGAGACGAAAAATTCTGTTATATCAGTGAGAATGACAACATCCCCATTTTCACTACTCGAACTCATTTAAATGTACTTGCCGAAGCTGAGCACATTATAGCGGATGGTACTTTTTCGTACGCCCCAACTTTTTTCCTTCATGTTTATACCGTTCTCGTCAACATTAACGGCTTCAACGTCCCAGTTGTCCATGGATTCCTACATTCAAAAACTACTGAGGTATATAAACAATTTTGGCTCAATGTGCGACATTTATGTTTGACGCTGACATCACGTCGTTATGAGAATGAAACAACTCTTTGAGCAGACCATCACTTGACGATTTTACCACGTAAATGACAGCTCTAATGAATACATGTACCGAATCAGAATTCCCCCAGTTACGTCGCCTTTTCGTTTTCACGCTCCCCCAGTTAGATTACTGAAATTCCCCCAGTTAGATTGTGTTTCGGCGACTTTTCCCCCAGTTGAAACGCTACCAGTTTTCTAAGCACGAGTTGTATGTGTCCAAAACCCGTGGTGTATAAACCGAACTATTTAACTTTTATTATTATTATATATATAAGTTATCCTTATTCCTACCGGAACTCGCCCATAGAAACCGATAGCGGCGCTCGCTCTCGCAATCACAGATACCGTCAGCAATCATCATAAGAAGACCTTTGTGTATTCTTTGCTTATCCATTAGAATCATTAATAGGAGCTTCTCTCATTCAGATGTTATATATATATATCACCTCGTAACCGAAGCTCACCCTTCTTTCCCGTCGGAACTCTGTCGCGTTCACTTCAACTTGTTCATTGTGAATAAATTGTTTTTAAAAACACTTCACTGAGTTCGCGTACCTTCATTTATATCTATATACATAAACATGTGTACAGTGAATAGTTGAATTAGTAGAATTAAATCGCATTAAACCGGCATTTCATTTCTCATTTATCCTTGGGAATGATCAAGCGAATAAAGCTAGAGTGAATGATTTGAGGTCAAACATAACAACGCCTCGACAGGAAGAAGGTCGGTGTAACACGAGGATGGTGTAATTGTCGATAAAACATTTCCTGCATCTCTACGAAACTGTAAGAAGGAAGTTTCACTCACTAGATTTGCATTTGTCGTTTATCAAATCAGGCCGAAACAATGACAGCGAAATCGTTGATAATATTCGAGAGACGTCTTAAAAATAACGATCCCTATCATACAAATAAAAATAAAAACATGTAAAAAAAAATTATATATGTATACATATAAGTGATGAGGGAGACTTATAGAAAAGGAATTTCTTAAAAAAGCTAACTTTCATTTTTTGAGCGTCTTTGTCAGTGAAGCTCACGCCAGCAGCTTTAGAAATTAGGGAGGCAATTTACTATTACATAACTAATAATTACATAATTACATATATATAATTATAATTGTATCTGCTGTAAACGATTTATCAAAGCGCCATTCATGTGGTAGGCTAGCTTTATTGCATTAAGTACCCAACAAAAAATTTTATGATTGCACTTACCAACCGCTGATAATCACTTTCTTCGAACACATTAGGGTGTACCTCTCGTAAGGGACGAAGACTGGAAACTTATCCCAACTCCAAGTCACTTTATCTTTGTTTCGTAATGATATCGACAGAACTGCGAGCCGTCCCAGTGATACTCTGGTTTCCTTGTATTCCGGATTGGTAGAGAAAACATTATCCCTGGAGGTCAGGTCCACGGTCATTCCTCTATCCAAATATAAGCCGTAACCAAACAGATTCCCTGTGCGGTAAAAAACAAGGATAAACTAACAAGTTGAAACAATTCCCCGATAGTTTTATTGAATCCCTAAAAATATCAAGATTATCATTCCTGTAGCATTAAAACTTTCTACGTAAATCGCTGATCTATATTTTTTATATAATTTACATACTTCTAGGGGTCCTAAAGACAGATGACTTCTTCATAAATATAACTCCGTTAACACCAACCCTTAGCTTGTTAGTCTGTTTACGTTGTTTACAACAAATGCTGATATCTAAATACCAAAAGTTTTGGAATTTATTGCACATCGATAAAAATGTAGAAATGGAGCGAATATATGAAAAAAGTAATACAAGACTTGATTTAAAGAGAAAGTATTATAAACAAAATGTCATCGAAAATTATATGCTGATCCGATCCTACAGTTTACCGGGCGATTTTTACTATGTGTCAGGCGATTCAAATTCACAATCTTGTTGTCGTACTTTTTTGTATCTTAAAGTTGTATGTAGTCGTTAGGGGAAGCAAACAGACAAATGTGAAACGGGTGGAGGAACCTCATTACATTAATTGGAGAGATGTAAAAAAAAAAAAAAAAAAAAAATGTTCCACCTATTTTAAAGGCTGACGGTATTCTGTTTTTTGAACATTTCAATCCTCTGATTTCACCCTTTATGGTTGGTAAATATTGATGGAGGTGATTCGGGTCCGTCCAAGGTCAATTCTTAATTTTTATATAAATTTCATGAACTTTTGTCCAGTAGTTTCCGAGGAAAGTGGACTGACGGTTTTATTTTGACTTATTATTTTCAATAATGAACCTTTGTAATTGACCAAAAAATAATCATAGTTATAATAATATTTTTGTTAACTCTTTTATTGCACCGAGTAAACTCATTAACAATATTAATTTGAATTATTTTACTGATGTATATATTTCAGGGTTAAGGTACAAAACTTAGTAGCATGTCTCTTTAACTTTCACAATCACTTCCTACACAAGTTCATGTGGTTTTACTCGCTTAAGGTGACAAGTTATATCTTGTATATTCAGAAGCATGACAGCTTCCTCATTTACATAATATTTGAGTCTGTTAAGGTGAGTAGTAGCCCATTTTTTAAATAACTTCACCCTCTGTGTCAACCGAAGTTCACGGTGGAGGGCATCGTTTCGTACTTGATTGTACAATAGCAGCTTGTTACCAATGGTCATGCTGGATCTAATTAGTTTAAAAATTAGTTTAAAGGCACTTTTTGTAACATACACATTTTAGAATCCACCCTCAGCCGGATGTTCACCCTCAAATGAGTGTATATTTACAAGGTTTCCACGACACGGCAGAAATCGGTATTCTTAGACCAACACTTTTTTTTTTAAAGCTGAATGTTTGTTTCCATGCATTGGGTGTAAAAGCATTAAAATTTAGATAAGCGTTTAGAAAAAAGATAAGTATCAAGCGGCTTCAGCAGGATTGCCTTCGAGTTACATATTTTCGGGTGCTCGCTGAATGCTTTGCGTGCGCTCAAAGAAAATGGAATGTAGGAATTTTCAAAATCGAATGTGGAAAGCGAATAGGCAATAAAAAAAAAAGTTCAGTGCGCAACTTGGTCATTTCTAAGATCCTTGGCAAAAAACACTCAGATTCAACACAAATATTACTTTTTTAGTCCACAATGAACGACTGTAGCGGGGGGGGTCGTCATATTGGACACCCTGTGTATATAAGATCGTAGATCAACTAAATTTATATTACCTTCAGGAATCAAATTACAGTGATATTCAGCGATGAAGTGTATCTTCAATTCGATTCCGGTCAAACATTCTTTACGGTAATTTTTTCTCACAAATTTATCAGCCCTCACTCTGTAATTTCTTCCATCCGTAGTTTTAACAGTTACCGAAAACACATCTCCAAGGGATTTTGCTAAGACGTACAAACCGGGACGGAGAGCAGGGCCAGATGCTCTGTTTATGCGGAACATTGGCACATTTAAATAATTGAGAAGCATAGGATTTTGTACGATACTGGCACCTGCAAAAATGAAACAAAAGTGGGTTATAACTCATAGCTTCTCAGGTTAAATAACATTACTGTATTCAAACGCTATATAGCTCTATGGTTGCTCCACTAACTGACTGATAGAAATTATGTGACACTTTCAGTCCTCCTAAAGAAAAACCAATGATATCTACAACCATTGAATCAACTTCAAAAAAGAAACAAGATTGGATTTGGAACAATTTTTTTGTGCTTTTGAAGTCATTTGCCACACAGTTCGATCGGGTCTTCATCATCCTTAACAAAAGAATAACTGAATGTACTATGGAGAAAACAATGGTTTTATAATAACAAGTGTAAGGGAGCTTCAATTTCAAGGGATGCGAAGGAATTCCGTAAAAGTGAAAGGAGATGCAATTCTATTGGTGTGTGAAGTGGTGGGGGAGAGGGGGGGAGGTCGAAAAACATTGGTTTAAAATAGATAAGAATGATAAAACGCCCTAAGGAAAGGCCTTTTAATCAGAGAATGTATCTAGGAATACTCTCATTCAAACATTTATCAGCTCTATCGCTTCAATTATTTACAGTTTTTGGAACACATTCAGAACATCTACTTTTGGAAAAAAGTGAAAGGATTCTTCAAACTGTTGATTTTTCAAACCAAAACTGAAATTGTGACTGGGTGATTGGCAAATGATGACTCTCCATTGTGATCCCTGTAATATTCTTGATGCTCTTTATTCTTTCCCTAAATTTTTTTCCTGTCCGCCCACAATATTCGAGTAGGCATGAGCATTAAAGTTTATAAACCCCCTCTCTAACCTTACGAAGCTTTGAGATGATTTTCATTTTTTAAACCTTTGAAACCCCTGGATGGTAGAATTTTGCTGACTTAATCCGAAATGTTTCGATGATAAGGGTTTTTACAATTCCGATGCGTATGAACGGGGTTCATTTTGTCCTCCGAAAATACAAGCTTAGTAAATCGGTTTCGTTGACGATACAAGCGATTTCGTATAACTACAAAGATCTGTCGGTCAATACTTCGCTTACTTATAGGGGAAAGGCAATGCTGTCCATGATATCCTTCGGGGCACTTGCAATGGTATGTCGTCCATGTGCTGTTTACACAAGCTAACCCTGATTCACGGCAAATGTACGTTCCTCCTAGAGTACACATATCCGGCACTCTCGAGCAGGCAGAGGACACGGGGTCTTTTGAATAAAAAACTGCAAACAAAAGAAACAAACCCATTAACCGCGGAATATTAAGAATGATTTATATGTGCGAGTATAGAAATTAATCTGTCTGCCATCGTGTCCAGTATGGACCTCATAACGGCTGGACCTGTGGATGCAGTTTTTTCCCGATCAAATGATCAGCGAGTACCTGCAAGATTTCAATAAAATCCTCCAAACTTGAAAACCCATCAATAATTGATCATCTTTGTTCATCAGTGTCCATCTCTGTAATCAAAGAATTCAATATCTGTTGCCAATTCATTCATTACACAGTTCCGTTACTCCCCAAAGCCCCGGGAAGTGGAACAATAATCACAGAAAAACCCTTGCCTTCATCTATCTGAATCACTCCAATTCCATTTGTGATGTACTAATGGTAGATAGGAACACTAAGTAGTGCACGTGGAAGAAGTGGTTGAATATGCAGAATTGGGTCATGTTATTTTCTCTTCAGGCTGTTGTGGGAGGTAATACTGAATAGGAAAGTGCCTAACGGCGGGAAGGGAGGAATAGCCGCTACTACTGCCCCGTCTTTGATTATTGCTAACTTTTGAACGAATCATTGCTTAACGGTTTTATTGTTAACGGATTTTGATTTTAGGTTGTTCGTATTTTGACTCTCTCTAACTCCTATAGCGTTTTCTCCTAAACCCAAAGCCTTGGCCAGAAAGTATTGTAAAATAAATTATGTAGTTACGTTCACCAGGCAAGGAACCTCAAGAAGTCCATCCAGGACTTCTTTTGGGCACTCGAGTAAAATGGATACCAAACAGAGTAAACGTTTTCACGCCGCTTATTCTCAAACTCAGTTCTCAACTATTTAAAACTTAGTACCTATTCTTAAACAAAAACGCTGCGAATTCTTTCACTGGGGTTTATTATTCAATTGGCTTGCGTTCATAATTTGAATTTCTTCTAAGCTTTGGAGTGTGCGCGTTTCACAGGATAGAGCTATTATTGAATTTCAGGAGAAATGCATGGAGCAAGCACGTAAATCTGTTCTCCAAAATATATTTGGATTGATCAGTTGATCATATTTGTGTGCCTCCTGAAATTCAATAATCGCCCTATCCTGTGAAACACGCAGACTCCAAAGCTTAGTAGAAATTCAAATCATGAACGCAAGCCAATTGAATAATAGAACCCAGTGAAAGAATTTGCAGCGTTTTTCTATTGAAGCTAAATACCCCCCCCCCCCCCCCCACAATAAAAACATGAATAATTTATCAAGTCCTTTAGCGCTCGTATTGCGTTAAAACTTCCCCAAACCCAAATTTAAACGATGTAGCCAAAGGTAGACTGAGATACTGAAAGAATTTGCAGTGTGCGTGTTGCAAAGGTGATAGAACGATTATTGACTTTCAGGAGGCACACAAATATGATCAACTGATCAATCCAAATAGGTACTTTGGTTGAGAACAGATTTACGTGCTCGATGCATATCTCCTGAAATTCAATAATCGGTCTATCACCTGTGAAACACGCACACTCCGAAGCTTAGTACAGATTCCAATCATGAACGCAAGCCAATTGAATAATAAACCCGAGTGAAAGAATACTTATTTACCCCAGTAATAATATTGAATAATAATCCCCAGTAATAATATTTACCTATATATTATCAGCGTTTCATACATATCAGAATGCTTCAACCCGTGTACCGGCTATAAACTACAAGTATCCACATCGGCTATCACTCCAGTATCCACATTCACTACAACTCGACGCTATCGGCATCACTAGGTTACAAACAAACAATAATAAACCAAAAAACGCCAATGTTGGCACCATAAATCGGGCCATACATGGGGAATGGTTTGACCTACGGACGTGGGGAAGGGCTCATTCGCTTCCTCATGGTATGTTCTTCAAATAGGTAAATATTTCGGCCGATTCGACTTGTTTTGAGGTTTTTAGGGATTTTACAAAACTTTTACAGCTCGGACCAAGATGGATTTTTCCTGAAAATTTCAGATTTTTTGCTCCAGCCGTTTCGGAGATATGCGTACGGCGTACGGCGGACGGACGGAAAATTTTTTATTGCAGATTCGGATTCTACACCCTTTGAAACGTAAACTATGAAATTTTCAGGGGGGGTTAGAATTTTTTTCCAGAGCGATTACAATGGTTTATTATTGAATAATAAACCAAAATTAGTTCTTGCTATAGCAAAGCTGTAGGAAATTGAATTGGGCGTAGTTCTGTGCGTGCCCGACTTTCGAATCGTCATAAATCTGTCATTCTTCCACCAAGTAGGGAACTATTGAAAAAAGTGGGGGCACATATGGAACTAATACCCTAGTAAAAAAGTTCCTCATGTGCTCCCACGCGTGCAGTGGAATAGTGGGCCCTTCCGCCTCTGAACGTTGATCGTCTCAGTTGATGTTTGTATTATGTGGAAAGAAACGGTCAGTACTGCGAGGGGCACTTGAATGAATATGCATCTTATAACAACCGACGAGGCTCTTATCAGTTCCCTTCGACCGCTCGATCCACAATGTTCAACCTCGCGAATTTATTCAAAGTGTCCTTGTCAGAAGAAGGTTGTTTGAAGTGACTGAAAGGGAAAGAATTAATAATGGACGTGCCGTTATGGTTTGTGTGTGGTGATTGACCGATCATTGGTTGGCTCGTGATGTAATGGTCGAGGCACACTTTTTCACTAGCAATTTTAAAAACTTGCTTTTTTCAACCACAGAATTCTCTTGTTCGCTGCTGGTAAGGGGAATTCATCACTTGAACAAGTGAAAGAGGAGATACAAAGGGCACATACGAAACTAAACCCATTAAATTTTGCGAAAATGGGACGACATCGTGTAAAATATTGAAGTTTTTTAATTTCACAATTTGCCAGTTATAAAACCTGGTTAAACCACGAGCCCGGTTAAAACGGAGCGACCAACGTGAGCTTTGTAATGTTGGTATACTATAAAAAATAAAATACATATCCTTCCATGGGGTAGAACTGCAGCTATACATGGAACTTTTGTGCATCCACGTATACTTCGGACGTATACTACAGCTCGACCCCTGGAAGAAGTGACAGGAAACTGGTACCTAATTGTTACAGGTCAGAACAATCATTACTCCAAAATGCCTAGTTTTATCAGTTTTAGAAATTCTTGGTCATTCGGAAAGTGATTGGTTGCAATAATATTTACTAAGACAGCTAATATTACGCAGGGACGTGCAAGACAAAATATGATTTAACATCGTTAAATTGGCTTTGAATATTCAACATCTAATTTGTTATAAGTTTCGCAACTTACTTGAACCTAATTGTTTACATAAACAAGGATCAGTTGGTTCATTTTCTTCGAACGTGAATGCCACATCAGCTTTAAAAATTGTCATCGGTGATGCTGCAATATTGCAAAATAGTGGACTCGCTGTCATTGCGCCCGCAGACGTAGTGGAGCACATTAAACAGTGAGGACTTTTCGAGATCAGTTGTCGGAACGTGCGATCAAACACTGGAGCAGTCACGGCTTCAGAAAACTCAAAGGCCATCGCAATGATTATCGCAGTGCAGCAAAGTAATCTCATAGTTGAAGTGAAAATGTTCAACTGACAAAGCTCTGGAAATGAAGAGTTACTAATTTTAATAAGGTTTACCCCGAATATTTATTTAGATTCCTGCTGATAAATTCTAGAAAACTGTTTCATATGCTAAGAACGTTATATTGCATTAAATCGCGGCAGGCTAACATTGTTACACACCTATCAATTCATTGACGTAACTAGAATGAACCATTGTAAGCTTAAATTATACTGGAATATTTCCCACGAAGAAAAATATGTGTCAAGTATGAGGTACAGTAATTAGTAGGGCAAGGGACGATTTGAACCTCTAATGTCTATCCAAATCCCAACTTAGAACTTGTTGTTCTGATAGCATGAATTTGGATTTGAAAGTGAACACATGAAGCTAGAATTTTCACCTCATATCGTAACATTTTGGTTTTATACATAAATTGATAATGTACTACTGATTAATTATTAGTCCGTATAAAATCAAATTTCCAGGTACCTACATAAAATGTGATGATATTGTTCAATACTTGATTTTAATATGAAGAGGGAAGATCTGATTTTTTTCCAAAAGATTTACTCAAAAACTATTCGGCCGATTTAAAAATTTTTCGCCATTAGAATGATAGTATACAAATCTGAAAATCAACCTTTCAGCGGTGATGAAGTTGACCGTCCTACATACGTCGTACTTACGTTTGTTAGTCATGAGCTGTGGAATATCTGTGAGCCCTGAGGCTAATTTCTTTTTGGTTCATTTAAGACGCTAACATTTCATTCGGAGCCCGTAGGTATTTAAGTGTAGTTTTCTTCAAGGCAAGAATCAAAGAATGGAAAAAGATGAAAGAAGAGAAAATGTATAACGATACTTTTGCTGGACATTTGAGAAATGAAGATGAGCCGATGTCCTAACCTTAATTTTGGTACTTTCAAAAAGCATGAAAATTTGTGATTTGATAGCGGGAGTCCTACTCGGCTCAAAATCTGCTTACGGTAGATCGACCTTTCGAGAAGGGGTAGGATAAATTAAATTTTTGGAGAGGAGGTGGAATAAGAATTGGAGGTTGAGGCTAGAAAATGGGTAGGAGGAAGGGCGGGAAAAGGGTGGTAAAGGGGGAAAGCGGAGAGTTTGGATTAATTTGAGCTGAAATATTAGAATAATGTGGAGTCTGAGTGCAGTCTGGGACGAGAAGCGTGGTAATCCAGTAATCCAGAAATGATTTATCAATTATTGATTCTCTAGAGGTAAACTAGAAGATAAAATGTTCCTAAAAATCAGCTGAAATCCATTTGTGTTTCCCCAAATATGAAAGGCCATTCGCTCTTATTTTCAATCTAACGTCTAAATCCTTCAAACCAAATGTTCGAATTTACTTCCTAAATACGCAGTTTTTAGGGAAAGCTGTACGCAATTAGAGTGCAACAAACATTTATTAGCTAATAAATATACTCACAGAGGCTTTTAAGGACTGATGTTTAATGGAACGTTCAATGAATAAGTAATCCTTCAAACTCGATTTTGGTTTCCGAAAAGACTGGTTCAACAAATCCAAACAACGTTTTGTTTTTATCATTTGTTCAACCATTTTTCATCAGTTTATTGTTTGTTTAACTTTTTTGAATTCAACTTCTAATTCCTTCATGCTTACTTACTACATATATTTTCATCTCGTTCTATGCGTTTTAGAATCCATGAATCTTTGATAATTCGTTCCTTAGTTGGAGAGAGCGATTGGAAAAGTAGCCAACTTTCAATGAAAATTGTTCTACTGCCCTACGTACTTGCAATAAAACGAGAAGTTTGATGCTCTTGGACTTCTAAATACAGCATAAGCTTAACATCCAAAAACAAGGATTAAACATTAAAAAATTAGAATTAAATAAATTTATCAAATAATTATTATTGTTCGAGATCAAATATCTCTTTTGTCGGCAGATGGTGCATACTTCAAAATACTCTTTATATATGAGGGCTGGGAATAAAACCATTTCCAGCTTTCTGGGAATTGATGACGCTAGAAACCGTATGTTGCCTGTCCTACAGGGAGGGCTCGGAGTGCGCGTAGGCGAGTCTGAATATGAGCGCATTATGCTACCAAGCTCCAACTGTTGTGCACGGTTTGAAACCATGTGGTCAGTTCAGTAACTAAAAACTGTCCGATCCAATTCGATTTTCGATATGAATAGACAGATTGAGATGAGGAGGGCAGTTCATCGAATCGGGAAGAGAACCCTCAAGTTGGTAAAAATTAAATTGCCAAAAGAACATCACACTTTGATTTTTCATGAACCTAAGAATGAAGAACTTGAACCAATGATCTTGGACTACCTACGTTATTGAGTATTATGAAAATGGCTATGTCTTAAGAACTAAAACATATTCAAATACATGCATCTATCTCAATAGTCATTTTCAATCAGTTCAATCATGAGTTTGTAGTTTGAGTACCAGTATTTATACTCACACTTGCAAAAATCAGCGATCCGTCGAATGAATAAGATTCTTGACCTTCCCAGCTGAATGAATTACCTATGAGTAATCTTCCAAATATCTTGGCGTGAGGTATCTACCGTTTCAGGCTCAATGAACTCTGATCAGCGTGGACGAAATTTTTTATAATTTTGTCGTTCCATAGAAACTGGCAATAATAGTTGTTGGAGGCGACGTTAAGCTCAGAACAGAAGCCACGGGACTGAGTGGCATTCCGTATAAACTGTTCCCGTTCCCCTCTAGTTATTGAAACTATCAAGGTATCACTACCATCAGAATGATAATTAATTAATGAATTGGGCTATTCCAAAATACCACTTACCTATCTCAACATAATAGCCAATCTTCTTAGTGGGGTGATCGAAAGTCATCCAGACGTAGACATGAATCATCAAGGCAAAGCGTAGTAGATATATAAATTTCAATCAACATTTTGATCAACTTTTTTTAATAATAAAAGCGCATAAGGAATTGAACAATTTCGTTTAGTTGAATTGAAAACGTGTTTTATTAAACAATAACTAAAACCCAATGTTGATCGACTGCATCAAGTTATTCCTCAGAGAAATAAAATGTATGACTAATCAAATCGTTAAAACTAGTTGTGCACACGACTGGGTAGAAAGAATTATAATTATATGTAATATGTAAGAGGTTATAAGTCCAAATAAACTATAAAGTCATGTCAACTAGTAAGTGCACGCTCCTCTACATAGTGCATTTTGAGTCCTTACGTACCTATGAGTAACAATCACGTTGACGGAGTTAGGTTTCACATCCGAGGGGAATGAAAATGACCATTGACGATGAGAGATTCAGTCGCATCATGTATTCGAGAGAAGAGGGCGAATTTACTGAACAGGTTTTCAAGTTGTGGAATAGTTTTGCCCCGTAAAAGAGGCACTTTCTCTTTGAAAGAAAGTAGATTTTTCTTTGATTATGTGATCAAAGTGAAGTCAAATGAGGAAAGGAACATTACTACTTTATTCAGCATAAAAAGAAAAGGGAAAAATATGTGCTACACTTCGGCACACCGCACATCCGTATTTTGGATCAACCTTAGGGTTGCACATCTCTCAGGGCCACTGAGCGGGGTGCGAGAGGGCATATTTTCATACAATTTAGCTTAGGATCCGATTCCTCAAAGGCTGAATTAGAACAGTCCTTCTACGCTGATCTAATTCATTCAAATTTCAGCTTCCCATGTTAATCAAGACAGAACCCAGGGGGGGGGGGGGGGGAAGATAAAAATGAGAACATGGAATGTCGATAACTAGAATAGTGCAACTTATTGTATATGGACATGACGTAGATTCACAAGAGTAGAAGAGCTGGAATTTAACAAGATGAGATAAGCACCTATCTCACACACACCCACTTGTCCATAACTATATCATATACCTAAGACTTGAAAAAATCGATTTCAAAAAGAACCCTTGAAACAAAATTCCACTTCAAATGTAACGTCTGATTGTTGTTCTCACAATGCCCAAGCACGTTCACACTCACTTTCTTGTTTCCGCTCTGTTTTCTGTATAAGTTTTAGGCCTTAGGGAGAGCCAACATGAAACAGTCCGGATGGATTCATCCGATTCATTGAAGGCGCATCTGTCAATAACGAACGTAAAAACAACAGTGTTATTTCAATGATTTTCCATGTTGAGTTTTTTGAAATATCATTACTTCAGTTTCGCCTCTAAGGATTGGCTGAAATCGATGTCGAGAATTCAATCCCAATTAGAACCCAAATGAGATTTTCGGTCACAGTTTCATAAAATTGGGTCCATTATTTTCAGATTCAATTTTCGGATTCTACACGTCTTGAAAAGTGCTACAGCAAACTATTGGGGGAGGGAGGTTCAAAAATTGTTTTCTAGCTCGATTAACAAATTTTAATTTAATAATAATAAAATAAAGATAATAAAAGCCTATGGTAACCTGTTCTACCATCTTATTGGACATTTAATGCTGAATCCGAAAATGTACTAAAAAATTGAAAAACATTGGAGCAAAGTGCACATAACACAGCATTTATGGAAAAAAACGTGGTTTCCTCGGAAAAATCTTTGAAAAATCACATCTCCGGAACGAGTTGAAATATAGAACAGTGCGGTTGGCGGCGTTTTGCTACATTTTTGGTCTAGTTTTACCCAAAAAATTTTCGTACACTACGATTGAATCACCCTGTATATTTATGATCAGTGTTTATATTTGATGGCAGAATAAGGGATTGTGACGTTTAAATTTTTATTTTGACCAGAAAATTATGCCACCCAAACTGAAAGGAACGGGGAAATTTATCTCATTCATGTACAAGTTAAAGGCAGGAAGTTTAAAACAATAAGACTGTTTAAAACATAAAAATGCATTCATTTAATCAAGTTGAACGATTTATCGAGGTTTTCAGCTTTTCTCTGGGTCTGGCTTTCTCGTGGTTCCGTCGGAACGTTTCCAGGTGGTTTGGATGGAATATTCCCTGGTGTTATGGGTGAAATATGTCCCGGTAGCTTGAGTGAATCGGTTCTTGATGGTTTGAACAAATTTTTTCTTTTCCGCCTCAGCAATGGCATGATGACGATCCTTTCTAATAACTTTTTTGGTACATCAACATTTACAGGACCCCTACTTCGGTAGTTATACGCCGATGCTTGATATCCTGCATGAAAATCGAGAAGAGCCAAAACTAACGACCAAAGGAACATGTAAAAAAACTGACTTTCTATGTTGAATTCATTCAACTTCTCTTCTTTGAACGTGAAATAAATAATGGAGGCTTGTCCAAAGTGTGTACCCAGCAGAGCTGCGCTCATAGCTACTACCACGCCAAAACAAATTTGTATTATCACAGCTCCAAACAACACGTTGTATACTTTGGGAATGGCCTTGATCACTCTAGTATAGATCTCTAATTGAAACAAGGTGCAGCACATGTTCAACGTCATAATAACGCAATAAGCGGCTAAATATGCAACGGCCGTTTCTTTGATCAGCAGTGGGCCGTACAGGGAAGTGTGTGAGTCCCTAGGCTGAAGATCGAGTAATTCCATGAACAGGGTGTTCTGAAGAATGAGACTGATTTGAGTGCTGAAGACCAAGAATCCACACAAAATGACTGCCACGTCGGATATTCCTCGCATAGAGATAAGGTAATAGAACATACCAGTTCGCGAGGCATGCCAGAAGCAAAGCGCTGAGTATAATATGACGTTAAATAGAAAGACGAACACTAATATCAAAGTTTGTAGTGATTCAGTTGTCTCAGGCAAATGTATAACAGCAGAGGTCATCTGAAAAAGAAAGACGATCTCATGCAGTTAAACTATTAAACCAATAAAAATAAAGCATTTGCACCATTACCAAATTACTTGTCCTTCTGAAACACATGGAAGCCTCAAGAAAATTTTTCTGCCCTTCACTTCTACACTCAAGAGTTGATCGAAAGTGATAACTAGGATTCAGGATCAATTAGACGCCCTATGATGATATTTCCGGAGAACGGGCGGATTAAATGAGAGTTTACCTACAGACATATACCTAAGCTAAGTTCAGTTGATGATGGAAGTCTTTTAAAAAAAGGGAAACTTCCAACGTTACTTCAACGTTAGAAGTAAATTTCATAAGAAAGTGTTAACTCGGCAGCGGGCTTCGTCTTACATTACATTCAGCAGGTTCAGCAGGTTAGCTCGTGCCATGTGTGCAGATGTATTAACAATTAAACTGATTCTAATTGAATTGTACCGCTTAATACTGAATCGATCAACCCGGGAAGGTGTAAGCTAGCTGGACAATTTAGTAACTGCAGTTATGTTTCGACTGGAATGGTGCTCTGAAAGGTGCAGAAAGTCTTGATTAGAATTCTAGTGATTTCCTGACGAGTTGAATATGTGCAATGCTGCTGTGAAGTATGTAGTGAGTTTACTAACGCATTTACCAATGGACAATCTAATTTTTAGCCATGTGTCCATTATTAGATCTTTCAGGGGAGTCTTCCTCAGGTGACGGAGTTTGGACAACTTAGAAGACAAAAGGAAGAAAAGGAAGTGAAAGGTACACGGGTAAGAGTCAAAAACAGCCATTTTTTTTCTTTTTTTTTTCTAATCGCCTGAAATTGCATCACATTGATTTGCATATCTATAAGGTAACGGCACCGGTAGTGGCCACTGCTCCAGTAGTGGCCATTTTAAAGTTTACATTTGAGAAATAAGGATTCCCGGTCTCCTAGTGGTTTCAAACTTGCAGGAGGTACAGCTCATGTCATCTTGTAGTCAGAGGTTGAACTAGGAGTGCGCAGAGCATCATTGGAAATTGTGGTAAACTTCTCAATATGACCGTCCCTAGTTTCCTCGTTTGTTGGGCTGTATCCTAGAGCTTCTACTGGATAGAATCAATTTTGTTCATCTGGTATTGAATTTAATGATATTAAACACGTAAGGAGGGCAAAATGTCAAGTGGCCACTACTGAGACATGCACGTGGCCACTACTGGAAATTTCGTAATTTGATGTGGCCACTACTAGATCAAAATAAAGGTGTGAGAAAAAATTAATAAAAAATAGAAAAAATTGTTCTTTTGATAGTTTTAGGCAATGGATATGTAGGGAAGAGTCGGGCTATATTCTAAATAAGTCCTGAAGAAAGTCAGTACTACTGTTGGCCCACAATTGTCAAAACTAAAGAAAAAAATTCTTAACTGTGGCCACTACCGGTACCGTTACCTTAGTGTTGTAATAGATTTTCCCAAATATGTTTAATGTGTTTATTACCTATTATTCCTGTAACGTGCAGGGAACTTACATCCTCGAAAAGTTCGGAAGTATGAAATCTCTCATAACACTATGGTCTGAGAATGAAGTTGTCGGTTTTACATTTGAAGGTAAAGGTATGCGATATGCGTATCAAATGAATGTTGACGTCTAATGAGTTTGCCTCTACCCTCGATCTACCTTTCGTTTTCTATTCTACACTCCATGGAAATATGAATTTGTTGTTGAAGGTTGTCTAGGGTGAGTCAAGGGTTCGTAATAGTGATCATGGTTTTGCAGTAGGAACTGCAGCGTGAGTGACTCGTGGTATTTTTTTCAATCTTATTCTGGTTACCGGTCAAACATTGCCCATAAAATGTTGGATGGTTCTCGTGGAATATTTTCAGTATGCAATAAAGTTATTTTACCATAAATGGAGAAACCCTTTAGATATTGCTCGAGCTCACCTCAAGACGATCCCAATATAAGCCTGATGGTAAGGCCTCGATTAAGACAACTACCACCGTAAAATGTCTCAAGTTGTTATTGTACACGTTCAGTTCCAAGAAGTTGCATCTCGTCAGGTTTGTGATCCAGTTGTTCATTTCTAGAGATTTCAGCTTACGATGTGACATCCCCAAGTTCCACGACAGTAAGGTGACTTGTCCCCCACCCAAATATACTATTTGTGAGTTCCCTGTGAGATAGAATAAATAATGGGTTGTGCAGTTAGGTAGATACATATATACATCTTACACATCTTTTCAATAATAACTGTCATTGATTTACAAAATATAGATCCGTTCCGTTATCAAAATAACTATATGAATTACAATAGAAAGACTGATTGAGCATAAGCTGTGGAGGTCAACCAATTCGATTTCGGATGACCGACTTTGCCAGTCTGCTACTAGTAGCCTGACATCGTGCTAAGTTCTCGTTCCTTAACTCTCCTCAATATAGTTGTAGCTAAACCATGATAAGAACTCAGTCAAGATGATCAGTTGAAAGCATTTAATTAAGTGCCTGTACCTCTATGTACGTTACTATAGGGAAAAAGACCACGAAGAACACAACTTTCGCGCAAAGTAAAAAACTATTTATTTTTTGGAAAATTCTAACATTTATCTATTATTCATTTTGTTAAAACTCTCTTATCAGAATACTTTGAAATCCATTTCGTACTGAGGATTTTGAACATCATTAAATTGAAAATAAACCACAAAGGCAATAATTCACCCAAAAGGCAATATCAACGAAGAACGACATAATATCAACAAAACCAAGTTAACCTACGAAGTGTAAACAAATGCTGACGCGATTGCGCTACAAAAATCAAACCGCGCGACGAACGCGATGCCTCGCTGTTACGTAAGACACTTCAAAAGAACTGTTGTTTGCTCGCTAACAGATCGCGTTGGTCGCCCGCTCGCTCGCGCCCGTTTTCCATGTAAGACTCGGTGTAAAGCCTTTGTGATGATTTTCACCGTATTCTACTCAGCGAAAAGACCTGGGGAACTCGATGATACGTGTTGTATCCCTATCATTTTTTTCATTGTCTGTAGCAGCAATTACTCTATGACCTATTTTATCCAATTATTACATTATTAATTATTACATTCATTGACAAAAATCCTCTTCTCACTACTTTGGAACTGGCACTAAATGAATAATCTAACTGAAACTGGACATTGAAGATGATATCATAAGCACATGTGCTGTATGAGTTGAGTCCGTCCGAGGGGGTCATTCGTGTACCTGCCACTTTGGTAAGCACCAGCCTCTCTGGTGCTTTGGTTGAATCTACAGATTTTTCCAGAGAGTTGGTTAGCCTTAGTAAGCACCGTTTATGAACACAGAATGCGCTCACGTAGGCCATTGTTAGCCCCCCCCCCCCCACCAGCCGTAGCTTTCATATCTTTTACTAGTTCCCCTCCTCTGAGCTAGAATCCCATATTTGTAGGTTGCATGGGCAATTTTTCATCTTCGGTACTTAAAAAAAAAAAAAAAAAAATGTGTAAAATTAATCATTTAAATGATCTGGCTGTAGAACCATAGAGGTCTACTGTTTTTATTGAAGATGGAAGTCTCAATTTCAATTTCATTTTCTGCTAAGGGTTTGATGCAATCCTGATGACAATGAAATGGAACAACCAACCAACATTTCTATTAAGTGGACATTTACTCATAAATATATATTTACGACGTATCCTGGATGATCTGCTGTTGATTCTCTGTGCATTTTACGGACCTAATTTTGCTTCCGATCTACTTAGCGGAAGCATTGTTTTCACTATCCGGAATGTGGTGTTTTTTTTGTCTCCAAAATCAAAACTTTTGCATGTTTGCGTTTTAGTGTTTCTGAACAATTTTAGTTCCGTGTCTGTCTGTATGTGTGTCTGTCAGCAAATCCTTGTTACGGGCAAAACTACACGAAGTTATAGTCCGATTTCTCAGGGATTGTGCGGATTGGGGTTTAGATGGTCCCCTATGAGTTTCATGACCCCCGGATCAATAGTAGCCTCTGCGCATGCGCAAACGTGAAATCCTTGTTACGCGCATAACTCCGGGAGTTCTTGACCAATTTCGATGAAATTTTCAGGGATTGTTCGGACTTATTAGGTATATTTTATAGTTATATATAGTAGTTCAATAGTTGAACATGCCTACCTTTCGACGAAATTTTCCTTTCTCAATTGTTCGGACTTATGGGTTATGCTCCTGCATAACAAAAAATTTACACTAATTCAATATTTACTTCGCCTAATTGAACGAAGTTCTTTAGTCAATAATAATTTTCAATGATCTATTCAGTCATGTTATGGATACGAGGAAGCTATGTGCCACACCCACTTGGCAGACGTTTTTTTCACGTTTCATTCTCTTTCTCATTTCTTCATGAATGAAAAATGTTTCATTCTGGGACTTGAGATTAGTTTTGCAGTTTGGAACTACACACGCGAAAAGCATATCGATGTAAACACCCGTGTAACATGAATGGAATTGATTGCTGAGCTTCTTTATTAGAGCCTAGCGGGTGCAGATATTATTAGAATTTGGGATTTCTCAGGTAACCGTCAGGTAAGGGAGCCATTCAAAAACACCACCCATGATGACTAATCCTTCTCTATAGCCTCCATCTCCCATCCTGCGATGTTTATACCCATATGTCTGTACCCATCGGAAAATGTCTCATCTGGGGACCTCCCCCGCCAGGCGGTGAACAATTCGGTTTTGGACAGGCGTCAACATCCTTTCTTGCAGTATCTTGAAGCCATTTTGGAACCCATTTAGAGTTGATAAACTGAAGTGTTGAGGTTGAAGGATTCAACCGGTGATAGGGCGTTGTGATTGTTTTTCTCAGTAATATAAGGAGATGGCTCACTCTCCTGTCTAGAGAATCTGCTGTTCACCATGAACCAGTTCGACAATAGAAGCAGCCGTGGTTCACGCAAGATTATTAACTAGAAGAGTGAACAACGAAAAAATCTCCAAGTCTAAAAACAAAAACAACCTAAGTCAACATATCTCATGCCAAAGTGAACCGTTTACTGTCAGCTTCTCTCATCCCCTCTCCCCCGGTGTGGCTGAAAATTTGTGCAGAGCAAACCAAGTAACGCTTGAGTTCAAAAAACGCTGTCACAACAAAACAAATCTCTTAACTGTGAAATGATTGAGTATTCACCTCTAGCTGGGCCGGATGTTTCTGATTCGTAATTCCATCCATCACTTTTTAACGATCTGCTATTATCATTAGGAACCCACCTCTCCAGATAATTATGTCTATCGACTCCCAGCGGATTGTATCCTTTTAATGTTTTGGTCTGTACACGTCTGAACAAGGGATGAACTCTCCCTCTATCTGAAATTTAAAGAATTTATGCTTGGAATCACTTAATTACTTTACGCCAGTAATACTGCAAGTCGTTTTTACTTTGCTTGCTTGATCCGGTAAAGAATTGCAGTCTTTACAAGAAACGCTGCAAATTGACACACAAAGGTTTATTTCTGTATAAATGATACACCTACTCCGATTACCGGACCTCCAGAAGTGGACTGTACAGCAAGAGACGAAGGAATCTGGTAGAGGGTAGGTACACTAGGAAATGAAACCCATGAATAGAGCAAGTGAAAATTAACGGTTGAAAATGTAAATAAAGGTAAAAAATAACGCTTCTGCTTGTAAATCTAGAATTCAATTAATACAATATATCTGGCTATATATGCTCAAAGAACCGAATTTAGATGACGTATCTCAGACTACGTCTTATGCACATAGATCAGTGATTTATTCAGAAAGGTTATACTAATACAGAAATGATGGAGCTCTGTGCATTAATTTTCTGCGTGATATAAATGAGAAAGATTAAATACTTTAAACATACGCTACCTACTCATTTAGTTGAGTTATACATATAACTTGCTAAACTAGTGTTTCAATGTTTATTAAAACTTCGTTCATGGATGTGATTTTTCATTTTATTAGCGACAAAAATTGGAAAAATACATTCGTAAAGTTCACTTGGGATTTATTAGGACAGTACGGTAAATGACATTCTTGACAGGTTTGTCAAAGTACTTTTTCCCTGTACCCAATGTTATGAACTGACATAGTTACATTAGTTCCTTCATTACCTAATAAATTCTTTCTTGCAGTTTTCCAACTTACTAAGAATCGAATTCGAAAGTCTCAATTGTCTGAACCTGGGTACTCCAAGAAGTTTGTTGGTGTAATCTCGTACGTAACCCCTAACTTGACTCCGGTAGCGCGGAGAATTTGGATCAGCATTTCTTTCGGTTCCTGGAAAAGAGGGTATATAAAGGTCATTAACTGAATACTACACACAAGGTACCTTTATGTTCTCGGGAAAGTATTACTTTATCCTGTATTTTGTAGATTAGAACTGAGAGAATATGTTAGGCATTCCGAGGTTTGTTTGCAGGTGATACGTTTTTGTTGGTATTGAATTAATTGGCTTTAAATATCAGCAACACATCCTGGATCACATTTTTCTCATCATCAAAAACATGTCCTTCAAAAAATGTAAAATCACTGCAATATACGTTCAACTGCTCTTCAAACAGTGAATGTAGTAGCGCAACGATACCTAGATAAATTCCAGACAAATCTTGGTGTATTGTGCAACTTGGACACGAAATGGGTTACCTCATAAAATCTATCAAAATAGTTTACAAATTTAAACAATGTGTGGAGTTATCATGGACCTTTACCTACAGATGAGCTACAACTAACTTGGCAGATTTTTTTCTTTTGTACCTGAATAGATGAAGAGAACACGGCGGTGGCCGCCTTCAATAACCTACTATCACCATTTCAACTGTAGCTCGCCATATGAAAGAATGTTCTGAAACGGATTCCAGTTTCTTTCTAATCCACACATGTACTCCAGCCAATAAAAATATAAAAAAAATGTACAAATTTTACACTAGAGACAGTATTTGTTCCGAAGAGATATTTTTAAACTCGAAATTACAAGAAAAAGCGATTAGTTACTTCGTTGTACCAAATCCTCTGGCTTAATTTCAAGGGTGTGACAATTAGGGTGAGGGAAAGGTATTGTTTCCCTTCCCAACGGCTGAGGTTATTAGTACCCGCGACTCCCAGGGGATATCAGAGACACCTGAAGGCGCCAGGATATGCTCAATCAGCAGATTCAAGAAGTGGGAAGTGGAGCTACCTACCTAAGACAATCAAAAGGGTAAAGATAGAAATCTTACTTTCAACTCGCAATGTCTTGTTGTTGTACCACTTGGTGTTATGTAACGCTGGTAGCAAGGTTCGGCTGATATATTTGAACATACTGCAAAATGAATGTAAATGTGTAAGAACTAGCAAGCAGGTCTTCAACTACATACTAGGGGCGATTTTATGGCTATCAAATAGTTTCAATTTGAATGTATAAACCTACCAAAAACTATCTCCTCGTAAGTACTAAGGTGCTCGGCTATTCTCCACGGTTTATTGCAAGATGTTATTGTTATTGGAACCCCATTTCTACTAATCCCTATCCCATGCTTAATTCTTCTAAAATTTTGCAACTGTTTATGTCAAAGGTATAGTGGCAAGTTTCACTGGCTGTCTTCAATCTCCTTCTCACATAGGTGGGAGTCCGTCCCTCCTCTGTTTCCATCATCTCCATTTCCGCGAGGGCCCTTCAGTTCGAATTCAGCCTTTTCCACGGCACCTACAACCTTTTTTTCTCGGTCACCTCCTTTCGACAAATTCACCGAGGTCATCAGTTTCCTCGCCAAAACCGGGACTTCCGCCTTCCCAACTCTCTTCTAAAGGATCTTTAGTACAGGCTATCTTACTTCACACCTCCCAGCAGATAAATTTCCTCGTTAGGAATAAAATAATTTTCCCTTCTTTCTCTGCAGTTTAAGGGAAGCGGTCAACCTCACTCGCTCACACATTCACTCCTTCGTTCTTCTCCCGTTGACCCTCTCCGCTGACTGGATATTTCTGCGGGGGTCAATCCTCGTCGGAAACGCGACGTTACCTTTGTCAAAGTCCCACCTCAAGTTAATCGAACTTTCCGATCCGACCGTATCCCATCCTCAGAATCCTACATATTCCCCTCAAGCCCTTCCTATTTACATTGTTATTTCCACCGTTATTTTTATAAACTACCTTTTCGTTTCATCGAGAAGGCGTTGGGCACATTCTACAACAGGTAACAGGAAAGCCCAGGGGCGAAAGTTTGAACAGTATAAATTGGGGAAATCATTAAATCCGGAAAACGTTTCTAAACCATGGTTTACGAACAGCAAAAAACATTTGTACCGAACATTTATGCACAACCTTCGTAATGTAGCACCACAAATTAGCTGGCTCATTGAAAGCTATGATTCATCCAGGGGCACTGGACCAAGTGCCCTATCGTACGTGGTTAATGAAGAACTTTCTCACCCCGTTGAATATAAGTAATTTACAATTTCGATATTATGTACAGAGTTAACTAGGGCCTTTAAAAAATAAGAAAATAAGAATAGAAGTTACTTACCTCCCTTTATTCAAAATTTTGGTTCCATTTTGAGTAAAATTACCTTCCGTTAACACCTGACTTAGTTGTCTGGTATGGTAATAGCCTTCTTTCAAGCCGAAAAATGTACTTAAGAGTACTACAATGCCAAACAAAATTGCCACCATAATGAAATGAGCTATCAAGTACTGGAATTCTCTTCCTCTCCTTCTTTTACGAATACGCTGAAATAAAGGTGGGATAGACTGAAGTGGAAGTGTCACATGAGCTTTTTTGTAGTACTAATTTGATTGAATAGGTTGTGGGTTCTTGCTATAATAAAGAGTATTAGAAATGTACATGAATTGGTATTTTGGATAACGTACAGTGTTAATGGGATTAGTTGGGAACAATCTATGGTTCTACACCTCACAATCTTCGAATTTTTTTCCGGAACCGTGACGTTTACGGCTCTTCCAAGAAATTTTATTTTGAACCCCTGATAGCACGGTATACTGGGATAAAATCAAGATTTCCACGATGAAGAAAACATAACATTGAAATTTGTGATTTCATGGAGACTTGGATAGTCCTACCATGTGGTTTACAACATCACAAATAACTTAACGGTTTGCAAATTATATAACGTGTTAAGCTTTCTCTTTTGTAGCAGTTGGAAAAAAGGGTTTCAGTGTAGTTAGATTTAGGTGCAACTACCCAATATCTCGTTTGACGACATTGAAACTGAAATTGAAAAAGTTACCTGAAGATGCTTCGTTCGAATAGGTTTGTACTCGTCTCCCAGTCTCGTGTGGAAATTCCATTTGAGCCTACTGATGTAGTTCCTGTTTGCCACACGCCATGCGTCGAACTTTATTTGTAACTTGTAGGAATCAAGGGGTGATCTCTGGAAGAAAAACACGAGTAACGAAGAAAAGTGACTTATGAAGTAGAAAACAATTTGCAAAATGAGGTAAAAAGATCAGTCGGGAAAAATGACTGATGTTAGGTGTCACACTTAGTGTCTTTAAATAGTCTATTTAAAATGTCGGTATGCCTATTAATATTTTATAAACTAACGTGAAAACTGTCGAAGATTGCAATGGCATCGAGATATTTTTTTATTCTTGTTGGCTTAAAAGCCAACTTCTTCCAATTATTTCTTGTAACGGACACGATGAAGTTAATTGCTTTTGCAATTTCTCACGGTATCGATGTACAATAATTAAAAACGTCTATTGAATGATGTTCAATATTGACGGGTAATCATATTTTGCGCATCGTTCGGAAAAAATATGTCATACTTTATCATCAATTTGTACAGAGAAAGGTTTGACTTTTAAACACACATTATGTGTTGCCTGTGTGAAATCCGAGTCCTTCTGTTGGAAATACCAAAACATCCCCAGAAAAACCCCATCACCTCCTAACATTATCTCCACGCTCCCTCGAGCTTGTTTTAAGGGTCCTTACGTGGAAAATACGAGAAACTACCAGGGCCATTAGTGCCACTTTGAAGGGACCAGCGAAGACATTTTCAACAATGGTGCCCGACAGGAATGTCAGCCCCCAAGCCATACTTTCTTTCGGTCCGAGACTCGATCCAAAATACAGAACAAAGAATGTAGTGATCGAGATAGTGAAGAACGCGAGGATCCTGGAAAAAATTAAAGTTTGAAAGCAGGATTTGAGGAAATAACATTATCTACAGTTTTCATATATGGTTACAACTAGGCGTCTAGCCGGAAAATTTCGTGTGTAGTTAGGCACACATCTTTTCTGAAAGCTACAGCTCTCAATCAAAGAATAAAATTATAATTTAGTTACTAACCTACATATTTATGAGACAATGATTTTATGACGTTTTCTTTCATACTCCGCTGTTTTAGGATGCTTGTGTTATAAAAAATAGTGGATGAGTTTGAATAAGGATGAAATCATTAATAAAGCTATTTTTTCTCTCCCCTAGATTTATTTATTTGCTATAATTAAACAAATTTATTGTAATGAATCTTGTTCTCAGTTGATTTGTGTTTTCTTATCCATGTTTCAATTGAAGATTAAGTAATTCTTCACATCTATTTCACTTCTGATATACTTCTATTTCACTTATGATATACCTATGGGTTAAGGGTGGAAGAGAGAAGGTCAGATTTTGTAAATGCTAGTGGAGGCTGACCTCTTGAGAAAATCAAGGAAAGACTAAAATACTGGGTTTTACCTGATAACTGGGTGTGAGGCTTAAATATGGGTTATAAACTAAATCCTGGGTTTTTAACTAAAACCTCGGTTTCAACCTAAAACCCGATTTTGACAATTAAACCTGGATTGGAACGAAAAATCTGAGTGTGATCCTAAAACCTTGGTTGGAATGTGAAACCTGGGTGTAATAATAAAACTTGGGTTTGAAAATATTCTTATGAATGTTCTTAGTAGTTCCCATTAATCTGACCGTCGTCCCTCTTCTAATTCTACTGTGCAGCAGAACAAATGATTGCATTTTGGATGTTTAGATTCAACATTAAATTTCATTTGACAAATGTCTGCGATACCCAAGGTCGTTATGGAGATTCTATTAATTGTATTCAATCAATCGATTTTGACTACCAATTGAATGGAAACGCTGCAGAGACTGTGCGATCTTGGGACAATAATTTCGGCGGATGATCTCGGCTCTAACATAAATACTTATTTCCTAAAAATTTTTAGAGACTGTTTTCCTTGCTATGAAAATTTTACGTTTTTGTGTGTGGGGTGGTTAACGTTTCATCAAAGAACAGGGACTGCCTTAGAAAACATTCCAGAAGTACCTACGATGTAGACTTCAAGCCGTGCAATGAAGGAGAATAATATTCTTCCTATTATTATCATTAAGAACGGAAGAAAACGTTGGTCATTGTTATTATTAAACGAATTCTTTACGCATGCTCAGAGAATGAATCTGTCGGGTGTTACCCCGGTAGCTTCTGCGGTATAGGTTGTTAGAGGATATTTTTTTTCCATATGATCAAGGCGGACCATCAATAGTCAAACGTGGGCAATATGTCCGATTTTACATTAATCAGACGAAAACTGTTGCATTTATGCGTAATACAGGAATTTTATTTAGACACGCACCGAGACTAACATTCGTCAATGAGAAGTTGAGAAGGAATCACTTGTAGGTATACAAAATTTCTTATTTAAATGTTAACCAGATCTACCTCTCCACAGATGTCTTAGGATATGTTCGATTAGAATGAAACATTATACTGAAATCCCGATCTGTCGAATATCAACAATTATCATCAGTTATAATTTTCATGGTAAAAACTGTTTACAATCTGTAAGTCAGATTGAATGAGGACCTTCTTAGAAACGTATCAACCTACATACATCTGAAATATACGAACCATCCAAGATAAAGGAACGCGGTTGAAACCTTTGTCGATTTCGGCTCTTGCAAACCAAACCTCACGGGTTTATACTCCACAGGCTTAGGCTTGATCCATTTCAACAGCAGCTTTCGATATTTCGAAACTTTGTGTTCAGCTAAGCAAAAAATAATAATTTTTAGTTGGCAAATGAGATGTGTTAATATTATGTTGTTGTCTAGGAATAATAGGTAAGTATCTTAGTTATTGGGCATCGTCTTTCCATTCGGTGGCTCGAAGAGGCGATTGCCCAGAATGATTTTTGAGCACACAGCATCGTTCGTATACCTTTGTGTTCGTTTCTGTTGTATAACTTTGTCGCTGAAGTGTTTTTGATCAAATATTAATGTGGTAGGCGAAAGAAGATTGAACGCTTGGAACCGGGAATCGTTCAAAAACCGACTTTGCGTTACATTTTTGATCGCAGCGATCAAAAGATCAAGCTCTTTTTTTCTTTTTCTTAACGAGGCCAATTGGTGATTCCAGCAAACAATTTGTTACCAAGTCGATCAAAATCTTTTTCAAATTTAAAGGGTTCCGGGCGAACAAACATAGATACATCATAAACTTACATCATCGCTTTTCAAGTTGGGGGAAATCGTCTGCTTTTGGTTTTTCCTAAATTACTATTTGTAGTTTTTTCTTTTTTTTTCAACTTCCGTCGGAAATTTCCACTAATGTGGTGTATATTTTCATTCAAAATGGAAACAAAAACACAAAAATTAGAGTCATCGTAACCACAAGGCCGAAGAAGTGGCCAAGTCTTTCAGAAGCCTTGACAACTGTTCGCGAGGTATCGCAGTCGGTTATTTTCCTCCCTTGGCGGATGTATCACCAAATTATTTTATAAATACCGTATCTAACCATCATTATTTTATTCCAAACCTTATATGTCAAAGTAACATTAAATAACCGTTGTATACATGAATGCGTTTCGTGAGACATATTTTGTACGCATTTCATTAATTCAAATGTAAACTTACTTGTTACTTGTAACTATTTTTAAGTGATACATTCATTAAAGGGACGTCCTTACGTCAAGTTTTTATATGATCCCACTAATAAACGGTCCGTTTATGAACCATTTAAAATCCGTAAATGGAAAAATCGAAATTTCTTCCTCCAAACACCATTTTTTTTGTAATTAAATCTGAAACTCGAATGAGTTTCACAACTATAAATTCAAATTATTAATTGAAAAAAATGAATTAATTAAATCGGCTCGGTATTTTAGATTGAGAGTCGCTTGAATGGATTTGCAAACATTCCGTACATCCATCCTCCCGACAACTGATTCAAAATTTCCGAAGATTTTTTTTTGCATAACTGGGGTAAAGTTTTGGTCGATCGAAAAATCAAGCACAAAAATCGGTATTGCAGGCTGGGTAGCGTCGACGATATTTGCCACAAACACATACATATACTTTTTAATGGGTCTTGAAATTGTCCATCATATTTTAACGAATTAGGTCTTGAAATGTTGTGGAACGGATTTGTATTCAGATATATTTTTTCAAGTTTGTGTAACCCCAAGCCCCCCTGGATCAATTCTGAAAACCCAGCCTCCCGACCCCATGATGTTTTGTGGCCAACGGCAAATACGGGGCTGTCTTCGTTATCAACGAGCTGGTACGGGATAACCATGGGATAGAGGGCTGACTCCCAGCGAAAACGTACTAGATTCAAAAGGGGCAGTAAATCAGTTTTTGCTGTTCTAGAACTGTGAAAAAAAGAATTGTAATAAATTAGTACTTTTGTATATTATTTGTACGTTGGCCATTCTCTTTCAGAAGTTACATTCGGGTGTTCCAGAGATGGTTGTTTAGTAAATTACCAAACTCCTTAAAAATGTACTACACCTGTGTAATTTTCCTTGTAATTTACTTTTAAATCCAATGGACTATTTACCACTTAATAGCTCTATAATATTTACGAATGAATTCACAGTAAATTTTTAAAGCTTACGTCCCACTCTTTTAGCTGCCTTTCTCTTCGCCTTAATTTCAGTTATGGTTTCCACATCGAAATCATCTTCGGGTCTCATAGCTGATCTCTCATATTTCTTGTGTTTACTAAAAATACAAAAAAAAAATAAAATAAAAATAAAAATAAAATTTCATGAATACCAGGTATTTTGATATGTTTAATGGAATTCTACATATCCACTTCCTGAAGTTGAAAACTTATCTAGCCTGGCCTTAATAAGAAAAGTAATAATTGGATGATAATTTCCGTCTAAAAATATAGTATCATAGTGATTCAGAACAGCTTCACTCGACTTTGGGATTTCCAAGCTGATTTTTAACTCACCTGAAACAGAACACGACGGCTAACGTGATTGCCAAAGAGATCAAAGAGCTTTTAATGCCAGTCCAGATTTCATTCAGATCGAAAAGTACTATTGGTAAGTCAGCTGGCCCTGATGATCGAAATCACATTTCAATACTTAGCGAGAAATTTAGCAGAAAAGTACAATGAGCTAATCAGATAAACTAATATGACTTGATTATTAAAGTAAACATTTTTAAGGATAGCCACATCTTAGACAATTATCACTAAGGTTGCATATTTGAAAAACAAAAATATTGAAAGACAATTTATTAACGAGGGTGTGAACTTTTGAGAGAATGTATTCTGAACTTTTGAAAAAGAAATTAACTATTTCTAAAATATTTTTATTTATCCACTGGTACGTATACCTCCAGATGTGTCAAAGTACAACAGGCTGACGAGCATCGTTGTCATAATGAATGTCACCATGATAATAACTCTCTGGCATCGGGTGTTTAAGCTTCTTGGGTGCCTGGAAATAATATTGTGTCCCCACTGAAATAAATCTATAAATGTGATTTTCTCAGTTAATTAAGGTTCATTACTTTCAATGTTAATTTTTTCATTTGACAACAGATGAGGAAGAAATTAAAAAAAAGAAGTCAAAAACTCCTTGAGCCTTTGGATTTTTCACCTCCTAATGTAACGATGTTAACAAACAATCTTAGTAGGGGAAAAAGAACAATTTGAATACATGGCGGCTGTCACTTTCATGTCATCTGCTATAATAAGTGATAACTGACAAAATTTGTCAGTCATTTAATGTTACCTTTGAAATATACTGGCGAATTGGTGTTTTTCTCTTAGTTCAGTAACGACCCAGCTCCCTACGAAGAGGTACCACTTTTTCATTTGCTCTCCTTCACTAGCTACCTTGGCCTCGTACTGTTGGGCTTGTTCCAGGGGAACCCTAACGTCGTACGTGAACCATCTTTCAATAATGAAGTCGTATTTGACGTGATCTTGTAAGTCGAAAACACTTATTTTCGTGCAGTACCTGAAAGTAATTTTAATGCCAGTACCTATACAAATTGGAAAACTATCGATAATGGAAACTGTAGAGCAAGAATTCGCTGGCAGAAAATGCACTTTTGCATAGGAAGAAGCGTGTACGTTTATATTTTGCCCCAGGAGAAGACACAAAACCTAGGGATCAGATATGGACTAATTGGTTATTTTTATTTACCAGCTATCAAGTTATGGGGATCCACCAGTCACTCGCTCAAAACCAATTTCTGGCAATGGATAAGGAAGGAAACAAATGGCACCGAGCAAAAACATCGTAAACCGGTGATGTATGAACTCTGTCATTGAAGAAGTATGGCCGCCCTTAATCTCTGTATTAGGCATATGAGACTCTTAGTGGGAATGGTGACAGAGCACGGGTGCTTCAGGATACATCTAAACAGGATTGGAGCCTGTACAGGTGATGCAGAGTACAGATTGTGTGGAGAGGAGGAAGAAACTTCAGCAACCTTCTCATTGAATGGCCGCACTCGAATCTAGACGGTTCTGACCCTTGCGGACCCTCAACCCAGAATAAATAGTATTAGCAGAAAACACTGTTTGAGGAAGGGGAGGATTCTTAATTTGGTGGTTGAGGACTGGTACCAGAACCAATAGGTTGAGATTGGGTTAGTTAACCGCACAATAAAAAAGGGTTTCAGTGCTGCGGAGGAGAAGAATGAGCCATCCATGTACTGTAATAATGATATTTTACACGTACTATCTGTCTACCTACTTCACATTGCCTTGATAAGGGTAATCGATATGAATTGCAGGTCTCTCCCGCTAGTTCTAAAGCAGCTAGAATGGCCGCTACCTCGCTTGCTTAGCTGCTCTGCAATCTCCACCAGGCACCACATTAGGAGGAACCTCCCGTTGGCGAACCCGTAACAGTAGCTTCCTCAGCCTGTGTTAAGACTCTTTGTACATAGATCGCAACCTCACCCTCGCTGTTTGTCCCCTTCAATTTTCCCCCTACACAAAATCTACAGATAGCCGGTACACAAACATCAATATTGCCTTCCTGATCCCCCAGCCTCAATACTTCAGTATTCAAGTCAGAACGAAGACTGGAGGTCACAGGGTAGGAAAGCTGAATGACAGGCTGCTATTCGACGCCTGTTGGAGATGCATGAGAACCTTCTCTGCTATTTGCCAGGATGGCATATAGCAGAGAATAAACAGGGCAGTTGTAGTGGAGCCTCAGGCCAAGAGGTTGGATCACAGGAATAGTGCGCATTTGGAAACGTTGTTGCAAATGATTTTTTACAAGATATATTCCTTTGCAAGGCAGGTGAATCCTCTGCGATCCCCCTCATAGGGTCACTGCCAATCTATGTAAATTACGGCGTTGACCTCTACAGGATGCTACAGTCAGACAAAGCTTCAACTACCTGTTGGGAGACATGGGAGAAAAATTTTATTCACGGAAATCCATGATGATGTAATCTGAAACGATTCCTGGTTCTTTACTCTCTTATATCGGAGGCGGAGTTCTTCATATTTTATTTATTTTTTTTTCTAAATGTTTTTGTTGATATGTTGACAGAGAGAGAAATAGTTAATGTTGATCCCACCAAGCTTAAATGGGAATTCTTGCGGATCTACGACGTAATTTACCATTCAGGAGATATTCCAGTGTGATTGTGCCATATTTGCATCCAGTTGATCCTTCCCAATTTTTTATGAGTTGTCATGAGAAACCAGTCGTCACGACCTGTAGACAACGCATCCCTCATTTCACTATGATAGAGTATGTGAACCTAAAAAAAAAAATAAAAAAAAATAAAAAATAAAGTTACACAGTGCAGGAGTTATTCTGTGCTGTGAACTACATTTTTGTTGACACATTTACCATAAATATTCTTTATATTGTTCTCTGTGAACAAAACATTAGATTACATTAGCCAAAACGCTTGGAAGAGAGAAAAATTGTACGTTACCACCACACAGAAAAAATGTTGCAAAATAGTTGCACTAAGGTTTATTATTTATGTATTAGAATAGGCCTTCAACGAAAATCACTGATCTATGTACATTAGACATAGTAACTCCGTGGTCTTGCCCACTGTAGATGGCATAAAAAGAGCCCCAGATATATTTCAGCATGTTTGATCGATTAGGAACGGAATGTGCCACAAGGGCTTTAAGCTGATCACTGGTCCTGGTACCTGCAATTTACTTCTAGATGTTAAAAGACGGTTGGATGACTTCGTCAGTAATATAACTCCGTAAACACCAATTCACACAAAACAGAACCTGTTATCAAAGCTTTAATGTCACGGGATACCATAGATCATTCCATATCCTATAGGAATACATCAGTTTACCTCAAACCATCATGATACCATTCAAATGTCTGCTTTTTATGTAGATTAGATTACGATTTTAGAACAACACAACAGTTTACATAAATTCAGAGTTCAAAAATTTTGTAAATGTAAAGTGGCCTCATTGTAGTTTAACGTTTACTGATGGATCAAAAAGTGAAGAGAAGGTTGGATGCGCGTTTTGGAACTTGAAAAGAAAACATAAGGCAATATACAAGCTCCCATCCCTAACTTCAAGTTATCACGCAGAATTGATTGCAATCATACAGGCCCTCGAATTTCTCGTTAACGTGGAGGATACGGAGACTACTACGAATATAATTTGTACCGATTCATTGAGCACGCTGCAGAAAATAGGATCCACATCTTTCAATCGGGTATCTGGAGGATTTACCAAGAGAATGGTCCAACTCCTTTACACATTAACCTCCACCAACCATAAAGTTGAATTTCTTTAGATCAAAGGACACGCGATAATAGAGGGAAATTTAATTGTGGACCGAATGGCTAAGGAGGGCGCCGAAGACGGACAATTCCTAGAAGTTGGAATAGAGGTGGGAGACTTCTTGCAGCCGATTCTCCGATTCCATCGATCAGTGTGGCAAAGAAGGTTTTCCGCTGCCCCTGAGGGAAAATTTTATAAATCGGTGCAGCCTAGGTTACCTGTCAGACCATGGTTTATTGGACGGAAAGTAACGAAGGATTTCGGCAGAACCATCGCGCGAATGGGAGCAAACCATGGGGTGTGCGATGCCTACCTCTACAAAATAAATACAAGGGATACTCCAACCTGTAGTAGATGTAGTCACCCAAATGGAAATTAAGAGCATTTGGTTATGTAATGTGTTCAATCCAGTGGTAGAAGAGTGGAAATGTTCGAAACTATAACGGACAAAGTGGAAAATCCTTTTAGTTATTTTACAATTTTATATAAGAAGGACGTTATTATTTATAAACAAATTTTTGATTTTATAAACGAATGTTATGTATATATTGAGAAAACTTTAATGTTATGGCAGCAAATCAATTATTGCCAATAATTTAAAAAATCTTGTAAGTATATATAAAAATGTTATGTATATATAAAACTTTAATGTTAATAATAAGCAATCAATGCCAATATATAAAAAAAAATATATATATGTAGATTAGAAGAGAAAACAGCTCTACAGTTTTTCGTGACGCACGAGCTTACATTTCCGAGGGGATCAGGTGAAAGTAAGAAAACGGAGAGTCAATGTAAGCAATATACTGAAAAGTATGGACATTAAATAGAAGCCCTCCAGTAAAACAATTGAAATTGAACAAAGTTAAATAAACACCTACCTACACATCACTTGTTCATACTTACGTTGCATAAGTCTTGAAAAACTGGATTTCAAAAAGAACTGTTGAAACAAAAAGGTCCGAGGTTTTTTATAACAACTTAGTGTGATGAGCCGTTTTTCATGATTTGTTTAAAGCTGAAACGATTGGAATCGGTCCAAAGTGGAAGATTTCGTTTTTTTTTAAATTATCTGTCAGAATTCTATTGTACAAATGAGTCATAACGGCCTTTTGGATAAAAAGCTCATTTTTCTCTTCGTGTTTCATCCATATGTAGAAGGGGAAAATGTCGAAGAGAAGAAGGTGAAACTCCAACTATTTTTGTTATAGTAAATGAAATTAAGTGCAGTTTAGCATCATTAATCCATTTCCCAACATTTTTCTTACTTGATGCGTTTGTTATGACCGTTTGAAAACAATCCATTTACTTCAAAGTTCACCGATTTAGAATTTTCTACCCCTAGATTGGGAAATGTCCACATTGTGTGATATCTGTAGACTGCTGTAGACTGACTATTATGATATGCAATACTACACTAACACGTTAAAATAGGTTGTGATTTTCCCCTCCGCCTAACTTACTCTACTAAATGCACGAGTCCCAATGAGTCTAATAGCCACTTTAGAAGTCGTTCCAGCTCCAACGTTCTGTCCTGTAAACACGGCTATCACGTAACCTATTTCATCGCCAGGGTAATTGTCTTCCATCAGTAAAATATATTTCTGAAATGTTGAAAAACATATACTTTTTGAAGAACGATTACTCCTAACGGAATAGCAAGTGTGATAAAGTTGGCAAAACGTTTGGTTAATGAAAATTTCTAAATCAAGCTACTATTTCAATTGAGAAGGGCCTTTCCGATTGTTCGTATTCCATAACATATAAAGCTGCAGTACTTTGGTGCCGGTTGGTTCCAAACCGGAGGTGCGCATTTTTTGGCAGTGAAAGAAAAGGAGAATGAAATAAAAATTATCTACAATGCCACAAATGAGAGGAATAAACAGGATTTGCTTGTGAAAATTGATAGAAAAATTACCATGTCACTTGCAGTTTATGTGAATCTGATGAGCACAAAGCAGTACGAAGTTAAAACGTCTGCCAAGTGGGCGTGGCACATAGCTTCCTCGTATCCATAACATGACTGTATAGATCATTGACAATTATTATTGACTAAAGAAGTTCGTTCAATTAGGCGATGTAAATATTGAATTAGGGTAAATTTATTGTTATGCAGGAGCATAACTTGAGAAAATAAAGGTAGGCATGTTCAACTACTGAACAAACTATAAAATATACCTAATAATAAAAATTGACATAAAATGTATACATCGTTCAATGATGGTTCATTATGGTTCGATCGAAGCTCGAGGCTAAAAC